>CM060677.1:127182929-127770429 GCA_030686995.1 Artemisia argyi
ACTACATCGGAGATTCCCACGTATAAGAGGAAGGACAACACAAGTAGAGTGGCAGTGGAGCATTGACTAAGACGGCTCGCTTGGAAGATCGGCAGAGATTTTCTTTCGGCAGAAGATTATTCAAGCTATGTGGCGCACCAGCAGTGATCGTGACCGAGAGTTTCATTTTTGTTCACACTTTCATAAGAGGTGCAGAAGAGTTATGTGTCTTGACCTTTGAAGAAGTTTTGGGTTCACGACACGTCCGATCTTGATTTCGTTCCTATTGTACGATTAGTCTACTAATTCTGTTATGCCTTCTGATATGTTTTGATACTCCGGTTTGTGATTGTGATCGTCGGTACAAATTTATTATCCATCTCTTTATGAGAATTTTGATACGCTTGATGATTCGATTTGTACTTCATGGATTTTTAGCAAGTTCTTTTGTTCGTTCAGAATTCGGTAGGAGCTGATGAAGTTTATCGTTTAGTAATATCTCCGTAGTTGCTTCGTAGGCATATATCTTTCATGTATCTCCTTGTGAGATCTCCACTATCATCTGTCATCTGCTACGCATTTATTTTGTATTCGTTATACCAGATTTGTTATGATTTGTTGATGAGGCGAAAAATGATCCGTTTTTAGGGGGTCATTTAAGCCCGAATCCGACTTTATTTGATCAAATATTGCCCTAAATCGTTCCTTTTGTGATTTTAGGTGTTTGGAGAGTGAATTCTGGAAAAGAGGCTATTTTGGACGTTTTTGGAGCATAAAGTGAAGAAAACGACAAAGTACCAAAAATCCAAGCTGAAGATACAAGGTGACGGCGTCAAGACTTCCTTCTTGACAGCGTCAGACATGAAGAATAATTTACCGTAGCTGGTGACGGCGTCAGATGGAGAGGTGACGGCGTCAAAGTGGCCAAGAATAAAATACCGTAGGTGGTGACGGCGTCACATAGGCCGTCACAAGTGGATCTAGGGCGTCCGAGGAAGTATATGGCGGCGTGTTGACGGCGTCAGATTTAACTCTTGACGCCGTCAGAACGATTTTCCTATATATAGTTTTCTAGTTTTTTCATTAAAAGAGAGAGAAGTTTTGGTGAAACCCTAAAGACGATTTTGGTGCCTCTTTTACAGGTTTTTCAAGGGTTCCAAACCCTTGAGACCTTGCATTGTAATTGAGATAAGTGTACTTTCAATTCAATCAATATGTCTATGTGTTGGTTGTTTATCTCTTGTTCTTGTCTCAATTCCATTATGCTAGGCTAGATCTCTCTTGTGTTTGCTTAGATCTAATGAAACCTAGATGTTGATTATGTGTTGATTACTTGTCTATTCTTGTTTTGAATGAATGATTTATATGTTAGGCTTAAGAAAACTGGCAGATCTCCAAATGGTAACATGCTTGAACGTCTTAAGAAACATGAACCGAGGCGTACTAGGTCTTTATTGGTTGTATTTAATGCATGAGCCACTGTTTACAATCCCTAATGTTGTGCTGGGTCATGGTGTAGGAGGAGATAAGAGCTCATAGAGTTGGGGAGTTATGTATGCCACCCCACGAATGGTATTAAGGAATACAATCCGTCATTCATACAAGTGTAACAAGTAATTAACATGTAAAAGATATCTAGGGAGTAATGAAGTCTAAGTAAACACAATTTCTCCAACCACTGCTCACAACTTTAGTATAATTTAGTTTAATTTCATTTTTATTATTTTATTTTGATTGCATCTTAGCTTTGGGTTAGTTGAATAGCAACTAATTCCGCCCACTCCTTCAAAACCCGAGATTTTAATTGCTTTCATAAAAATATAAAAACACAAAAATAATCATCTCTCATCTCTAGAACTATTAATTAGGTTTTCTAATCCTAGCGACACTATTCCTAAGCTGAACGATCAATCCCCCGGTACTTGTCACTATACTATACTACAACAATCAGGTACACTGCCTGGTGGGGGTTGTAAGCCTCGCGAGATCCCTCGAGAGGTAAAGCAAGGTGCGATTCCCACACATCAAGTTTTTGGCGCCGCAGCCCGGGGAATAGTTATTGTTTAGGTTGAATTTGATTTTTATTAGGTCTACTCATTAGATTCCTATCAAGTGAGATTTTTTTTCTTTTTATTTTGTAGCTTTCTCGTAGTCTATCTTTTCTTTGTGATTTTGTTTGTAACTTGCTTCAAATGGACCTTACACTTAGGCTTCTAAGATTGCAAGATAGGGTTGAGCGGCTAACATACCAAAGAGTTCAAAATACCTCATTTAGAGACACCTATGAATCATATGAGCCTTCACCTAGGATAGATTCTTATGAACAATCTCCATGTTTAAGATCTAGTTTTAGTGAGGCCAATAGGAAATGCGACCTAGTTTGCCAAGAAAATATGGAAAGAGCCATTGCAACAAATCACAAGTTGGATGAAGCACTAGGTTTGCTATTATCACTTCCTAAGAAAACAATTGAGGAGGATTTAGCCGAGCATGATCACATTGATCAAAAAGACCTAGGTCCTATGATCGATGATGATGAATCTCAAGAAACAGATGATGAATCTCTTGGGCAATTTGTATATAGCAGTCAGAATATTGAGGATGATCCTTATGACTCGGACATAGAAGTTGAGATGCCTAGAGAAGCACGTGAGATACTTGGGAGAATGTTAGGGCTAGATCCCTTAGGAAAAGGGCTCGCCATTTGTTATTTATGCGTACTATATATATATTTTCTTCGACCCACTAATTCTTTGGCTCACACTTAATCGAACCAACGAAACATGCAAACCTTACACGGTTTTATACCACGAAAACAAGACCAAAACCAAATCCTAGTCGAACACTATTTTTAAACAAACTACACCCATTTTGGGCCTTAACTGGGCTAACGAGCCCAATGCAAATTCGTATGAGATTTTCGATTTGGAATTAAGATTTTCGAAATGATATAAAATTTATAAAAACTGATTTTTATAAATTTTAGAAGATAAAAATAGTGACTTTTATAAAAATAAAAGTTAACTTTTCGAAAACTAAGATTTTGGACTATTTTTGCAAAAGTCCCACGTTAAGGGGCTAAAAGTGACAAAAATACAAACTTTCGGACTAAATTATATATTATCGATTTCTAATAGAATTAAGGGTAGAAACTATAATTTGGCCAAAGTTTAAGTAATAAAGTGTAAAAGTTATGCCAAGGACCAAAATGTTATTATTTTTGACCAAAGGGTAAAAAGTGTAACTTTAATAAAGTTAAGGGTTAAATATGACAAGGTATTTTATAATTAATTATTTTGTATAATTTGATTTTATATATAAAATATGTATATATTTTGGGTAACTTTAAAATATATATATAACTTTACAAAAAATATTTAATTATAAATATTTTTAAACAACATTATTTTCACAAACGAGTTAATATTTATCGAACACTGGTTCGTAACAACGTTACAATTAACTACGTGAAGTTATTTTGGAATATAATAAGACACCCGAACGGATATCACCGTACACGTGACATATCACATGTCTACTACGAAACGAATCTAAAACACCGATTACAATGTATTATTTAGGTCGCAAGTTGGAGGAATTTCATTGCTAGTCATAGCAGTACACCATCACTTTTGAGCACCGTTGTGATTTACACACCTGTCAGGTGAGTTCATGGTCCCACATTTTTAATTGTTTTTAAACCCCGTGGGGAGATACATGCTATAAATCGAACACAAGTATTTTTCTGTATGCTGTTATCACCTGATATTACCTAAGTTGACACCTGTGCTACAAGTCCCTCATATCACGAACCTTAATCACTTGCGAGTGAGCGCGAATATAGTTGATAGATCTATTGGAATGGCAGCCCACCTCTGTCAAGGTGATCACTTGGCAAGAGGTGTGCTATATTCGAGGTATTATGAAAATTTGGCACATTTCTTGTCACCGAGGGCCCCTTGTCATTTACATCCGCTGTGGTGTAGGTGATTATTATTATCTTTATGATATGTCAAATCAATGTTAAGGCTTGCATTTCGTGAGGCTTAGGAGCAATATTTCACCAGTTTAGTCAAGACCTGTCTATCTTGGCTTGTTTATTTCAAATGTTTGACTTGTGTTCACACTATTACTATTTAAACTACTATGGATTCACTCAACCTTTGTGTTGACTTTTTAAGCATGTTTATCTCAGGAAATTAGCAAGCATGGCGGCACGGAGCTGGCAAAGGGCACATGACCTCCCTTTTCATTTTAATAATTATATCATTCTTTACAAACTCATCACCTCTTTTGCGAAACAATTAACATTTTGGAAAAATGTTTGTAACTCTAACTATTTGAGTTTTCATGGAATGATATTGACTATATTTTGAATTGTTTTCTATGAGTATGATTGTGTTCTAAACTGTAATGACCCCGATTAGACTTCCGCTGCTTATCAAAATTTCGGGGTGTTACAAGGTATGTATTGTTAGCTTTTATAAATACACTTTAAGGTAATTCAAAATCTCATTTCTTGCACAATAGGAACACTTTAACCAAAAATGGATGAAGTGTGTTGGTTGATGTGGTGTTTCTGTATATTTGCAAGCCCAAGGGAAGAAAGAAAAACTTGGAAATTGTTAAGGAATCACATGGAGACATTTGTTCAAGAGTTTATTACTAAAATGATAATTGAGAGAAACAAGAATGTTGGACCTTCCTTTTTTGGTGTCGGTTTTGGCGGGTACCGGGTGTAGGGGGGTTATAATTTTGAAATTTTGTGTATTATGTATAAGTATACATGTATATGTAAGTATAATAAGGTGGTGATGCATAATGCATGCATGCACGTACATAAATGTAAAATGTAAACGTTTTACAAAAACTTGTAAAATAAAATGCATGAACTCATAATTATTATTGTAAAAGTCATATGACACATGTTTGACGTAGACTAGACTTAGTCTAATGCCACTTTACGTTTAAAGTTGTTTTCCGGTTTACATAATTTAAATTAACAGTTATACATAAAAGTAAATATTTAAATGTTCAATGTAAATTATTTTGAGTTTATAGGCAAGTAATGACTTGAAAAATATGAGTTGTTACAAAAATATACGTGAGTCACATGGTATTCTTAGAGCAACGAGAGAGGGGCCATTATTATTCGTACTGATATAAACAAGGGTTTATTCTTCTCACGTTTCTTCAGGATAAAATCTATATATCTCATGTATAAATTTAATTTTAGTAAGTCTAAACACAACAATAAGATTATACAAAGTTTAAAAGGATATAATGAAAAAATATGACATGAAGAGCTAAACTTTTGGTAATTGACATTCATTTTTTTTTTTTTTTTTTTTTTTTTAAATTTCTGTTGTTGAATCATTGATTTATTATAGCATAACAAAAGTTTGGCATAAAGGTTGATGCATTGTGGATGCTCTTACCTAGCTTTGTTAGACTAGTGGTGATAAGGCAATTTAGACGCGTCGTGAGGCCTAAAAGACGCGTCTTGGCTATTACATACACCCTATGAAGACGCATGCTAGGTGAAGAAAGGAGAAGTCGGTCTTTCCTAAGACCGAGTTGTCGAAGAAAGAAAAGGGGTTGTATGTGTAATAATGGTTTTTTGGGGTATATTTGTGTTTAAGTGAAATATGTTTGGCTTGTGAAATTGAATGTCTTATTACACTATATTGGTGATGATGTAGACGGTGTTGAAAAGCTAATGTGACACTAAATTAACGGTCATGTTTGCGGTCATTTTTAGTACCTATGTTAACATATTACCTTCAAAATACATATGCAAAGTACAATCATTAATATTGCCATTACATATAAGCCCAACTACAACCATTAATATTGCCATTTCATCCAACTACATTCGAAATATTGCCATTATCTTCGACTACCCCAATTCATTTCAGAAGATAATAAGGAACAAAAAACAACCTACTAAACCCTAACATTATCTTCAATTTTCTTGCTTTACCAAAATTTTAAGCAATTGTTGCTTGTTACTCATTCATTGATCTTAACAGCAATGATTTACACAGACCTTTCACACATTGGTGGATCATACCAATCAATAATCCCACAATTTGAACCCTAATTAGAGAAAATTACAAAACTAGGTCAAAGTTATAAAACTTAAACAAAATTCAAAATCGATAGCTTACTCTTTTAGAACAACAATAAAAATGCCTTCATGGATTCGAAGGAGTCCATACGGTTGGTGATCGGCATGTAGGTACAATAAACCAGCATGGTGTCTTTGGTATGTGTTTGTGTGTTTTTTCTTTTGACCAATTGAGTCAACAACTTATTTATAGAGTATAAGAAAAAAAAGAGTAAGTGAAGAGAGTGCGATAAAGAAAAACACTTTTGCTCTCATGTGATTATCACATGAAGCTACTAACGGCCATACTTAACGACGTTACACAAATTGAACCAAACCCGAAATGGGTCACTCAACATTGGAGAGGATTCGAGACTTTTTTAAAAAATTGGACTGAAACTGAAATATCTGGCAAACCAGAAGTACCAAAAAATGTAATTCTCTAAAAAAAATTCAAAAAAATTTCAGTTTTTCACATAACTCCAAGGACCAAATATAACAAAACAAAAACAAAGCCCCTCTTCCTTCTTCTTCCACATTTTCCAAGTTGGTTAAAATCACTCAACCAAAAATCTGAGATCCACCACAATGTCACACGACGAACGCGACACAGCCCCACTCAACAACACAACCTCCCAATCCGACATTGACGAAATCGAAAACCTTATAACCGCCAGCGTCCAATTCGGCCCATCCTCCGTCACGCCCGCTCGTCCCCCGTCCCCTTCACGCGCCTCAATCCCAATCACCCCCTCCCCATCCCCTTTCATACCCTCAACCCTACCCACCAGTGCACCTCAAAAACCATCAGCATTATCAAGTAACGTTGCACGTGCGAGTCACGTGACGGGTTTTGGAGGTGGGGCGAATACTTTGACTGAGCCTGTTTGGGATACGGTGAAACGAGATGTGTTTAGGATTGTTAGTAATTTGAAGCTGGTGGTGTTTCCTAATCCGAATAGGGAGGATCCTGGGAAGGCGTTGAGGGATTGGGATTTGTGGGGGCCCTTTTTCTTCATTGTGTTTCTCGGGCTTGTTTTGTCGTGGAGTGCGTCCGTTAAGAAGGTGATTTTTTTTCGCCTTTTTAATGAATATAATGTTGTTGCGGTTAGGAAATAGTTTGTGTTATGTATGTCGTTGCGTATTTGCTAGGGCGTTCAGTGTTTAGATTTAATGGCGTTTAGGGTTTACATTTGTTAGTGATTATTGTTTTATATGGCATTGCGTATTTGAACACTCCTGTTTGAGATGCTCATAAAAGAAGCGTTAGCGACTAGTTATTTTACACTTTTAATAACGGCTACAAGATATTAGCACCAGCTACTGTTTGTTTTGACAAACATGGCCTAAATGTTGGCAATGATACGTTGGCTTATAGTTCGTAAAGGCTATTAAATTTGTAATATTACGTGACTATATAGGTAGTAAGATAGGGTTTGATATGAAAGAAAACGGGTAGTTAAGGAAAACTTAATTTTGAGAGTGTAACGTATTACTATATATTCGAGGATTTATGTGAATCAACTGGAAATCTTGTAGACGACGGAAAGATGGGAAAAGGGGAGTAGGATCATTAGGTGTTAGCGCACATAATTTTGTTTATGTCTTATTGTATTAATTTTGTTCAAAGATCTTTTAAGCTGATAGTGTTTGTTTTTCTATAGGAGATAAGTGCTGTGCAAAAGATTTTTCGTTTGTTTTTTGAAACCTACAAAATTTATATGCGAGGACTTACATATTTTTCTTGGAAAGGCAAGTGCTCATACACCTTTTCTACCCACCTAATACCTCACATGTCTCCGTTGAGACTTGAACCCACAACCTCTTGGTTGATGGGCCTCACATACCACGAGACCCAAATCATTGGACCCTTGTCTCAATTTAAGTTTGATGTGAGTTTTATAGGGTACTAAATTTTTGCTTAGGGAGGAAGTACAAATGGGGTTGTGAAATAATTATGCTTCAATCTGGGATATTACATTCTCATCAAAATGATCAAAGTCAACCCGTGGCTTGTTTGTTTGTTGCTCTTTTAAAATGCTGGATGGAATATGCCAACAAGCTTTCATAGAATACACCGCCTTTTCTTTGTACATTTTTGAAATTGCAATGCACAACCAACCTTGAAAATGTTATTTTGAAATTTAATTGATATTGAAAAATGAAAACTACTATTTTGACTCGTTGAACATGTGCATCGTCTTAACTACATAAGTGCGTATTCTGGTGAAAGTTGTCACATAATTTGGCTCATTTTGTAAATTTGTCACTACGGATGATTAAACTGCAACACTTAGATCCGTTAGTCTATATTAGGTTTTAAATTCATTCTACAACTACATTCCTTTTGAAGTTATTGGAGTAAAGCTTGTTACTTATGCTTGTTTATGCTGTCATACAGTCTGAAGTCTTTGCTGTTGCCTTTGCACTGCTCGCAACAGGTGCTGTTATTCTGACACTGAACGTCTTACTGCTGGTATATTCTCCTCTTGCCCTTATTTATAGTGTATTCTTTCACATGTACATTCTTATGCGCTTAGATTTGAGTGATTAGTTTTTTTGGATATACTAGGCCAAAAGTAAAATGGCATCCCTGTCATCTAGTTTATTAGTCATTCATGGCTACTCATACATATGTGATATGTTTGATAACAGGTTGATCAGGTCAAATAGAAAACTTTAAGCCATAAGGAAGTATAGGTTAAAAGTTACCAAAAGTATACTACCAATAAATTATTTCATTAACAAAATAGATTAGTGAATAGTTTCTGTTGCCATTTTTCGTAGCGAGTTGTTCATAAAATGCTAAGAAAAAGGATGTGAAATTGTCTGAGGGCAATCCAATCCAACCTGTTCACTTTCATCCCGTACTTTAAATGACTCTATACCTAAGCTGCCCATTTTGGCAACTCTAACAGATGCGCCTCTATCTAAAGGGCTATGGTACAAGTTGTGATGCTAACACATGTTTTTTTAGAACTCTCTTAGGTTTCTTCATATACGAAGTTAACGGGACACGGTATTCAATATGTTTTTTTGGAGTAATGGCTGAAATTACCATGAAATTGATTGTTTTGCAGGGTGGGCATATAATCTTCTTCCAAAGTCTGAGTCTATTGGGTTACTGCTTATTCCCTCTGGACGTGGGAGCACTAATCTGCATGTTGAAGGACAATGTGATAATGAAGTTGGTGGTAGTGTGTGTGACAATGGCTTGGAGCTCTTGGGCAGCTTATCCCTTCATAAGCATGGCGGTTAACCCCAGAAGAAAAGCTCTTGCACTCTACCCTGTTCTACTCATGTATGTATCTGTCGGTTTCCTTATCATCGCCATTGATTGATCTAACGCATACCAAAATATCAGTACCATTCGTCTTACAAAATATATATACCGACACAGATCATTATCTTTTTCTTTTCTTTTGTATTGTTGTTTGGTTATGCTTCTAACATGGAGGTTGATATGAGGAATAGTTGATGATACTATACTAGATTACTAGATATATATACATGTATAACAAAGTTTTGAATGAAGTCATCATTAGCTTCTTTTATGTGGTGCTCACTTGTTTGAGTTTAATGGTCCTATCAGCAGCATTGTAGTAATGTAGTGTATGTTTTCTAAAACTTGTAAACCAAATGAAGTTCAGTTTACATAACTTTGTCGAATTGATTTTGGTGCTTAATGGTCTATAACTCTATATCTATACCCAACAAATTAATAGAAACCAAAAAAACAGAATATCAAGTATTCGACTTGAAATAAATTGCGTGTTAATAATTTTTTTCTTGGTTTTTACGCGTATTTTCTTTTTAGTTAGATTAAGTAGTGATCATGGTTCTTTTTATGTGGTGTGATTGTAGCATAATTTTTCTGTATAGGTATCTAGCTTAGTATAATTTCTATAGTGGTTCAGAGTCTCGCCATTTTAATAACAAAGGTACTCTTGAAATCGAACAAGTAGCACAATCTTGGTATAAGATTTTTTATGTGATTGTACGATCTGGTCACAAAGTTTTTATCTAATACTATCATCCAATTGAATATCAAAATGAACTTCAGTTCCACAGTTTCATTACCAAATCTTGCATAAAGGATATTAAAGTGGCGTTTAGTTGGAAAACATTTTTTTTTTTTTTTTTTTTTTCATTTCCTATTTTTTGTTTTGTAAGAAAAGGGAGGAGAGTTTGATTTCCACAAACAATGGAAAATTTAGAAAACGCGTTTAATCTGAGAAAACATCTGTTTGTGTTTTCCATTTTGCAAAACTAGAAAACATGTTTAAGTGTTGTTGTTTTATGTCTCAATTCATTATACACTTTAGTAATATTATCAAAACATCTTCAAAACAAAAAAAACAAATATTATAAATTAACCAACTAAATTATAAAATAATTAAAATAATCTAATACGAGAAAATAAAGAATTAAAAAAGTAAAATAAAACATCAAATAACGTTATCGTCTTCTTTTTAAGTTTTTGTCTGATTTTTTACGTTTTTGTCTGTTTTTTACGTTTGCGTTTGTTTTTTATACGTTTTTGTCTGATTTTTTACGTTTTCGTTCGTTTTTTAACGTTTTAGTCCCATTTTTTACGTTTCGTCTATTTTTTACGTTTTCGTTTGTTTTTTTACGTTTTCATCAGATTTTTTATAGTTTCGTCAGTTTTTTTTTTACGTTTTCATCCGTTTTTTACGTTTTCGTCCGTTTTTTATGTTTTCGTCCGTTTCTTTAAGTTTTCGTCAGTTTTTTAGGTTTTCGTCCTATTTTTACGTTATCGTCCGTTTTTTTACGTTTTCGTCCGTTTTTTTTTTCGTCAGATTTTTTACGTTTTTGTCCGATTTTTCATGTTTTCGTCCGTTTTTATACGTTTTCATCATATTTTTTACTTTTTCGTTCATTTTCTTACGTTTTCGCCCATTTTTTTTTGCGTTTTTTTACGTTTTCGTATGATTTTTTATGTTTCCATCTGTTTTTTTTACGGTTTCGTCAGACTTTTTTTTATGTATTTGTCAATTTTTTAATATTTTCGTTTTTTATGATTTCTTCCAATTTTTACGTTTTCTTTCGATTTTTTACGTTTTCTTTCATTTTTTACGTTTACATCCGTCTTCGTCTGATTTTTACATTTTCATCTTTCATTCACATTTTCATCTTTGATTTATGTTTTTTAGGTTTCGTCTAATGAAAATGTAAAAAATAGACGTAAATGTAAATAAACGTAAAAAGTGGGCGAAAACATAAAAAAAATAAAAGAACGGACGAAAACGAAAGAAAACTTAATATAACGAGCGAAAACGGATGAATATGTAAAAAAAACCCCACGAAAACGTAAAAAAATAGACGAAAATGGACGACAACGTAAGGAAATTTACGAAAACGTTAAAAAACAGACAAAAACGTAAAGAATCATGCGAAAACGTAACGAAACGAAAGAAACCTAAAAAACAGACGAAAACGTAAAAAAAGAGACAAAAACGCAAAATATTTGGCGAAAACGTAAAAAATGTGACGAAAACGTAAAAAATCTGACGAAACGGTAAAAAAAACCTGACGAAAAAGTAAAAAATAAGACGAAAACGTAACAAAACGGACGAAAAAATAAAAAAACATATGAAAATGTAAAAAATCGGACGAAAACTTAAAAAATGGGACAAAAACGTAAAAAATCTGACCAAAACGTAAAACAACGGACGTAAACGTAAAAATTCGGATGAAAACTTAAAAAATCTGACGAAAACATAAAAAATCAGACAAAACGTAAAAAATGGGGGGGAAAACGTAAAAAATCGAACGAAAACGTAAAAAATCTGATGAAAATGTAAACAAACAGACGAAAACGTAAAAAATCTGACGAAAACTTAAGAAATTGGACGAAAATGTAAAAAATCTGACGAAAACTTAAAAAACGGACGAAAACGTAAATAATCAGACGAAAATGTAAAAAATCTGATGAAAACGTAAAAAAAAACAGACGAAAACGTAAAAAATCTGACGAAAACGTAAAAAATCTGAAGAAAACGTAAAAATCTGACGAAAACGTAAAAAAACAGATGATAACGTAAAAAATCTGACGAAAAAGTAAAAAATCTGATGAAAACGTAAAAAAACAGACGAAAACATTAAAAATCTGACGAAAACGTAAAATATCTGACGTAAACGTTAAAAAATGAACGAAAATGTAAAAAATCTAACGAAAATGCAAAAAAACGGACGAAAACGTAAAAAATCAGACGAAAATGTAAAAAATGGACGAAAATGAAAAAATTCTGAAGAAAATGTAAAAAATTGACCAAAACGTAAAAAAAACGGATGAAAACATAAAAAATAGGAGGAAAACGTAAAAAATCGGACGAAAATGTAAAAAATCTGACTAAAACGTAAAAAAACGGACGAAAACGTAAAAAATCGAAGGAAAACGTAAAAAATCTAACGAAAACGTAAAAAACGAACTAAAACGTAAAAAGACTGACGAAAACATAAAAAACTAACGAAAGTGTAAAAATTCCAACGAAAACGTAAAAAAACAAACGAAAACGTAAGAAAACGGACGAAAACGTAAAAAAAACCAGACGAATACGTAAAAAATTGGACGAAAACATAAAAATGACGAAAACGTAAAAAATCTGACGAAAACATAAAAAAACGGACGAAAACGTAAAAAGTCTGACGAAAATGTAAAAAAAATATGAAAACGTACAAAATCTGACAAAAACGTAAAAAATCAGACGAAAACGTAAAAAAACAAACGCAAACGTAATAAAACAGACAAAAACGTAAAAAATCAGACGAAAACTTAAATAAAAAAAGACGATAACATTATTTGATGTTTTATTTTACTTTTTTAATTCTTTATTTTTTCGTATTAGATTATTTTAATTATTTTATAATTTGGTTGGTTAGTTTATAATATTTGTTTTTGTGTTTTGAAGATGTTTTGATAATATTACTAAGGTGAATATTGAGACATAAAACAACAACACTTAAACATGTTTTCTAGTTTTGCAAAATGGAAAACACAAACAGATGTTTTCTCAGACTAAACGCGTTTTCTAAATTTTCGATTGTTTTGTGAAAATCAAACTCTCTTCTCTTTTCTTACAAAACAAGAAATAGGAAATAATAGAAAATATTTTCCAACTAAACGCCACCTAAAATTTGCGGGTTATTAAACCAATGTTTTCTAATAAAACATAGCGATACACATCGTTTGAAGCTGGAAAAGTGGAAAGAAAGGTAAACTCATTGTGATCTAATCTAATTTGTTTAGTAATGAAGGTAAAACTCATTTTGATCTAATTATACGGCATCTATCTCAGGTCTTGAGAAGAGTCTAACTATAAGGTTTTTGAGCCTCATTTATCTTCTATACTACATATAAAAGCTCTATAATCAAAGTGAAATGTTGAGTGTTGAAAATGTTAATAGGTGAGAGAAATTATAATGTAATTAATACTTTTATTAAAACACCTCATTACTTAAAAACATATCTATCAAATTAAATACAACCAGTTAAAACATCACTTACTAAAAACTACAATAAAATTTTCATAATGTATAATTTAAATAAGCTACAACATAATTCATATGAAATAATTAAACACAATAATTAATATTATTTTTAAACACCCTAAAATGAAAAGTACATGTTATTATACACATTATACAAATTAATACTCCCTCCGTCCCATAATTATAGTCCACTGTTGACTTTTGAATGCTTTAGTTTTCAACTTTGACCATAGATATTTTAATTTGTGTTATATATTATTTGATGCAAAATATATGAATGGAGAGTTTCAAATGTATTTTCCATTGGTATAATTTTTATCAAGTATTATAACAAATAAAAATATACAAGGTCAAAGTTGTAAAACGAAGACTTAAAAAGTCAACAGTGGACTATAATTATGGGACGGAAGTAGTAATACACACAAAGCTTCATACAACCTAACAAGTTGATGGTACATATAGTTTTGAAAACTGGACGGGACCAACGGGTTCAACTGGGAACCGGTGTCGCCACCGGTTCGGCTAACCAATAAAAATCATCCGAAAATGAACCAGAGAGGAACCGTTGAAACCAATACAAACTGGTGAATCAGGCCTCATCGAGATCTATTTCTCCGGTTAATCGTTACAGGGTACCAGAGGAAAAACTGAAAAGTGAAAAGTTGAAACTAAAAAGAAATGTTGAAAACATATATTTCAAAAGGAAACTATTAATACAAATCATAAACCGGGTTGACCTGGGACGCTTCAAACTCGACGGATTGACCCGGTTTAATTTGACCCATTTTCGACCCAACCTGGCAAGTTGACCCGGCTTAAATCAAACCATTTTTCAACCGGAACGATTTAACCGGTTGAACCACCCGGGTCGAACCACCCGGGTCGAACCAGGTTTCAAAACATTATGTTTAATCCCATATTTTCAAACTTTTATTAATTTTCATTTATAACCTATAAACTTTTTCTTTATCAATAAACTATTTATCGTTTATCGGTATAAAATGTCATTGCTATTCACGAGTACTCGTCTAGTTTAAAAAAAAGAAAAAACTATTACGATAGTATTTTATTATTAAAAAAGTGACACGTGTTAAAACTCTAATCATGACGCACGATCGTTCAATCGTACTTTTCTATTTTAAGAAGTTAATTTTTTTTACTATGAACCATCCTTTGAATTTTAGGCTAATTTGAAATTTTCCTTTTAATTTTAAGTTTCACTCCCATAGTCTTACAGTTCTACACATAATGATTTAGGGTGCGTTTGGTATCCCACTATGAGAATAAGACTATCACTATTAAAGTGATTAAAGGTGTTTATTTAAGATGAATGGGCTCACCACTATAGTAATGAATGATAGAAATGTTTCATACTCCATATACCTCAAAAAGGCAAGGTATGAATCTTTTATACTGAGGGGCCACCACTACCATCAAAATCATTCTCATTGTGATTGATGGCGGCATACCAAACACACCCTTAGAATGACAAGTCTAAAGTAGCGATCAGTGAACATCCCTTTTTGATATTTTGCATGTGGTTTTTTTTTATGCACTTGTATCTTGTAGTTATTGGGTTATTTCTCATGGCCAGCTAACTCCTTTTTCCGCGTCTAAAGATAAAACAAGATAAAAATAATATATATTTTTCATTTGTTTTCTTTTGTGATAAATAATATTCTTTTATGTTGTAAGTGTTTTTATTTATTTATTTATTTATTATTTTTTGTGCATTATACATAGGCTCTTAAACAATATTTTACTTTAATAATAACTTAACTGAAGCTAATAACTTAATTTAGCTCTTGGAACAATTATTAAAATCAGCTGTACTTATAAAATCTCGGCGAATAGATAAAAATCTCATTCATACCTATGTTTGTTATATATTTAGCTTGTTGCTAGTTTGTAGTAAAAAACAACGGTTCATTTTTTTAAGTTCAATGAATGAGTTAATAGACACCTGTGCATCTTAAAAAGATGACTATACTTTCATTAAAATGTCGTTTTACCCAAAATGATCATAAAACTCCTAGGTGTTGTTTTGTGGTGGACGTAAAAATATATACTGTTAGTGATCAAAGCCATACAAAACATCGAAAAAAAATTGATAGGGTCAGGGTGTTGGCCATCGTCCAATAAGTTAGTAATATATTGCAGACACTTTTTCTAGATAAGTTGAGAACCCAACTTATTCTTGCATTTTATACCTTCTATATAGGATTTTACTCATACTTTAAAGTCTCAGTCACATGGCACATACAAACTAATCACTTATTTAAGTGAGAACTCGATCATTATTCCTTTGTTTAGTTTGTATAAGATTCTCTTTAGTCGCGATAATATTATATAAATTTTTTTAGTTTTGCTAACGGCAGTCTTAAACATGTGGTTACAAGAGTATATTTTATCACAATCGGTTTTGATTAAATAATGAGCGATGCAACAATGCTAGGATCACAAAACTTACATAAAATGATGTGTCATGCAAATACAAAAGCTAACATAACTCTCTATTATTTATGTATGATGGTGTTTATAAACTTTGATGTATGATAGTGGAATATAATAGCACAACTAAGTTTGAAATACAAAAGCTAACAACTATAAAATATAAGGCTTGAAAATTTTCTTGTGTTCTTCCCTTGCTAAGAAGATAGTTAGTTGTGGGAATATAAAACTAGATAATGATCAAATAAGTATGTGTATGAATGTATGAAAAAAAAAAAAAAAAAAAAAAAAAAAATGCAAGGAGTGAGCTAAATGATATGCAAATGACTTGCTTAAATACGTAAGAGAGGACCTGGACCCGACCTCGACGCACCCATGGCCCCCAAGAGAGGTCCGTCCCTCACAACACAACCTAATTTTTTTAGGGGTCAATCAAGTCTTGTTTGGAATATTTCCTAGGTTGTAATATAAGAAAAAGTGCAAGAATAAAGGGGCAATATTCTCCTTTATATTATAAATCACGTAATGTTATAAGGCTAATTACGTTTTCTATGCAGAAACAAGTTTTTTTGCTTTTATCTTTGGTCTTGGATTATTACAAAAATGATTAATCTTTTTTTCATATACTTTATCAAAATGGTAAATTCTTACATTTCATGAATGATTTCATATGACACTTTATCAAAAGGAAAAGATACTTGACTAGTTAGTCAAATAAGGATTAAGACATTTTGTAAAATAAATGTAAGTAAACTTTTGTGAAAGTTTATAAACAATGTAATGTTTAAAAATGATGCAAGTGCTTAACACATCATGTATGATAGAACATTCTTTGATTATTATACAAGTTTTAGGAATTCATATTCATATCTTAAGTGATTTTTGTCAAAGAAAAACTTAAGTCTAAAACTTGTTTGCTTGAACTTTTACATTGTACGTTTTTACATTTGTCATCAACAAAATATAAAAAAAAATCGTAAAATATAAATAACGTTTTTATGCGATTATTTGTATTAACAGTTTAGTTCCATGTAATATGCTTGACACTATTACACGATGAATGACCAATCTCTCTCAAACAATATGATCCATAGGACCATAAGTAAAGTTTGCATTTAATAATTGGATTACTCGTATTATATATGCACAAAAGAAACACCTTGTTACTTATTTTGGTTAGTATTTTGTAAACAAACAAAAAAGAAAGAAAAAAAGAAAATGAGAGTGGTGAAACTTTACAACTCAGGGCATGAAATGAAACAAAGAAATGATGTCAAACTTTTTGATTTTTGGCTCCTCGAATCTCAATCTTCCACTTTCTACAAACATAAAACGCCCCCAATTGCTTCATATTTTGTTATATTACTACATTACCCTTCTAATCTTATCCGACCACTAACCTAGTCATGCTTCTTCTTTTATTCAAAGTGCCCTCACCTCAATCTCTTTATCATCTTTATATACTATAAGAGGTGATTTTGTTTATAGATGTATCAACCAATCACACAAAATATATGATAGATAACAAGGTACGTGTACACGTTTCAAACTTTACTAGATAAATGTTTTTGTTTTGTGAGTGATAAGTGAAAGGGCCGTAAATAAAAAGTGGTTTTGGTTAGATCACGTACGTACATTTGAGTAACGATATAAAATAAGAAAGACCTCATTTGTCTTATAATAGTTCAAATGGAGAAATATTTGTTCGATTTCGACCCGTCAAACACATTTTAACCAGTTTTGAGCTTTAGATTATGTAAAATTTTATATTGCAACATGGATTTGTGTATTTTATTGTCACATGTAAATCAACATATCAATTCATTATGACTCACATAGCAAGAAAAAGAAATTAACTTCCTAATTTTTGGAAACAACTCTAATATAATTTTTGGATCAAACATACTTTTACTTATTCCAAAAGGGTACTGCTATTGGTATCTTTGGTCATTAACCCTCTCTTTTTTTTACTTTTTGTTATTAGTATGATACAGTTTTTTTATCAATTTTTATACCATATTTTTGCCAATTTAATAATTTTAACTTATTAAACTTTATAAATTTTTTGTTCCGTATTGTCAATTTCATAGTTTTATAATAAAAACAACATTAAATTTTTTTAAAAAATAAATAAATAAAATTAAAAAAAAGTTGAAAAACATAAGGTGAGTAACAGTCAATTTAAGAGGCTATTAATAACTCATCCCATTCCAAAAACAAGAAAAACATTTTGATTCCTCTTTTTGATACATCATCATTTGTGTTTCAAGATCACTTTCACACTTTATTTGGTGCACCAAGGAACCCATGAACTAGTTAGGTAGCACTAATTAACTATTGACTTGGTTACTGACATCAGACATGTATTATGTATTTACATCTATAAGAGAAAAAAACATAGATTAAGAACCTATACATTGCGCATTAACTTGACTCCAAAAGTTAGTTTCGAGATGTTAGGTTTATCTAACATTTTTTCTTTGTTGCACTTTAGCTTTTAGGCAAAGGTCAAATTCATCTATTTTTACATAAAAAGATTGAAATTGCCTATTAGAGGTATATCTTTACTATCTATAAAGGAAAAAAGGTAAAAGATGAAAGTGGAAAAGTCAAGAAAAGTAAAATGTGAAATGTTGAAAAATGTATATAAAGAAATATTGAAATGCATTTAATACTATTATTAAAATACCCCATTACTTAAAAGTACAACGATTTATTCACATTGGACAACTAATTAAAAACATATCTACCAAATTAAATACAACCATTTAAAACACAAACCGGGTTGACCCGAGACGCTTCAAACACGGCGGGTTGTCCCGGTTTAATTTGACCCATTTTCAACCCAACCTAGCAAGTTGACCCAGTTTAAATCGACCCATTTTTCGACAGGAACGGTTAAACCGGTTGAACCACCCGGGTCGAACCGGGTTTTAAAACCTTATCCATTACTTGAAGGTACAATGATTTATTCACATTGTACAACTAATTAAAAACATATCTATCAAATTAAATACAACCAATTAAAACAAAAACCGGGTTGACCCAGTTTAATTTGCCCCATTTTCGACCCAACCTAGCAAGTTGACCCGGTTTAAATCGACTCATTTTTCGACCGGAACGGTTCAACCGGTTGAACCACCCGGGTCAAACTGGGTTTCAAAAAATTATGTTAAATTCCGAAATCTTCAAACTTTTATTATTTTTCGTTTATAACTATAAACTTTTTTTTATCAATAAACTATCTGTCGCTATAAAATCTCGTTGTTATGCACGGGTACTCGTCTAGTCTTATCTTAACTACATATAAAAAAAGTGTATGAGAAATCTTGAAAATTGAATTTTTTATCTTGAAAAATTGAAACTTAATCACCTCTTAAAGATTTCACGTTAAATAATGTTAAAATCAAAATAAAAGGATCTCATTCCTTAATCAACATGCTAAGAAAACTTTCACTCTTATATAACACTGCCGCTTCTTCTTGTATCAATTAAGCGAATGTTAAGGTTTAAACAAATATGAAAATATTACTTTATGAACTATATCTTCACTTAACTCTTACATTGCAAGTGATAAATGATCAACATTTCATATTATTTATATGCAACTCTCATATTGATGAACGCAATTTCTAAGTTTTACTTCTCTTAAAGTAAGATTTCGTTAGCACGGGTGTCGACACTATCTCTGTTGGGAATAAACTATTTGCATGAATGAAGAAACTGCTGACAAAAATACATTAGCAGTGGAAACATCATTATCACTGCTAATACTGATGACGTATAGTCTATATATGGGCCACGAGCCCAAATGATAAACATTACTAAGGCCCAAAATCATCATGCGTGGGCTATTGCAACTTGGGCCGCATCAATAATGGGAACAGGCTCACGTAAGCCCAAACCCAAATAAACTATACACGGTATAGATAAGGATCATCTATCTATGGAATAGATATCCTTACCCGGATAAGCACCATGGGTGCGAAACGTAAGGAGCACGAACCCTACAAGGATTCTGCGCCTATATGAGGAATGACATAACTCTCATTCAAGGTACGATTCACAAACCCTAACTCTTTACGAGAACCCTAAATCGATTACTTACTCTCACGCCGGAGTCTAATCGTGGGAGACAATCCCACAATAAGCCTAACGATGTTGTTTATTTTCTTAGTGCGCAGGTTACAAGTGCTAAGAAGCGAATTGGTACGAGAGCAAGAGCCCATAATCAGGAACGCCCAACTTTTGTATCAACAAGTGGCGCCATCCGTGGGACCCTACTAAGAACTAAGAACTAGAATGACAAAGAATAAGAATTCGAGCCAACGGACTTCGCAGTCAGAAAAACGTGACCCCCAGAGGAAGAATCAACAAGATTCGACCCCTAGGCAGGTTGCTGGGACAACCAGCGCACCCGGTCACCAAGAGGCAGGGACAACCCAACCTCTTCTAGCGGTAGAACTACCTGCAAGGACTACCCAAATCACCCCAGTGGTCCCAAGCGTTGAGGAACTCCAGCGCACTCTCTTCACCACTCCTCACCAAACTGTACCCGCAGTGAACAACACTGTGCCACCAGGCGCGTCTAACCTAGATAGGGTGCCTAATACTGAGGCAGACATTCTTGCAGCAACTGAGGACACACCCAATCTAACATTGGAAAATTTTGTATCCCAAAATTATGAAACCTTAACCGCCCTCATGCAAGAAGAAGCAAGGAGAAGGGCAAGCACGAGCCTACAAGCTCGACTCAATTTTGGTCCTGAACGCGAACCATCACCACTGCGCCATCTACGAGGAAGACGCGCAGAACGTACCACTATCCACGATAGGCTGGGTACGGCATCTGATTCACAGTACTCAGAAGACAGCGAGAGGCGCACAAATGTTCACTCCAGACTTGGCAGTCGAGGAATACAAGACCGATTAGGACCTCAGCATTCGCCAAGCCAAGGATCCTCTAAACCTGGGAGTAAGAGGATTCACGACAGATTGGGGAAAAGAAGATCCCCAAGTGAAAGTCCCTCAAGCTCTTCTTCTGAAAGAAGCCGGCGCAAGCGCCGAAAAAGAGACTACCCTTCCTCCAGTGACTCCTCGGACAACGAGGATAAAGAAACAGGACACTGGAAGTCAAGAGGAAGACGTCGCGAAGAAGAGAATGAAGATATGTCTCTTCCATGGCGTCGCCAGAAAGTTGATGCGTTTACGCATCAGCGATTACTCAGACCGCAAACGCAGGCGCATGCCCACTAATGTGAAAACATATGATGGAACGGGTGATCCGGATGATCATCTAAAAGTTTTCGAATCAGCCGCCACTATCGAAAACTGGCCACAGCCTGTGTGGTGCCACATGTTTAATTCCACGTTAGTAGGGAACGCGCGCACATGGTTTAGCAAACTCCCACGTAGGAGCATTGGTGGGTTCGAGGAATTACGGAAAGCATTCCGCCTCAACTTCACCCAAAGAAAGAAGTGCGCTAAAAATCCTGTTGAACTAGCAAGAGTAAAACAGCGCTAAGGGGAATCAACCAGTGCTTTTATGGAACGCTTCAAGGATGAGTGCATACAAGTAAAAGCATGTCCTGAAATCCTAAAAATTTCAGGGTTCATGAATGAGATTAATAACCCAGAACTTATTCGAAAGCTAAATGACAAAGTTCCCCAGACTTTCGATGAGCTAACAAAGCGCACCAGATCCTTTATACAAGGAGAAGCAGCTGTTGCGGACAGCAAAAATGGTTATTCGAACTATAGGCAGCAAGAGCAGCCTAGGAGACAATCCAACGATCAGAATAACAACCGCAGCAGGAATTACCGCAGCGGAAGAGACAATGACAAGTATACCCCTCTCACAAAAACTCCGAGGGAAATATTTGTAACAGAAGGTGCAAACTTCCCAAAACCGCCACCAATGCGCACCGCAGAGGAAAAGCGCATAGGGAATGGATACTGCGAGTACCATGGTCAAAAGGCCATACAACTAACGAGTGCGTCCAGCTAAGACAACTAATTGAAAAGTTAGTAAGAGAAGGCAGAATGGACCACCTTGTAAAAAACATCAAAGAGGGAAAAGACAAACAAAGGAACGGGGGTAAGAAAGAGCCCCCCAAAGAAAAAACTGATACCATATACATGATACAATCATGGCAGCGCAAGATAAAGCAAAAAGTCAGCCAAAAATTCTCTCCAGAAAAAGAGATATCTTTCCCTACTTTAGCTGCGGACAACGCAGTTGTAGAACCTCTAACTATTGAAATACATACGGGAGGACATGATATCCACCGCATGTACATTGACGGAGGAGCATCCGCAGACATCCTGTATGATCATTGTTTCAAAAGACTACGACCTGAAATCCAAAGTCAATTGATACCGGCAACAACGTCATTGACTGGATTCACAGGATAAAGGATCTGGCCCATGGGGCAGTTACGCTTGCTGGTGGTCGTAGGAGATGAACAACACTCAACCGGAACATGGATAAATTTCATGGTAATAAAGTCTCCCTCACCATACAATGGTATCATTAGGAGACCTGGAATATCATCCATGCGCGCTGTACCATCCACAGCGCACGTAATGCTTAAGTTTCCAGTGGAAGGAGGAGTTGTCATCCTCTATAACACAACAGTACCACCAAGAGAATGCAATGCGGTAACAACTGAAGTAGAGACTATTCCAGAACAGCGCACAGAAAAAACACCAAACCTAAAAGTCGCTATTCATCCCGATTACCTGGAACAACAAGTTTCGATTGGTGGATCTTTATCTGACAAAGGTAAAGCAGCCGTATGCGCACTCTTGCAGAAGAACCTGGACATCTTCGCATGGGAACCAAAACACATGACAGGAGTGCCACGCTCTATCACAGAACATAAGCTACAAATCCGACAAGGATATCCCCCAATACGACAAAAGAAGCGCGGCCAGGCCCCAGATCGTGCAAAGGCTATTCTGGAAGAGGTACATAAACTCGTAGACGCAGGCATCATGCGCGAAGTGTACTACCACGACTGGCTCTCTAATCCAGTTATGGTAAAAAAGAGCGATGACAGTTGGAGAATGTGCGTGGACTTCACGGACCTTAACAAAGCATGTCCACAGGACTGCTATCCACTGCCAGAAATAGACTGGAAGGTAGAATCCCTGTGCGGATACCCTTTCAAATGCTTCCTAGACGCGTACAAAGGGTATCATCAAATTCAGATGGCAGTCAAAGATGAAGAAAAAACAGCTTTTCACACCAGTCAAGGAGTGTACTGCTACACAAAAATGCCTTTTGGCTTAAAAAGTGCAGGCGCAACATACCAACGACTGGTGGACACAGCTTTTGAGAAACAAGTAGGCCGCAACTTGGAGGTCTACGTTGACGACCTTGTCATCAAAAGCCACACAGAGGATGAATTGGTGCGCGACATCGAGGAAACGTTCAGAACATTGGGACAAATAAACATGAAGTTAAATCCCAAGAAGTGCACCTTTGGCGCAACCGAAGGCATGTTCCTTGGATACTTAATAGAACCCGATGGAATCAAGCCTTGTCCAGAAAAAACAAAGGCTGTTATTGATCTCCCCTCACCGCGCACCCTCAAAGAAGTCCAGTCACTGAATGGAAAGTTAGCAGGGCTAAATCGTTTCTTATCTAAATCAGCAGACAAGTCACTTCCTCTCTTTAAAACACTCACGAAGTGCACAAAAAAGGAAGACTGTCGCTGGACCGAAGAAGCAGAAGAAGCTTTCCAACAACTAAAGTACCATCTGGCATCCCTTCCCAAACTTGTCGCACCGCGACCAGGGGAAGAGCTAATCATGTACTTATCGGCAACTCATGGAGCAGTTAGCGCAGTACTATTGACAGATAGGAATTCCGTCCAGACACCCATATACTTTGTAAGCAAAGCCCTGAAAAAGACAGAGACTAACTACAGCGCTATGGAAAAGCTGGTCTTAGCTCTAGTATTCGCAGCCAAAAGGCTGCGCAGATACTTTCAAGCGCATCCAATAGCTGTAATCACCGATCAGCCAATCAAACAAGTTATCTCTAAACCTGACGCATCAGAACGGTTACAAAAATTGAGTGTACTGTTAAGTGAATATAACATCTCATATAGACCGCGCACTGCAATCAAAGGACAAATCTTAGCCGATTTCATCGTGGAGAAGCCAGATAGCGACAGTCCAACATCTGCAACCAAAACAAATCTACAGGAACCCTGGATTCTGTTCACAGATGGGTCCTCATGTGTAGATGGATCAGGCGCAGGCCTTATTCTTACAAATCCAGAAGGTATGGAATTCACCTATGCGCTGCGCTTTGAATTCACGGCCACAAACAATGAGGCAGAATACGAAGCCCTACTAGCCGGACTATGCATCGCAATCCAAATGGGTGTACGCAACCTGGAAGTGAATGTAGATTCTCAGCTAGTCGCTACATGCTAGGTGAATATGAAGCCAAGGATGAGCACATGATCCAATACCTGGAAAAGACAAAGTCCTTGATCAAAAACTTTGACAGGTTCACAATAAAACAGGTGCCCAGAGGAGATAACAGGAAGGCTGATGCGTTCAGCAAGATCGCATCCACAAGCTTCGCACACCTCTCAAAACAGGTATTGGTAGAAACCCTAAAAAACAAGTCAATCTTGGAAATGGAGATATCCACAGTGATAGAAGAACAAGATCCTACATGGATGACACCTATCATTGAATTCATTAGCAAGGGAACTTTACCACAGGACCATAAGGACGCTCGAAGAGTGCGGCGCACAGCGCAACGATTTGAACTAAGAGACAACATACTCTATCGACGCTCTTTCTTACAACCCTGGCTCAGATGTGTTGGACCTCTTCAAGCAGACTATGTACTCCGAGAAATCCACGCTGGATCATGTAGTATGCACTCAGGCCCGCGATCTGTGGTGGCAAGCGCTCTAAGGTCAGGGTATTATTGGCCAACCATGCATCGCGACGCACGCGATCTGATAAAGAAATGCAGCAATTGTCAAGTACATAGGCCAATCCCGCGCCGACCACAACAAGAGCTAACACCCATTACCTCACCATGGCCATTTTATAAGTGGGGCATTGACATCGCGGGACCCTTTCCAGTTGCAGCAGGAGGAGTAAAGTTCCTCATCGTTTATAATAGTTGTTAGGAAATCGTGTATATGCTAAGTATAAAAAAGATCTTGTGTATATTTTCTATAGTTAGCTTTATACTTATCTTGTAAAGGACTCCTTGTCCTATAAAAGGAGGTCCTAGATTTATGTTTTACATACGATTCCATTGCAAAATCTTCAAGGTGTAACCCTAATGATAACTAAGATCACTCATATTATTCATAATAATAATGAAGCTACAAGTTTGATATTACTCTGTGTTTATATCTTACTGTTACATTAACAATCATACACATCACTCAAACATATCTTCTAAGTGCTTTGTGGTAAATTCCGCGTGATACAAAGTATATACTCAAAGTATCTATCTAACACAAGCCGTATGTTTAGATCCTCATCAATCTCTTTGTGTGATTCAAACACACACAACTATGAATTACATAAATACCTGTGTAAAGCCAAGCGGCAAATAATTATAATTGCGAGATCATGATTTCGGTTCGACCCTTTATGCAAAGCGTGTGTTTTTTTGATATACAACGCGTGTGTTTTCTAAAATTAATGTAGTGTTTGTTTTTAAAAAGTTGTCAAGTTTAGAATTTATCTGTAGAAGACATAATTTAAGCTACCAAAGTGTTTAAAAGTTGTCAAGTTTAAGGGGTACTTAAGGATAATTTAAGCAAACTACATTAATTTAAGTTTCAAGATTCGATTTTCAAATTTTAAAGAAAGAGATACGCTATTTATTAGTAGTTTGCTTAAATTACCCCTATGGACACTTAAGTAGTTTGCAAGTAAATCTTTACTACTCATGAGAAAGTTCACTATAGGCATCAAATTCTCTAAATACCCAATGAACAAATTCTGCCTATTCATTTTGTTATAAATAATAATAATAATAATAATAATAATAATAATAATAATAATAATAATAATAATAATAATAATAATAATAATAATAATAATAATAATAATAATAATAATAATAAATAAATAAATAAATAAATAAATCGTTCATCCTAAAAAAAACTGCAAAAACTTTGTCCCTGTGGTTTTCTGATTTAGCATGTTTTGCCATTATTGTTCAATTTTTGCAAACTATGCCACTAATGTTTAATTTTTGCTGCAAATTATGTCCCTCAGCCTAACGTTCGTTATTTTTCTCCGCTAGTTACTGTTGCTCCATGCGAAATGATTATTTTACCATTGTCTTCAACCCACCTCTCATTTAATTTTGAATTTACACCACCACTATCCTATACCACCACACAACCAACACCACGACCCTCCTCCACCACCACCCTCTACCACACAACTACCACCATCAAATCACCTATTTTTTATTTACTACATGATAAGAGGCATTAGGATCACCCTTGTGTTAAACCCGTATCATAATTACTTGAAGAGTAAAGTCAATTAATTTTTCCCACACCTTTGCGTTGTACTCATTTTTAGTACACGATACCCCTAGTACACCCCTCCGAGCCTATTTTTTTCGTTTTTAATTTTAAGCATTTTACTTAAAGGAAGAATTTGTTTACAATCCACCCCAAATGTGCAACCAAATCGTCTTAGCCTTCCGTGTATGCACTCATCTTTAGTGCATTATTGTTACATGTTTAAACCCTTAGTTAGTTGTCTAATTGATTACACGGTTGCTAAGTCGAGTCATATCTTGTACATATTGTTTTGGGACTCATGGGTAAAGTATTATTGTTATGGAGTAATGGGGAAGAACATTATATATTACCCTCATATGCGCGTTAATCTTAAAAAGTACTCCAAGTGTTTTGATTATCTTGATTCGAGTCATTAGAATAGTTAATTGTAAAGTATGTAAAAGTTCAAGTGTAAAGGGAATGCAAATTTCCTATGATGTATTATTTTGGATGGTAGAGTAAGAGTGTATGAAAAGAAAAAAAAAATCGAAAAATCAAGAAAAAAGAAAAAAAAGTAGAAAAAGAAAAAAAAGAGAAAAACATACGGACTACCATCCCGTTTCCTTTTATGTTTGTTTTATGTTTTTGTTAGTTTTTGATTTGCTTAAGTCGAGTCGAGTCTTGGCATAGCAACGCCACATTGTACATGTAATTGACCAAGATGATTAACTCGCCACCAGTAAATATTGCCTTTATCCAACAAAACCGTGTTTATCATATCCCTACACCTCACGTTATAACCCTTTAAAAGACCTATTTGATAGTTTATCCTAGGTGCTTACGTCAAGTGGTGGAGGTTTGATCCTTTCCCAAGCCTATGGTAATCTATTTGCTATGACAGGTAGTGAGAGATGTTTTCCATTTCCATATTGTGATATATACTTTATTACACCCGAGAGATGTGAGTATCTAAACACTATTTGTGAGGTGCTAGTGTATGATTTCCGTGCTTGTTTTTCGTTGAAGTGGAACGATTATTTGTTGCAACTACTTTTATATTAGTGTTAGATGACCCCTAACTTGTATTTTGATTAGAATAAAAACACATTTTCTTGAGGACAAGCAAATCTCAAGTGTAAGGGTATTTGATGAGACGAAAAGTGTACCGCTTTTGGGGGGTCATTTAAGGCCAAAGTCGAGATTATTTGATCAAATATTGCCCTAAATCGTTTCTTTTGTCAATTTAGGTACTTTTGAGAGGAATTTTGCAAAAAAAAAAAAGCATTTTGGACGTTTTTTGAGCAAAAAAGTGAAGAAAACGACAAAGTCTCATAATCATGCTGAAAATTGTACCTGACGGCGTCAAAGATTGCTAGTGACGGCGTCAAGACTTGACAAAGAGTTGGATAAATCAAATTACACGTGACGCGCCAGAGAGGTTTTTGAAGATTTGTAGATGACGGCATCACCAAGGCCATCAAGAGTAAATTGCACATGACGGCCAAGACCAAGTTTGTACATGACGACGTCAGAAGTGGATCTAGGCAATACGAGTATTATTTTGGCGGCGAGTTGACGTCGTCAGACCCTACTCTTGACGCCGTCAGATTGTAAAATCTATATATACTTTTCTAGTTTTCATTCATTGTGTGCAACTTTGAAGGGAGAAAACCCTAGACGAATTTTACTGCAATTTTGAGGGTTTCAAACCCTTGTTTCATACATGCTTAATTGAAGATAAGTCTTCCAAAAAATCATTCAATATGTCTATGTGTTGTTTGATTATATCTTACGCTTGTCTTCTCGTTAACATGTTAGGCTAGGTTTTCTTTGTGTTTGCTTAGATGTAATGAAACTTAGATATTGATTATTGGTTGGTTGTTTGTTTATAATTGTTGTGGGTGAATGAATTTGATGTTAGGCTTAAGAAAACTGGCAGACTTCCAATTGGTAAATTGCTTGAACGTCTTAAGAAACATGATCGGAGGTGTAATACGATATATTGGTTATATTTAATGCATAGGTAACTACTAATGAGACCATGTTATGAGCTAGTAGTCGGCTCGACATAGGAAGAGGTAGAAGCTTATAGAGTTAGGGACGATCGTACATGGCCCTACGAATGATATTAAGGAATATAACCCATCATCCATGCAATTGTAACAAACTAATCAACCGGTATTAAGTGAAGTCTAAGTAAACACATTTTCTCTCATTATTGTTTTCGCCACAATTAGTTTAAGTTTATTTTATTTTATTTGCATCTGTAGTTATTTGGGTTAGTTGATTAGCAACTAATTCCGCCCACTCCTTCAAAACCCGAGATTTTTACTTGCTTTTCATAAAATATTAAAATACAAAAAGAATCATCCCTCATCTCTAGACCTAGTTTAATTGAGTTTTAACCCTAGCGAACACTATTCTTTGAGTTGAACGATCAATCCCCCGGTACTTGCCACTATACTATACTACAACAGTCAGGTACACTGCCTGGTGGGGATTGCAAGCTTCTCAAGATCCCTTAAAAAGTAAAACCTTTTGTGAGGGCGCAATTCGATGCATCATATATATTAAACATTAAGAAAAAATATATATACATGGCCAAAGTTTTACTATAAACTATTTAATAAAAAAAATATAATTTAGGTTTTAGAATGCAATAATAATAATAATAATAATAATAATAATAATAATAATAATAGTAATAATAATAATAATAATAATAATAATAATAATAATAATAATAATAATAATAATAATAATAATAATAATAATAATTGTTGAGTTAATTTGTATACACACGGTAGTAAAAATTTAATTTTGTTAAGTTTAGGGTACCATTCTGCACTTTTAAAAGTTCAGTGTACTAGATGATCTAGTTTGCCAAATTCGAGATACTAATATGTGTTTTGGCCTATCCTATTTTGAATAACACTACTAGAAAACTAGGCGTCACTGAGTAAAAATCTTTCGGTAACAACCCTTAAGAAAAAGTATCCACATAATATTTTTGTTGGCAATATCATTATTCATATGTAGTATGTCTATAGAACTATGTGCATGTAGAGGCGTTTTATTTTGAGGACTCAAAAACTGCCACATACCAAGGGACAGATCATAACCGTCGGATAAAAAAAACAGTTTTTAAGATTAAAAAACACGGAGGGACAATTTTTGCCAACTCACCAAACTTACCCCACCAACCCCACCCCTTACTTCTCAGTTTCCACACATTCGATATCACAAAAAAACCCCACTTTCTCTCTCTAAACATCATCAAAAACTACCATAACAAATAAAAAATAACCACTTTTTAACCGTTCAAATCATCAAAAAAAAAAAAAGAATCATCGAGTGCACAAGCAGATCCACGAAAAAACCGGTTCAAAATGAACCTATTGAATCTTGGGATGAAGGTATGATGCTCCCGACTAATTATTTAGTTGTTTTATTGGTTGAGTTTCTGAGTAAAAAGCTTTGTATACATGGATGCACACCAAGTGTTTGATGAAATGTATGAGTGAAAAGTATCATACGTGTGTATCACCAGTGATATTTGAAGTTTAATTGTATATGTGTATTATCATTAGTGATATTTGTATTTGACTTAACCGTGCAAATCACATAAAGCACACAGAAAATGAAACAATCGACATCTAAAACAACGAATACTTTAGTTTTTACTGTTATAGGATCATTATTAGTGTGTTTTACTAGTTAAGTTTCGATAATTTGTGATGTTGTGATGATTTATGTGATAATATGATAGATTAAAATTTAGGTTTAACAGAACAAAAGATATGTTGTGATGCTTTTGTTTGATTTGTGGTGGATTTGTATGTTTAATGGATAGATTGTGCATGTTTCAGAAGGTTTTACTGCGGTATTTGAAAACAATATTGACTGGTAGTGTATCACATATGATATAACAGTTAAATTATTGTTGATTGGTAGTATATCTATTGTGATAACAAATAGTTATTTGTTTGACATATGATATTGAAAACAAATGAACTATTCGTACACTAACAAAAATTATGAAAATATTTTGATACAGATTTGAATGAGACATATGCAAAAAATAGCCTCATCAAATGAAAGAATAAAAAACAAGTGCAATTGTCGTTGAAGAAAGCACAACAACTTTACAAACAAATTGAAGAAGCTCAAACACTGGTGATATCACAAGTTCCTCCATCACCACAATTGATTCAACAAATAGAAGAAAGCTGACACACATGTGATATCACCAGTGATATCACCTGTGATATCACATGTGATATGTGATCACATGTGATATCAAAGGTTCCCCCGAAAGCACCTGAGAATAAAATGAAGGTGCTGGTTGATGAACCAATGAAGAGGACGATTGTTGAAGAACAAAAGTAAATTAAACAAGTTGATGAAAACAGTTGCATTGTTATGTTTTAACAACTAGTGCTAAAATCTTTTGGTTAGTAAATATAAAAATGTGTTATTAGCTGAGATACCCAACTAAGAATGTGAATTATCACAAGAGACATTCAACTTCATATAAAATGTTATGATTTTAATTTTTGTTCTCTACATATATGTGTTATCAATTGTGATACTCAACTAAGAATGTGAAATATCACATTCTTATCACATGTGATAATGAATTTTGTATTTTACCAAGTGTATATGAAAGAATAATAAACATCAATTGTCATATTTTATCGCCAGCTCAGCCTCCGGCTTTCGAATTGCCTAAAACTTAAACACTTTTCTTTACCTTTACATTGTAGTATCACAAGTGATACATAAAAGTGAAGCTCATGTAAAACTGAAAGTAATTTAACATCCATTTAAATATTTGAAAAAACAAAACAGAGCGCAAATTCCTCAAACACTTATCAAAAGAATTCCTCAAACACTAGTTCAAAATCATCAAACATAGAAAATTATTGTTGAATATATGTACACACACATCCGCTAAAGTAGATGCCTCATTTGCAAGCCTCTCGCTAATTTCATTCTTCTCACAAATAATGATTTATTTTCTTCCTCAACTCAGGTGGAATAAGTCCATTTTCCATTGCCTCAATATATATAATTGTTCTGGGATACGTATGACATCACAATTCTTGAGCACATAAAAAATATGTGTTGACATAGAATCCCACAATGAACACAAAGCTAACAAACAAGCTACTAAACTATCTTGTTTGTTGTGTAACATCTTCATCAAAACAAACAAAACACATAAAAAAAGATATGAAATAGAATATCACAAGTGATGCTACACATATGATGCGGAACAGATTTAATATATATATATATATATATATATATATATATATATATATATATATATATATATATATATATATATATATACTAGACTTCAAAGCCCGCCCGATGGGCGGGCATGACTTGTGATTTTATTTTTAATAGTTTTAATTATAGTAATTTTTAAATAAATTATGAAATTTTTTTCCTTGTTTGGTATTATTTGTTTTGTTTGGTAAAATGTTGTGAACATGTTTCATATAGTTATAACATAACTGGTATGTTGAAATAATCTGGGTATAATGGGCGGTCATGACTTATAAATATCGTTTACATTTTTTTGTTTAGCTAAATATTGTTGTTAATACTTATTTATTATACAAAGATTTTTAAAAGAATAGAACCATCGTTTGTTAAATTGTTTGTGTGTTGCAATGTTATTTGTAACAACATATTATATGATTTAAACTCCAATGTGAAATAACGCTTCTTTACACACAATGTTTGTAGATGCATAGCCCGTCCGATGGGCGGGGGAGCTTACACGAAAAATAAATAATGAATAAGTTCTCATGTATTATATGTAAAAAGAACAATCGTAAATAATACAAAAAATCAAGTACATGATGGTTATTCATATGAGACCATCATAACTTACTTAATACTTATTAGTCTAAAGTTTACACTTTTGAATTTTGAGGAACCCATATTTCTTTTATAGATTTGACTTAACCTTTAGTTTTGAATCTCTTTTTGATACTTAATGCGACTAATGGAAAGTTGTGTCATTCTTTAATATAATTATGAACCTAAGAAAAAAATGTGACCCTCAAGTCAAAATAACGAACATTAATGAATCAGTAAATAAACTTAGTATCGAGCAATAATCAAGCAAAGAAGCATCATGTCCCTGAATCATATTCCATAAAATCCTAAATGAATCTAGCATTGAACAATAATACGCGCTTGTAATTGTATTTTAATACACTAATTCAAACGATCCAATTTAGACCACCATTTCTGCTTAATTTTGTCAACTATGACATCAAGTATGTTGTATCAGTAACGGCTTCGACTACACAAAGAACATACCAGATAATGGTAAAGAAACACAATCCACAACGGTTCCCTCATGAAAGAATAACATACTTCACTATAGATACTCCAAATGGTTTTGTTAATTTACTACTATTATACATAGATTCATATAAAAATATAGACAGGGAAAAATGATAGTCGGTGTTAAGTTAATTGAGAACATAAAAACCCAAAAAGATGAATATACCTAAAATCTTTTAAGCACTTGAATATGTGATTTCAGCAGTGGTTATCGTAATTGTTTCTTAGTAAGTATATGCATGACCAGAATATGATTTAACCCTGCATAAACAATGAACAAATATCAAGCAACTTCAAATGAAAATAGCTCTTTCTTAAAAAGTAACAGTTTGATATACCTTTTTCAAATGTTAAAATACAACTGGTTAGTAAAAAGCCAAGCACAACCACAATTAATCATTTTAATAACGTTGCATACCTGATAAGTGTCCCAATACAACTCACAGAAATTTTCCGGGAACATCGGCATTCACGACATCTTGTTTTTAAATTTAAATTACAAACGCTGTCGACCCCATAGAAACTGGCCTTAACAACTTTGCCTTTCAGAAAAATGTTGTAGCAGCTGTAGCCAAACACCCCCTAGAGCTGAACATTTGCAAAAGTTGCAGCAGCAATACATCAGTGGTGGTGGCAAACTATGCCGCCTTTTCTTCTTCTTCTTCCTTGATTGGCTCTACTTGACTTTCTTCACTATAAGCTGCAATAACATCATTCCAACATTTGGATTAAGATTTAAAACATAAATTTAGAGGATGTTTGGATGTCAGTTTGTAGTGCATATACGAAGCAAAATTTGGGAACTAAAATACAGTTACCTAAATGGAATTCACAACATCATGATTTAAAAAAAATGAATCAAATAATCTTGCATTGTGGTCTTCGCTAAATATTACAACGAATCTTTCCGTAAGGCTTGTGACGTAATTATTTAGACCGAAATAACCCATTAAAATAGATTTACCGCCCCATATCATAGAATTAGAGATACATGTATAGAATTTGTATAAAGTAAGTCCACTGGGACGTCAGATTCCTAGCCATTATTCTGGTTGTTGTCTTCCATCAATTAACCTGGTTTCATTTTTTGCCGCCTACCTCTTCTTCCTCGTCTGCTCTCAAAGAAAGAACCATCCTCCAACATTCCTTCGTCAAGTAAGCCTACAAAAAGAGGGATCATATACACCTATTTATTCATTAATATTCAATTCAGGAAACTTACTTAAATGGGTTAAAGAGGTCAGCCGGGTTAAAGCTGAACTGGTTAAAAAAAACTTGCTTGCTTCTCTCTTTGTGCAAACTCCTTTATCAAGATTAAAGATACATTGAAGTATATTTTAGAAAACATTACCTTCAGGTAAGCCGGTATAAAAGATTGCCAACAAAATGTCTTTGCATGTGTATAATTATATTTACCTTCAAGTCCAATATTATCTGGTTGCCTTGCTTCGTTTTCAACGGTAGTGTTAACCAACCCGTTGGTATCAAATATACAGGTGGTAGAATGACTATCCTATGTTCTAGTATACTTCCAGCCGTGTACACTCTCTACTGCAAGGCACGTTTTATTTTTCACGGCGTTCGTGTATGGAGTGGCCGCTGCATAACATTGTGTGGCTTTTTTTACAATGGGCTGCTGAACACTGTTATCATTAGTTTCAGACACTCTTTTGTGTGTTACTGTCTTGTTGGGCAAAAATGAAACTGCAAGACACTCTTTTGTGTGTTACTGTCTTGTCATACCAAAGCATATGAAGTCGATTTATAGTAACAGTTTGCTCCTTTATTTCTTTAGTTCCTTCTCGGATTCTTTTTATCTTAGTTAAATTTGTCTTAGTCTACTTATATCATTTGTGTATGTGAGTACTCCTATCAGCAGCAACAAACTTGCTCAAATTTACATTTTATAAGGTCAAACAATTAGTAAACAAAATTTGAGGGTTTTAAAGAATTAAATTATCAGTCGGCTTATCTAAACACTAAAAAGTGATTATTGCTAGTGTGATCACGTACCTTATACCAAGTAAATGGTTGTTTTGAGCCACATAAGAACCTTGAACTCATTCGACATATGAACTTCCACTAAGCGAGTGAAGACTTAGAATTTCGCATTTAAGAACAGCCTGATCAATCATTTAAAGTTCTAAGAGCGACCAAAATACATAAAAGATAGTCATTTAACATTGAAAAGTTGAAAATACCATAAGACCATTTCTGCCATGATAAATCTCTCATCCCTCCATTTCTACCATGATAAATATCATAAGCGAGCATTCCACGTCTCAAAATAAAGCCCACTGTTCTAACAGACAATGAAAATAAACATGAGTTATTTCAAGTAATGCTTTAATATCCCATTAAGAAACCCATTTTGAGGAACAATGAACATACTGGGATACCACCAGCAATGCTTAGTAGTGAAATCTTGTTAAAGCCAGCTCTTAGATTAACAATGCCATTAAAAGTTATTTTCCTATTTTCTAGACTTCCATAGGTGGTTCCTGTTAAAATAAACTACAGTCAAATTTCCCTAAACCAAATGATAAATTTCTCCAAATTATATATTGAAGTTGTTATAACCTGATAGTTTACCGTTGATCAAAACATGTAAAGCATGACCAGCGGCTAAGACAGTAAGCGTAGGTTGTTCCACTTATCAAGAACCTTTCGTTGGAGTCAATCTTGACACTGATTACAAAAAATATCAACCAATAGTCCATATACTTATCCACTGAATAGCCCTTTTTATAGATCTAACCACTAACTGTACGAATAAAGATCATACACTTACCTGTAGCCGGTGTTTGTGTGCGGTCGTTGGCGCCATCCACAACGATTGTCTACCTTTAGCCCGCCCACCATGCCACTGATAAAAGACTTTACAAAGTGACCGTTTCTACCCATTCTCCATAGACGGTTCCTGTTAAAATAAACTACAGTCAAATATCCCTAAACCAAATGATACATTTCTCCAAATTATATATTGAAGTTGTTATAATCTGATAGTTGACCGTTGATCAAAACATGTAAAGCATGACCAACGGCAAAGGCAGTAAGCGTAGGTTGTTCCCCTTATCAAGAAACTTTTGTTGGAGTCAATTTTGACACTGATTACAAAAAATATCAACCAATAGTCTGTCTACTTATCCACTGAATAGACCTTTTTATAGATCTAACCACTAACTGAATAGTCCATCTATTTAAGGTTTCACTTGATGTAATACTAAAAAAATTTGCTGAAACAGAAGGATACGGTCACAGCCGATATTTGAGTATGCCACCCGCTGCTGAATGAACGAACTGCTGACCTGCAAAGATAGGCAAATGTCAACAAAGAGGATATATGAATTCAAGAACTATATAATTGATTCGAAAGTGATGATTTATATCCTTTTAAGTTTTAGTTATGAATAGGTCGATTGTGTTGTGCTTTAGGCCAACAATGTTAAACCAAAGTATTTAGCTAAAAAGAGAATATGTCAAAGGGGTCAAAATGGATTACCAAAACGTAAGAAATACCAAATTGTTTTAACCAAAGATTTACATAATTATTCGATTAATACTATTTCAGCTCTCCCCGACCCTTACGACCTGTACTAAATGAAGACCCATTTCAGTTTGTCACCCAAGCACATAGCACATCCAATTTATCACCTACGAAAAAGTCATTTTTAGCCACATGTCAAGTCACCTTGTCTTTGTAAGCGGACATCAGCGTTTGAACAGTGTTCATTCACAGTGAAACTGGAAGAAAAAGTTGAGTAAGAGCCGTCTGCTGTGGGTATCTGAAGCACCGAGGAACTGACAATAGGGGGAACCATACAACCATCTATATCATGAATAAAGTGGCACCCCTTATTTATGTCAAAACTGAACGAAACTCTGTTTTCCTTTATATAAAACCAACTGCTCATCTGATGGAGTGCTCGTGTTTACACCCACCCATTCTGGTGTACCCGGTTCTCTTATTGTTACATTGCTAATAGGCCTTTGATAACTGTTTGGGTCTATATTACAACAGGCATTCTGTCTAGCTGGTACCTTTTGTCTTTTCATTGTCTCTCTTATGGCCATACCGTCTATACATTCAAATGATTCAAGAAAAGGATCCCTAACTCACAAATTGCCTCTTCTTTCCACAAAAAGAAAGTATATAGTGATCGTTTTATCTACTAATTCAAAATTGCATACCTACACATGAGGTTTATTACAACTTGAAACACCATAATCACATTTAAACACTATCTTCGACAGGTCATTATAGTACAACTAATTATGTAATTCTGTTTACTCAATATTAGATAATAACTTTCAGGATGCACCCCCTTAAACCTTAGGATATTCTAATCCTACCAATAGAATTTGTTTTCACTCACTTTAAAAAAGATAGTCCTATATGTCACGGAATATAATTAGCAAACAGTGAAACACATAATTTACTCTAGAGAATACCTTGCATTAGATCACTTGGGTTCAGTAGATAACCTTCTTCTTGAGTTGTGTCGCCGTCAATAAAGTGAGTTGAATTAAGTAACGTGTGATCTAAATCTAGAACCAAGTAAAGCTTTTAATGTCTTAACAGACTCTTTAGATCTCTTTCACGTATTCAAGCAGCTTCATCATCAGAAACCCACACATCCTGCGAAAATGATATTGTTTTCAGACAACTACGAAAAATACACAATAAAAGATTATGTGGTTTTACAATAAAGAAAGAAAACCTTGTGTATATACTCAAGTCAAACACGAGACTGGTTATCCATCTTATCTCCACACTTCATGTATAGGAAACCTACAATTGAAAAAAGCCAACTATTACGTTGTTTATTAAACATGAAATACCAAAGCAATGGACCAATTAGTACGCACCCATTGTTCCAAAAGTGACATGTGCAGAATGAATTTCTGCAACAACAGGCTGAAGTACTTCCATCACATTTCTTTTTTCTTCTGCCAGCTTATCATTAATTATACGATCTTATCTCACATTGTTCTTGAAATTGCTTATTAATCAGGTTTTGGAGGTTGTTTTCCATGACACGAGCCTTGATATCTGCTTGTTTCTCTCTTTCTTCTTCCCTTTTTTCTCTTGCTTGTTCTCGGCGTTCTTATGTACTTATTCAAGTACAAAAGCTCTGAACCTAATAGCTCATAAACCAAAAAAATGACCTGGTAATCTTTTCCAATTACAAATGAGCCTGTAAGCTTGTAAAATAACCTAATCCAAAAACTCCCTTAATCAATTTCCCAAGACACCAAAACAGAACTTAGGGCCCAAGTAAATGCATCACATTAGGGGTTGGGTTGAAAGATGGTAGAAATTTTGCACCACTAGTATAAGAAGCCCATCATAGTTAGTCTTGTGGTGCATCTATTATGTACTGCCTTTATGGAAGCTACGCTAGCCACATTGTCTGCTCTATTGGTGTCTGCAACTGCCCTGTTAACTCCCACATCAACTGTGCCTACATCATATGCTTTCTCAGCAGCTATTCGCGCTTCATGTTAAACCAATACAGATTACTTGAATAGTTACCACAACTAATGTCTTTACCTTTTGTTTTTGTATCTCATAACAACTAATTTGTTCATTATCATTAAATATTTATTTATGTGGTTCTTTAATATATGGCATAAAAATAACCTGAAGTAAACTCATGATTTTATCAGTAAAAAAAATTAGCAGTTGAAAATTATAGATTAATGTGAACTCACCTATCTTCAATAGTGTCCTCTTTATGGCTACCATCCAAACTTGTCGTGATGCCTCGAATCCAAGGAATTTGCCAATAAGGGTCATTAACCGGTAACAAAATATATATATATATATATATATATATATATATATATATATATATATATATATATCACAAGTGATACTATACATATGAAACAGAATATCACAAGTGATACTACACATATTGTACTACAAATATGATGCAGAACAGATTAAAAAAACATTAATATCACAAGTGATACTACACATATTGTACTAGTGTAGTCAATTTGTTTTTTCTTTTTTTTCTTTTTCCTTTTTTTTTTTTTTTTTTTTTTTTTTTTCAAATTGATTGTAGATCTGTTAAGTGATAAAAAAAATATATGGTAGACATACTGAAATGGTTAATTTAGTACAAAACGCCATCATTGATCATATCGTCAAATCTTAGCTAACACCAAGATACACATCAGTTTTACAAAATAAATATTAACATCCTCTTATCAAACATTACGAAAAATGCTACTCGGCTGACACCTATGGAACAATAAAAGGCGCTACTCGGTTGATATCTAATCATCTATTGATCAATCGGTATTCTTTCACGCATCCTCCGCTTTTACTTTCTTAGGAATAAAATCTGAAAATTTTTCACAAAATAATAGCTTTATTACAAGTTCAGGGGTAAAAAAAGATAAGAATTCCACCTAACTCAGGTGCAATAAACTTACCTACAAAAAAGTCGAATCTCTTCCGCTTACCAACGACGGATGTTGATTCAAGACAACAAATTAGCAGATTTCATTAGGTGCGCTAAGAAACTTGAGAATAAAAGATACACTTCTAAATTAAATATGCAGAGCAGCAGCCACTACTTCTACAAAAGCTTCATTTTGGGCTCGCCTTAAATATGAATTATGTCTTATAAATAATAAGCAATATTACACTATAATTAACAACTTATCAGTAACTTATACTCACAGCTTATCCACACAAACTTATATTTTCATTCTCATCAAAATGTCAAAAATATTATATAAGCAAATTAAACATCTTAACATAAACAACTTATAAATAAACAGACTTATAAATAAACAGACTAACAATTATCACTGGTGATACTAAACGTATATCACTTGTGATACTAAACCAGCTTATAATCATCAACTTCAAATATCTCTGGTGATACTAAACGTATGCTATAGAGCAGATTCAAAACCACAATTAGATACAAAAACAACATTCAAATGCAGTTAAAAACATAAATTCAACTAACAACTTAATTAATAAGCAAAATTACAAGAGCAGTTAACAAAATTATCAAACATTTTTTACTTACACATTTCATCAAACACTTGGTGTGCAACTTGATAAGAAGAAATGTTAACAGCTTGATTCACATAATTATCAACCGATTCAACAACATTATCAATCGCAACAATATCAATCAAATCTGCTTGTAAAACAAATGGTTATTTAAAATCAAAAGAAGCCATAAAAAATGATGTTAATGATCGGAACAGTGATGGTGATCGAAGTGTTCATGGTGATGGTGATCAGATCAGAATAAATAGTTTCTGGAGGGAAGGAATGAGAGCACAGGAAAAACACACACTAAGTGTTGCGGTGGAGTCGCGGTGGTGTTGTGGTGTTCTGATGGTGTTGTTGTGGTGTTGCGGTGGTTGTGGGAAAAAGTAACTGATTATGGAGGGAAGCGGTTGAGAGAAAATACACACAAACTGTGTGTGAAAAAAAAGAGCAAATGGGAAAAATAAATAAAATAAAAATGTATATAGTTGGGTGAAAATTAGGTTTAAAAAATTAAATCTTAGATTAATCTAAACCATTAGATGAAAAAGGACGGGTAGTGGTGATTTGTCTCTTGGTATACACTAAAATAAAGGTATGCAATTGAATTTTCCTCTATGCATGTAATTAATCTCCGGGTAATTTTAGTTAATATTGAATAAACATTAATTACCTAATAAAATGTCCTTAATTATATAAGAATATAAGCTTTATTTATTTAATTTGCATTTGTTAAGTTCATATATTACCCTATCAAAAGTAATGGAAAAGCAAAAGGCTAATGACTTGTACAATCTCATTTTATATTTGGACACTTCAAAGTTCAAACTACAGTTTAAGTAATTGTACATTTATTATATGATTAAAATGTGCGAATAAAAAACAAAAATGTGCAATTAACGCTGAAAAGCAAATAGCTTTGATATGTAGCAAATTGTAAAGAAACCAATAAAGGACAATGATGGAATCATTCAATCATATGTTGTTTTCATGGTTTGCCTTACAATTCTCCACTTCTCATAGTCTACCCAACCAAGTACCAATCTTAATTCCAAATCATAAAATTGACTAATTAAATCCTTAAAAACCTAAAATTAACCTTAATTAATTATCCCATTATCCTTCCAACGTTCCTCCACCACACAGCCACCATTCACCACCGCATTACCACCACCAACCACCTCCCTCTTCTCCTCCTCGGTCACCACCTCCGCCCTCTCGTGCCGCAATTTTTCATTTCCTTCTGCTCTAAAACTCAAAATCTCCACCAATTCCCTAATCGCCTTCGCTTTATCTCTTCGATTTTTAATCAAAACCTCGCTAACATCCGCTGGAGTCATCTCCGCGGCACAAACAACCTTCTCCAGCTGCCGTAAAATCTCCGCATCCATATCATTAACCGTATATCCAAGATAATTCTTTATTAAAATCAATAACGACTCGAAACAACAATAACTCATGAACACATGCATGTCCATCCGCCCACTTCTTAGCAATGCTGGATCAAGTTTCTCAATATGATTTGTTGTAAACACGAATATCCGTTCTGACCCGCAACTTGACCATAAACCATCAGTAAAATTTAATAAACCCGATAATGTAATCGAGTTATTATTGTCATTATCATTATCAATATTATCGATTCCACTTAGCATGTTTGTAAAATCAATTTCGTTACGATTTTTAAGATTAATTGAACAATCAATATCTTCAATAACGATAATAGATTTCGAGCTAGTTTTCATAAGTAATTTCCTAAGCTCAAGATTAGATTGAACTTCAGTTAATTCAAGGTCATAAATATCGTATTCAAGATAATTCGCCATAGCAGCAATCATACTAGATTTACCCGTACCAGGAGGACCATACAAAAGATACCCTCGTTTCCACACACGTCCAGCGCGTTTATAAAACGCGCTGCCTTCAGCAAAATCACGTAAATCTGACATGATTTCCGCTTTCTTCACTGGATCCATAGCTAGGGTTTCAAATGTACTAGGATGTTTAAACGGCACAGATTCCCACGGCTGACCGCGGGAATCTAGTGATCCGTTTTTAGAATTAGTATACAACAACCTATCTTCATTCTTTCTTCTTATTTCGCTAGCTTTTGAGCTAATATAATCAAAATAAGACCCAAGAATAAAATCTTTATCACGCTTATGAACCCTGAGCGAGAACCCACGTTTTTCCTCAGGTAACGCACGCCACGAAAACGTCTGTGTTTGACGTGGCGTGACAATGTGTTCCCATACTACATACACACCCTTAAACACGTCGGTTAGACGATGATTATGTGAGATAGTATAAGTGATCGACGTGGAGTTAAGGCCGCGCGTGAGGGACAAACGGTTAGAGGAGGTGGTGGATGTGGATGAAAGGTAGAGCTGTACCGCGTTGTAGAGCTCGTTTGTGTTGACACCTTCGATTTCAGTGATGTCGAAATACGAGTATGGGGAGAAATAGTTTAGGAAAGTGTGAAAGAGTTTGATGAAGATGAAACGGAGGTTGGGTGGGAGTAAGGTGTTTAGGAGTGTTTGGGAGAATGCTAATACGCCCATTAGTGATGCCATGGTTGTCCATAGCTCCTTCATTGTGATGGTGATGGATTTTTGGAACGCGGAAGAAATAATGGAGTGGTTTTGGTGAAAATGATAGTGTGGGTTGTTGGATTTTATAGGATAACAGATAGGTGCAAGAAATGTTTTTACATAAAATTTTGCACACATATACCAGCTATACGTTCATATAAATTATTGGAAAAAGAAACAAAACTAAAAAGAGATATGTGATGTGAAAAACGAACGCCATGTATGAAAAATGGAAAAAAATTGGTCATTTGCTTTCATCAGGGATGGCAAGAAAAACCTGAACTCGACCGCTAAATCCAAAACCCGAACTAATTGAAACGGGACGAGGCATGCTTATCGGATTACGGGGCGAGTTTGGGGCTTAAAAGGGGATTTTAAATAGGTTTGGGGCGGGATGTGGGAATAATATCACCGCCCCGCCCCTCCCGTATAATATATACACATATACAAATATATCTATACTTATATTATTATTATTATTATTATTATTATTATTGTTATTATTATTATTTATCTTTGTAAAGTTGCAATATTGTGATTATAGAAACTTGTTGAATGTTATATTTCTAAGTTGTAATTTTTTGCGGTGTAATTTATCATTATTTATGTACAAATACTATCGTTGAAAACTTAATAAAGCTTGTTTGTAATTGATTATTAATAGGTTTGTAATTTTTCAAGTTATTTTTAAGGGTCTAAAAATAATAATAAATGTGAAATGGTGCAGCTTTTGTCGATGGTTATTTATTTATTTTTTTAATTGTAAAAGTGTTTCCTTGTTTGATTAAATTTAACGTTTTGAAAATGTCATTTGATTCATATTGTTTTCAAAATATAATTTAACTGTCAAAGTTTTGAATCATGTTACAAATTTAAGTGAATCTACACTAAAATAACTATTGTCAATCACTGGTCTATATATATTGAATAAAAATAAATAAAATAAATACATTTCTATGTATCTATGAATCAACGTGATTATATGCATTGCTCACGCTCATTTCAAAAGTTCTTACATTAAGAGCACTCGACACCCTAAATTATAGGGCGTGCTATAGCCCTATAAAACAACCCAATGTCACTATACTATACTAGACCCCAAGTTATAGGGTATGGCGCCAAATTTACCAGTCAAGTTATAGAGCTTATTTATTTATTTTGGTTAAATGTGGGATCCGGAGATGTCTTTTTATAACTTGAGTGATGAAAATTGAAATGAAGATGTTTTTGAGTTAAGTTTTAGGTTCTGATTTATTGAGAAAAAGCTTATATTGCAACACATTTTGTTATAGCACCGTCGAATAACAACATCGGTACATAGTGCTCTAAGTATTTCTCATTCGATCTTGATTCATAGATGTAAAGAAATTCATTAAAAAAAAGAGTTTTGCTAACCTCTGCCCAATGTGCATGGGTTAATTGTGGGCATTGGTTAGCAAATTCCTTAAAAAAATAAGTTAATATATTTCAGAAGCAAAACTAAATAATAATTTCTTATCCTGTTCCATTGATTTATTTTATTGTTACTTTAATTTCATTCCACATACTAAACACTGCATTAGACTTTGATTCCCACATAATTAAGTTTTGTAATTTGTATATTGGCATGTGACGAGGGACTTTACAGATACACCCAAAAGGAGTATTCATTTGAAAAATAAAGAGCAAGTCGGCTTCCAAACTTATCTAGAAAAATGTTGCAACATATACTGTCCAATTAGAACTAAAGATGAGTACGCATGTGTGGCAATTCGATCGTTTTCTTTAATACAGGCAATTAGCTTTTTACTTTATATTAGACAGCAGGCTAATTAAACAAAACTATAGAGGTGGTACTATCGCTACAAGAAAAAAGTCAAATAGTGACATACAAAAAGTGTCAGAAAATGTCCAAAAAAGTGTCACTAAATATATATTTTTTTCACCTTCACTTATAAAAAATATCAATAAAAGTCTAGGCAGTAAAAGTATATAGTGACACAATTTTCTGACACTTAATAGTGTCAGGATTGGTTGAGTCTATTTTTGACACATACTTGTGTCACTATAGGCTAATAGTAAAGCAACTGGTATGTATACATAATCTTAGGCTGCTATATTAATTCAACAACAAATCTGCAATTATGTCAAGGTTTCTGAGTAAAATCTATTTATTAGTTCAACAACAAATCTGCAACATAACTCAAGGTTTCTGAATTGAACATACACTACAAAAAAAAGGCCATTTAGTGGCACACGTTTTTAATGACAAATGTATATGTGTCACTATATTTCATTAATAGTGGCAAATTTTATGTGTCACTAATTTCTTTTATAGCTTTTGTGGCAGTTTAAGGTTTGTGCCACCATTGTACACGATTTTTGTGGCACAAAAATATGTATGTTATTAAAAGTTCATATAATTTGTGATACACCCTGATATTATGCCATTAAAAATTATTAATTTCCTTTATTTGTTTTTGATATCTGTCACTAATTACTGATTAAAAATCACCCGGCTTTTTCACTCAAAATAAATTAAATCGAGCGGCCTTTTTTTTCATCAATTCCCTCCAATTGCAATTGGAGTATCCCTAAATTAACTCTAGAGCTCTCAATATCATCAGTTCCTAATCTCCAGCCCCCACTTCTCATTTACAACTCATAGTTGATTTTCTGTCGATCACTATCTTAATCTTTTTGGTCAGGTAATTGAATACAATTTTTATCTACCTTTTGTTTGATACAACCCGATCGTGATTCAATTTTATTATTATAATTCTTGTGGAAAACTAGAAGGGGGGGTTGAATAGTTTTACGTCCTTTTAAAATTTATAAGCACAAGTTTGTTTTTTTAAAAAAAAAAAAAACTTCGATTCTGGTTTATGTGAATTCAATACTTGCACTATATGAACAATTGTATGATAACTAACTAACAAAACTAATATAGTAAAGGTAAATAAATAAGTAATGAGAAGAGTTAGAAAGATCAAACCACAACACAAGGATTTATAGTGGTTCGGCTACAAGGACACCTTCCTTGTTCCTACTCCACTCCCCGAGTCACCTACTCGAGAGTTTTCTTCACTATGTCAACAAACTCCCTTATGGCGGAGAAAACCGTACACACTAATATACACACCAATTTACACACCAATCTACACACCAATCTACACACCAATCTTCACACCAATCTACACATCAATCTTCTTCACACCTAGCTTTTACACACCAATCTTCTACACACCTTCTTCTACACACCAATCTTCACAACTATCCTACTTCACTACTAATCAACTTCTACTATCTACACAACTTCTATATCTTCTAAACAAATAATAACAAGCACAACACAATATTCACAAATGAATATATATACACTATACACCACAACTCTTCAACACTTCTTGAACTTGGTTGTAGAGAGTTCTTCTTTTGCACTTAGAATGAGAATGGATGATGAGGGATTGAATCACTTGAAACAAGGATTAATATACAAATGATCAAAGGGTTTTGGATGAGTTTTAGATGATTGTAGATCTGAAAATTTCGTGCAAAAGGTGAGGAAAAATTCCAGAATTAAGGTGGTATTTATAGGGGAAGAAATCTGACAGTTTCTGACAGGGGAGCCTGGCCGGTCCCCTTAAAGCATGGCCGGCCCCCTTAAAATTAAGGGGACCGCCCCTTATAATTAAGGGGGCCGCCCAACTGTAACGGCCAGAAAACTTGTCTTTTAGTGGGGAAAGTTTATTTGGTGAAAAACTAACTGATTTTGGTTAAATATTTGAAATCATATATTTAGTATGATTAAAACATTTTTCCTTATTACCAAAAGTGTTTTTCAAAAATATATAATAAGATTATATAATTAAATAAACTTTGTATTAGTTAATTAAATACCCCTTTGATCATGAGATGTATTAAGCACTTGTTTATCCATACCTTAAGTGATTAAGTTGGATATAATGATATAAACTAGCTTAATACTTATTTACGTAGTAATCAAACGATTGACGAGTTTACATTTTGTGATCGTCAAAATATAGAGATATCGAAAAATATAAATAACGTTTTCATACATTATTTATGTCAACAATCTCCCCCTTTTTGATGATTACAAAATTTAAACTCATTAGTCGAAAATTAGTCTATATACAAGTATTAGAGTGAGTTTATATCACTTCCCCCCCTTTTTGTGAGCATCAAAAAGGTTATCCCGTGTTAATGGAAGCTCCCCCTTGATGTAAGCTCCCCCTCGTTTTGAGGCCAAAAGGAATCGAGAAATGGATATCTTGCAAAAATATTTAGTAGCAAGCAACATATATATGTATATAGCATGCAAAAATATAGACTAAACATAACCATATCATTAATCAAGTGAAAATAATACATCAAGCATTACATCAACAAATGAAACAAGTAATGCTACAAACAAAAGCCCTAAAGGCTTACAATCATCACATAACAAATAAACCAAAGCTCAAACATAAAAGTCCTCTCTAGAGCTTGCCATCCAAAATGGTTTAAGGTACTTTTGTTTGTGAGTCACCAAGCATGTTTAATTGGGAGGAATGGATGGTGAACATGGAGATGGTGATGGAGGAGGAGTGTTTGTTGATGGTGGTGGAGGGGTTGTGTTTATTGTTGGTGGATGCAACAAGCTCTCAATATGAGAAATCATGTATTGCATTTCATCTCTTAGTCCGAACACAATTGTTCGGTTGTGGATGCAACAAAGGCAAGTGTCACCATGAGCTTCAAGTAAGCTCCATGGGACGGGGTTATAGGTTGGTGGATTGATAGGGGATGATGAGAAATGTGCATCAAGAGGTGTTAATGGTGATAATGAGAGGGTTAATGCAAGGGTGGAGTGTTCATTGGTAGGTTGTGATGGTTGAACCATTGGTGGAGGAGATAAGTGGGTGTTTATGTAGTCATTAATGGATGAAGTGGATGGTATGGAGGAAGTAGAATTTCCATTTGTTGAGGGTGTTTTGGAGGGTGCATTTGGTGTACTAGGAGATGAACATTGAGGTTGTGGTGATGGGGTGGTGTTGTCTTCATTTGTAAGATCAATGAAGAGTTGTTTGGGTGGTATAATGACAAGTTTTTGTTTCTTGGCATTGTTTGAATGGGTGGTTCTTGGTGATGACATGATGATGGTTTATGAGTGATGAGGATGATGAATTATGAATTAAACATGCATGGGGATTATATAGTGGGAAAACATGTTTAGAAGTGGAATTATTTTGAAATTGTAATGTTATATTCCAAAATCAGTTTGGTTTTTAAGAGTAATGATAGCTGGGACTAGCAAAAGGGATCACAGGATGCAAAAGAAAACAGTGTAAAAACTGTTTCAGATGGCCGGTCCCCTTAAATGGTGGCCGGTCCCCTTAATTTTAAGGGGGCCGCCCTTTATGATTTAAGGGGGCCGCCCATCTGACGACCCAGAAACCAAAAAAATTTCAAAAATTTTCTGGAAAGATGTTATGTTCTGGTTTGAATGTGCAGCAAGCTCAATTTGGACATTTCACATTTGTTTTGGTTTATTAGAAAGCATACATGTCATATAGTTATATAACCATTAACTAATCATGCAAACATATATATAGATCAAGAGAAACATGCATAAAAATATCAAAGACAATCAAGTTATCATCCTAAACACATATTCAAATAACAAGTATTTCCGAATAAACTTCGGACAAATAGCACACAAGACATAAAAAATAAAACATTGTTTAACAGACATAATCCGACCATATCATTTCTTTTTCTTCCCGAAGATACCCTTCAAAGTCTTCCCAATAGATTTGAAGCCACCTCTAACTTCTTCGTGCAAGCTCTTTTGTCTTCTAAGCATCTCGGTAGTTCGTTCATGAAGCACTTCTTCAGTTTGATCACTTGGAGATGGAGTAGAATAGTTGGGATAGTCAAGATCCTCTAAATCGTCAACGAACTCAGAAAACGAAGGGGTACTAGCATCATGGATGTTTTCCTCCTCATCGTCATCATCTTGCCTTGAGGATGATCCATGAAAGCTATGACGACGAGGTTTACCCTTGTCACTTCGAGTTCGTCGAGCTTGTTTTAGAGCGAGAGTACGTAGAGTGGGGTAGATGGACTCATAAATACTATTGTCAAGATCGGGGTAGTACTCGATAACATGACGATAGATACGAGTAAGGAACATTCCATATGGAAGGTTGGCTTTGGGAGTTTTTCTAGCACACTCAATCCGTTTGATAAAGAAGTAGGCCAAATTGTACGGCTTTTCGACAGCTATACAATACAACATGTGAGCAAGGCTAGCCGGGAGATGGTCCCGGTGACCTCCAGTACCAAACGCATTCTCACGAATGAGTTCTTCCCAACGCTTCATGTGAGGGCTTAATTCTTTGAGGAGAAGTTGGTATGGAGAGATTTGAACGTTTTTGGATTTTATTTTTCGACTTGTGGTGGCACGATCTATACCAAGGACTTGACGAATTTCGTCGGGATGAGGAATTTCGTCGAGATATGGACCGAAGGTTGGTCGATAGCGATTAAGAGATTCGAGGTCCCACTCGTTTGAGAAAACGGCTTGACCTCTAAATGGAATTTAGAGGATATGACCAAATTGTTCGAGAGTTAGGGTGATAAATTCATTTTGAATCATGAAAGAGATGGTGATGAAACCAAGATCATTGGTTTGGACGGTGACTTGGCTATAGAAATCCATAATGAAGCGAGGAATAATAGGTTCATTTATTTCATAAAGACAATTGAAGTTGATGCTTGAAAACAAGCGATTTATGTACTCGGATTGAGCAAAAGCAAGATCTACTACACGTCCCTCATGAATATTTCTATCTTTAATTTGACGATAGATAAGTCCAATGGAAGGAGATGTGGTAGGGAGTTGAGAAACTTTGGGAATGTAGTTTTTAGTGTGAGAAAGATCTTCGGTAGTTGCTTTGGGCATTTTCACCTAAACACATCAACAATACAAAAAGACCAAAATAAATATAAAGAAAGATAAAAGTATATGTTTATTGTTAAGGCTTATGTTGGAACGTAAACATACTTCGTCACTAATCCTAAGAAGTAGATTACCATGTTCCTTAATGTTGTTTTTAACTCGTTCTAGATATATTTTACGAAGTTTAATGGGTGGTTATGGACAAATCCAAACGCCCTTTAAACATCTATATATATCATGAATTTTGCTAGATTTACATTAGATTGTAAAACTAGCTATTTCTTGCGAGTTTCTTATGCATGTAATTTGTTTTTGAAAAAGATGGTTTGTATTTTTACTAAAAATGTCATTTTTAGTAATAAACCAAACGCTTCCTTAACTAGTGACTTATAACTCAAGTGCGTCAATATACATATGAATTATATATCTTGACGAGTTCGATAAACAATTTTAAGGTTTATAATTATAACAAAGTTTTATAAAAATTATAATGACTATGTTTTGATATTATTTGGACATAATCCAAACACCCCTATATTGTGAACCAACATAGTTTTTCTTAGTCGAAAAAATGTAATTTCAAGTTTTACAAGTTACACAAGTATAATGTAATTAGTTTTAATACGTTTTCAAGACATTATTCAACAATGTGTTTACTAAAATTTTGAAAAGGAGTGTATGAACTTTGTCAAAAAAAAAAAAAAAAAAAAAAATTTGACATTATAGTTTTATGATTATTAGTTTCTAGTGTTGATAAATCATTCTAATCCTATGGGAAGCATTTAGTTATGAGTATTTAAAGCTTAATTTGAAAGAAATTGTGAATTTAAAGAATTTTATAAAAACATGCATAATCATGAGTATGATCGAATATGGTGGAATTAGATGAAATGTGTCATGAAAAACTTACAATATGTAGTGGTGATTGTGTTAGATGAATTTGCCCTTTGCGAATTAACCCGAATTATGTGATTTGGAAGTGATTTTAGGTGTTTTTGGGTTTTGAATTTCGTCACAGCAGAAGCAGGGAAAGAGAGGGATGAAAAAGTGGAGTGTTTGGCAAAAGGAAGAAAGGGAAAAACGGGCTTGAGCTCTCAGAGGGCCGGTCCCCTTAAACATTAAGGGGGGCGCCCTTGTATTTGCTGCCGGTCCCCTTAAACATTAAGGGGGCCGCCCTTAAAATTTTTATTTTTCAAGTTTTGGTTTCTGGAACAAACAAGAAAATATTTATATATATATATATACTAGATTTATATTTAATCAAAAATACGTTGAAGAATATACGCACGAGAGGAATTACTTGACATTTTTACTTGACATTTTGTCAATAAAATTTTCTTGATCGTTTCGGATGAAATTCATCAAGTTGTCAAGCAAACGAGAAAGTTGTGGAAGGTTTATAAGTATATATATATATATATATATATATATATATATATATATATATATATATATATATATATATATATATATATATATAGTATGGGCTTATAAGACGAGAAAGTAAGAGAGAGACGTATGCAACGGAAGCCGGGAGTTTGTTTCATCCATAGATTTTTCGACTCATCTCACTTTATCAGCATGAGTGTTGATTGAACATTAAAGTTCAATAAGGCAAACGGGGAAAAGAAATGTTCGTAAACGAACAATCTCTAGTTCTAGAAAATAAACAAATGAATTTCCTAGGTTATAAGATCCTAAATATAGCTAAGTTTATAAATATATATATATATATGTATATATGTATATTTAGATATAGTATAGGTAGAAAAGAAATAGAGATTAATAAATCAAGTAAGATTACATAACTATAAAATATTAAACTAATCATGCATCTCTTGACAAGGAACTTAAAAGGAAATGTGTACCTTTTGTCTTTAATGCGTTAATCTTCAAAGTCTTCAAGAAGTACTCCGGACAAGAGGTGACAATGAAGAGTTCCACGTTTGGATGGCGAATATTATTTACGTTGGTGCCCATTGTTTCATTTGTCCAAAGTTATTTGGTCCGAACATGTTTTGTATTTGACTTGGGTGCATATAAGGTGGAAACATTCCCCACGGATTAAAGTTCCACATTTGTTGATTATAGTTAAAGTTTCGTCTATTTTGGTTTGTTCTTGGTTGAGGTGTTTTAGGTCTAGGATAGGAATTATTTGGTTTCCTAGGTGGTGGAGTTTTAGATCTTGTTTTAGGTTTAGATGATCCAACTTCGGTTTTTAAAGATGGTTTATAAAATGGTTTTATTTCTTCATTACTAGCGATAGGTATTATCTTATCATTTATGAGTATATGCTTAGGATTAGATTTTGAAGGTTTTAGTTCATTGAGTTCACTTTCAAATTTAACGTTTTTAGCTCCACTTGTTGAAGGTTCAGTTGAGTTAAAGCCTAGACCAGTTTTATTTCCTGATATTCTTTGGATACTTAAAATTTTACTAAGTGAGTTACTACTATTTTCAAATTTATCAAGTTTGCAAATTTCATCCTTAAGTATGTTGTTTTCACTTTTAAGTTCTTGACATGTTTTACATTCTTCAACACTTTCTTTACCTTTTTCAAGTTAATGTATTTTAATTCTTAGTTCTAGTACTTCATTTTCTAGTTGGTTGTTTATGTATTTTAGTGATTTATTTTTAGCCATAACTAGTTGTCCTATTTTACATAATCTATTATATTCATTATCTAAATCTTTTTCATCTAATGATAGATTTTCATCACTAAAGTATTCGGATTCGGAATGTACCTCACTTGATGACTTGGCCATGAGACACTTTTCATCCTTTGTTGTTTCTTTCTCATCTTCATCACTATCACTCCAAGCACCTCCAACAAATGATCTTTGATTTTGATCTCTTGTCATCATTGGACATTTTCCAATGAGGTGATTCGGATCACCACACTTGAAACACTTTTTCTCATTCTTGCTATACTTGTCATCATTATTCTTTTGAGGTGTTCTTCTTTCATCGTGTGGTTGTCTAACGAATCTCCCTCGCCTTTTGAAGAATTTCTTGAAATCTCTTACGGCCATGGCATATTCTTCGTCATCACTATCGGAAGATGAGCAATCTTCGTTGTTAAATTCCTTTCTAGCTTTCAAGGCGATTGACTTGCTTTGTTCACGTTTTTCTTTAACCATTTCGGAGTCCTTCTTTATAATCGCTTCATAGACTTTCAAATTTCCAATTAATTCGTCAAGTTGTAGCGTTGACAAATTCTTTGATTCTTCAATGGCCGTCACTTTAGCTCGCCATTTTGGGTGAAGAGCTCTAAGAAACTTCCTAACAAAATTCTTACTAGAAAAATTCTCATCAAGTGCTTTTAAACTTGTGATGATAGTGTTAAATCTAGCAAAAGCATTATCAATTGATTCCTCTTCCGGAATCGTGAATTGTTCATATTGTTGAACAAGTAGATCAATTTTATTATCTTTGACTTGATTATTACCTTGGTGAGTTATTAATAAAGAGTTCCAAATTTCTTTTGCGGTTTCACACATAAAGATCCTTTCGTACTCTTTACGTGGTAGCGCATTGTAAATAACCATTTTTGCTTCATTATTTTTAGCAAGTTTTCTTTTTAAATCATAATTTTGTTTTTCAAAAGGTACGATTTCATCTTTCTTAGTTTTAGGGTTATTTTGAATAGGTAAAAAATCACCATTGGTAATGATATGCCAAAGATCTAGATCTTTTGATTTCACATAAGTTTCGAATCAATTTTTCCAATATAAAAATCCATCACTTTCAAATAGTGGTGGTCTTTGCATAGATTGCCCTTCTAAATATTTTTCAGATTCCATAGATCGTTACAAGTTTTAAAATACAATATATTTTAAAAATCTTGCTAGATGTGGCTCCTGATACCAATTGTGGAAAACTAGAAGGGGGGGTTGAATAGTTTTACGTCCTTTTAAAATTTATAAGCACAAGTTTGTTTTTAAAAAAAAAAAAAAAACTTCGATTCTGGGTTATGTGAATTCAATACTTGCACTATATGAACAATTGTATGATAACTAACTAACAAAACTAATATAGTAAAGGTAAATAAATAAGTAATGAGAAGAGTTAGAAAGATCAAACCACAACACAAGGATTTATAGTGGTTCGGCTACAAGGACACCTTCCTTGTTCCTACTCCACTCCCCGAGTCACCTACTCGAGAGTTTTCTTCACTATGTCAACAAACTCCCTTATGGCGGAGAAAACCGTACACACCAATATACACACCAATTTACACACCAATCTACACACCAATCTTCACACCAATCTACACATCAATCTTCTTCACACCTAGCTTTTACACACCAATCTTCTACACACCTTCTTCTACACACCAATCTTCACAACTATCCTACTTCACTACTAATCAACTTCTACTATCTACACAACTTCTATATCTTCTAAACAAATAATAACAAGCACAACACAATATTCACAAATGAATATATATACACTATACACCACAACTCTTCAACACTTCTTGAACTTGGTTGTAGAGAGTTCTTCTTTTGCACTTAGAATGAGAATGGATGATGAGGGATTGAATCACTTGAAACAAGGATTAATATACAAATGATCAAAGGGTTTTGGATGAGTTTTAGATGATTGTAGATCTGAAAATTTCGTGCAAAAGGTGAGGAAAAATTCCAGAATTAAGGTGGTATTTATAGGGGAAGAAATCTGACAGTTTCTGACAGGGGAGCCTGGCCGGTCCCCTTAAAGCATGGCCGGCCCCCTTAAAATTAAGGGGACCGCCCCTTATAATTAAGGGGGCCGCCCAACTGTAACGGCCAGAAAACTTGTCTTTTAGTGGGGAAAGTTTATTTGGTGAAAAACTAACTGATTTTGGTTAAATATTTGAAATCATATATTTAGTATGATTAAAACATTTTTCCTTATTACCAAAAGTGTTTTTCAAAAATATATAATAAGATTATATAATTAAATAAACTTTGTATTAGTTAATTAAATACCCCTTTGATCATGAGATGTATTAAGCACTTGTTTATCCATACCTTAAGTGATTAAGTTGGATATAATGATATAAACTAGCTTAATACTTATTTACGTAGTAATCAAACGATTGACGAGTTTACATTTTGTGATCGTCAAAATATAGAGATATCGAAAAATATAAATAACGTTTTCATACATTATTTATGTCAACAATCTCCCCCTTTTTGATGATTACAAAATTTAAACTCATTAGTCGAAAATTAGTCTATATACAAGTATTAGAGTGAGTTTATATCACTTCTCCCCCTTTTTGTGAGCATCAAAAAGGTTATCCCGTGTTAATGGAAGCTCCCCCTTGATGTAAGCTCCCCCTCGTTTTGAGGCCAAAAGGAATCGAGAAATGGATATCTTGCAAAAATATTTAGTAGCAAGCAACATATATATGTATATAGCATGCAAAAATATAGACTAAACATAACCATATCATTAATCAAGTGAAAATAATACATCAAGCATTACATCAACAAATGAAACAAGTAATGCTACAAACAAAAGCCCTAAAGGCTTACAATCATCACATAACAAATAAACCAAAGCTCAAACATAAAAGTCCTCTCTAGAGCTTGCCATCCAAAATGGTTTAAGGTACTTTTGTTTGTGAGTCACCAAGCATGTTTAATTGGGAGGAATGGATGGTGAACATGGAGATGGTGATGGAGGAGGAGTGTTTGTTGATGGTGGTGGAGGGGTTGTGTTTATTGTTGGTGGATGCAACAAGCTCTCAATATGAGAAATCATGTATTGCATTTCATCTCTTAGTCCGAACACAATTGTTCGGTTGTGGATGCAACAAAGGCAAGTGTCACCATGAGCTTCAAGTAAGCTCCATGGGACGGGGTTATAGGTTGGTGGATTGATAGGGGATGATGAGAAATGTGCATCAAGAGGTGTTAATGGTGATAATGAGAGGGTTAATGCAAGGGTGGAGTGTTCATTGGTAGGTTGTGATGGTTGAACCATTGGTGGAGGAGATAAGTGGGTGTTTATGTAGTCATTAATGGATGAAGTGGATGGTATGGAGGAAGTAGAATTTCCATTTGTTGAGGGTGTTTTGGAGGGTGCATTTGGTGTACTAGGAGATGAACATTGAGGTTGTGGTGATGGGGTGGTGTTGTCTTCATTTGTAAGATCAATGAAGAGTTGTTTGGGTGGTATAATGACAAGTTTTTGTTTCTTGGCATTGTTTGAATGGGTGGTTCTTGGTGATGACATGATGATGGTTTATGAGTGATGAGGATGATGAATTATGAATTAAACATGCATGGGGATTATATAGTGGGAAAACATGTTTAGAAGTGGAATTATTTTGAAATTGTAATGTTATATTCCAAAATCAGTTTGGTTTTTAAGAGTAATGATAGCTGGGACTAGCAAAAGGGATCACAGGATGCAAAAGAAAACAGTGTAAAAACTGTTTCAGATGGCCGGTCCCCTTAAATGGTGGCCGGTCCCCTTAATTTTAAGGGGGCCGCCCTTTATGATTTAAGGGGGCCGCCCATCTGACGACCCAGAAACCAAAAAAATTTCAAAAATTTTCTGGAAAGATGTTATGTTCTGGTTTGAATGTGCAGCAAGCTCAATTTGGACATTTCACATTTGTTTTGGTTTATTAGAAAGCATACATGTCATATAGTTATATAACCATTAACTAATCATGCAAACATATATATAGATCAAGAGAAACATGCATAAAAATATCAAAGACAATCAAGTTATCATCCTAAACACATATTCAAATAACAAGTATTTCCGAATAAACTTCGGACAAATAGCACACAAGACATAAAAAATAAAACATTGTTTAACAGACATAATCCGACCATATCATTTCTTTTTCTTCCCGAAGATACCCTTCAAAGTCTTCCCAATAGATTTGAAGCCACCTCTAACTTCTTCGTGCAAGCTCTTTTGTCTTCTAAGCATCTCGGTAGTTCGTTCATGAAGCACTTCTTCAGTTTGATCACTTGGAGATGGAGTAGAATAGTTGGGATAGTCAAGATCCTCTAAATCGTCAACGAACTCAGAAAACGAAGGGGTACTAGCATCATGGATGTTTTCCTCCTCATCGTCATCATCTTGCCTTGAGGATGATCCATGAAAGCTATGACGACGAGGTTTACCCTTGTCACTTCGAGTTCGTCGAGCTTGTTTTAGAGCGAGAGTACGTAGAGTGGGGTAGATGGACTCATAAATACTATTGTCAAGATCGGGGTAGTACTCGATAACATGACGATAGATACGAGTAAGGAACATTCCATATGGAAGGTTGGCTTTGGGAGTTTTTCTAGCACACTCAATCCGTTTGATAAAGAAGTAGGCCAAATTGTACGGCTTTTCGACAGCTATACAATACAACATGTGAGCAAGGCTAGCCGGGAGATGGTCCCGGTGACCTCCAGTACCAAACGCATTCTCACGAATGAGTTCTTCCCAACGCTTCATGTGAGGGCTTAATTCTTTGAGGAGAAGTTGGTATGGAGAGATTTGAACGTTTTTGGATTTTATTTTTCGACTTGTGGTGGCACGATCTATACCAAGGACTTGACGAATTTCGTCGGGATGAGGAATTTCGTCGAGATATGGACCGAAGGTTGGTCGATAGCGATTAAGAGATTCGAGGTCCCACTCGTTTGAGAAAACGGCTTGACCTCTAAATGGAATTTAGAGGATATGACCAAATTGTTCGAGAGTTAGGGTGATAAATTCATTTTGAATCATGAAAGAGATGGTGATGAAACCAAGATCATTGGTTTGGACGGTGACTTGGCTATAGAAATCCATAATGAAGCGAGGAATAATAGGTTCATTTATTTCATAAAGACAATTGAAGTTGATGCTTGAAAACAAGCGATTTATGTACTCGGATTGAGCAAAAGCAAGATCTACTACACGTCCCTCATGAATATTTCTATCTTCAATTTGACGATAGATAAGTCCAATGGAAGGAGATGTGGTAGGGAGTTGAGAAACTTTGGGAATGTAGTTTTTAGTGTGAGAAAGATCTTCGGTAGTTGCTTTGGGCATTTTCACCTAAACACATCAACAATACAAAAAGACCAAAATAAATATAAAGAAAGATAAAAGTATATGTTTATTGTTAAGGCTTATGTTGGAACGTAAACATACTTCGTCACTAATCCTAAGAAGTAGATTACCATGTTCCTTAATGTTGTTTTTAACTCGTTCTAGATATATTTTACGAAGTTTAATGGGTGGTTATGGACAAATCCAAACGCCCTTTAAACATCTATATATATCATGAATTTTGCTAGATTTACATTAGATTGTAAAACTAGCTATTTCTTGCGAGTTTCTTATGCATGTAATTTGTTTTTGAAAAAGATGGTTTGTATTTTTACTAAAAATGTCATTTTTAGTAATAAACCAAACGCTTCCTTAACTAGTGACTTATAACTCAAGTGCGTCAATATACATATGAATTATATATCTTGACGAGTTCGATAAACAATTTTAAGGTTTATAATTATAACAAAGTTTTATAAAAATTATAATGACTATGTTTTGATATTATTTGGACATAATCCAAACACCCCTATATTGTGAACCAACATAGTTTTTCTTAGTCGAAAAAATGTAATTTCAAGTTTTACAAGTTACACAAGTATAATGTAATTAGTTTTAATACGTTTTCAAGACATTATTCAACAATGTGTTTACTAAAATTTTGAAAAGGAGTGTATGAACTTTGTCAAAAAAAAAAAAAAAAAAAAATTTTGACATTATAGTTTTATGATTATTAGTTTCTAGTGTTGATAAATCATTCTAATCCTATGGGAAGCATTTAGTTATGAGTATTTAAAGCTTAATTTGAAAGAAATTGTGAATTTAAAGAATTTTATAAAAACATGCATAATCATGAGTATGATCGAATATGGTGGAATTAGATGAAATGTGTCATGAAAAACTTACAATATGTAGTGGTGATTGTGTTAGATGAATTTGCCCTTTGCGAATTAACCCGAATTATGTGATTTGGAAGTGATTTTAGGTGTTTTTGGGTTTTGAATTTCGTCACAGCAGAAGCAGGGAAAGAGAGGGATGAAAAAGTGGAGTGTTTGGCAAAAGGAAGAAAGGGAAAAACGGGCTTGAGCTCTCAGAGGGCCGGTCCCCTTAAACATTAAGGGGGGCGCCCTTGTATTTGCTGCCGGTCCCCTTAAACATTAAGGGGGCCGCCCTTAAAATTTTTATTTTTCAAGTTTTGGTTTCTGGAACAAACAAGAAAATATTTATATATATATATATACTAGATTTATATTTAATCAAAAATACGTTGAAGAATATACGCACGAGAGGAATTACTTGACATTTTTACTTGACATTTTGTCAATAAAATTTTCTTGATCGTTTCGGATGAAATTCATCAAGTTGTCAAGCAAACGAGAAAGTTGTGGAAGGTTTATAAGTATATATATATATATATATATATATATATATATATATATATATATATATATATATATATATATATATATATATATATATAGTATGGGCTTATAAGACGAGAAAGTAAGAGAGAGACGTATGCAACGGAAGCCGGGAGTTTGTTTCATCCATAGATTTTTCGACCCATCTCACTTTATCAGCATGAGTGTTGATTGAACATTAAAGTTCAATAAGGCAAACGGGGAAAAGAAATGTTCGTAAACGAACAATCTCTAGTTCTAGAAAATAAACAAATGAATTTCCTAGGTTATAAGATCCTAAATATAGCTAAGTTTATAAATATATATATATATATGTATATATGTATATTTAGATATAGTATAGGTAGAAAAGAAATAGAGATTAATAAATCAAGTAAGATTACATAACTATAAAATATTAAACTAATCATGCATCTCTTGACAAGGAACTTAAAAGGAAATGTGTACCTTTTGTCTTTAATGCGTTAATCTTCAAAGTCTTCAAGAAGTACTCCGGACAAGAGGTGACAATGAAGAGTTCCACGTTTGGATGGCGAATATTATTTACGTTGGTGCCCATTGTTTCATTTGTCCAAAGTTATTTGGTCCGAACATGTTTTGTATTTGACTTGGGTGCATATAAGGTGGAAACATTCCCCACGGATTAAAGTTCCACATTTGTTGATTATAGTTAAAGTTTCGTCTATTTTGGTTTGTTCTTGGTTGAGGTGTTTTAGGTCTAGGATAGGAATTATTTGGTTTCCTAGGTGGTGGAGTTTTAGATCTTGTTTTAGGTTTAGATGATCCAACTTCGGTTTTTAAAGATGGTTTATAAAATGGTTTTATTTCTTCATTACTAGCGATAGGTATTATCTTATCATTTATGAGTATATGCTTAGGATTAGATTTTGAAGGTTTTAGTTCATTGAGTTCACTTTCAAATTTAACGTTTTTAGCTCCACTTGTTGAAGGTTCAGTTGAGTTAAAGCCTAGACCAGTTTTATTTCCTGATATTCTTTGGATACTTAAAATTTTACTAAGTGAGTTACTACTATTTTCAAATTTATCAAGTTTGCAAATTTCATCTTTAAGTATGTTGTTTTCACTTTTAAGTTCTTGACATGTTTTACATTCTTCAACACTTTCTTTACCTTTTTCAAGTTAATGTATTTTAATTCTTAGTTCTAGTACTTCATTTTCTAGTTGGTTGTTTATGTATTTTAGTGATTTATTTTTAGCCATAACTAGTTGTCCTATTTTACATAATCTATTATATTCATTATCTAAATCTTTTTCATCTAATGATAGATTTTCATCACTAAAGTATTCGGATTCGGAATGTACCTCACTTGATGACTTGGCCATGAGACACTTTTCATCCTTTGTTGTTTCTTTCTCATCTTCATCACTATCACTCCAAGCACCTCCAACAAATGATCTTTGATTTTGATCTCTTGTCATCATTGGACATTTTCCAATGAGGTGATTCGGATCACCACACTTGAAACACTTTTTCTCATTCTTGCTATACTTGTCATCATTATTCTTTTGAGGTGTTCTTCTTGCATCGTGTGGTTGTCTAACGAATCTCCCTCGCCTTTTGAAGAATTTCTTGAAATCTCTTACGGCCATGGCATATTCTTCGTCATCACTATCGGAAGATGAGCAATCTTCGTTGTTAAATTCCTTTCTAGCTTTCAAGGCGATTGACTTGCTTTGTTCACGTTTTTCTTTAACCATTTCGGAGTCCTTCTTTATAATCGCTTCATAGACTTTCAAATTTCCAATTAATTCGTCAAGTTGTAGCGTTGACAAATTCTTTGATTCTTCAATGGCCGTCACTTTAGCTCGCCATTTTGGGTGAAGAGCTCTAAGAAACTTCCTAACAAAATTCTTACTAGAAAAATTCTCATCAAGTGCTTTTAAACTTGTGATGATAGTGTTAAATCTAGCAAAAGCATTATCAATTGATTCCTCTTCCGGAATCGTGAATTGTTCATATTGTTGAACAAGTAGATCAATTTTATTATCTTTGACTTGATTATTACCTTGGTGAGTTATTAATAAAGAGTTCCAAATTTCTTTTGCGGTTTCACACATAAAGATCCTTTCGTACTCTTTACGTGGTAGCGCATTGTAAATAACCATTTTTGCTTCATTATTTTTAGCAAGTTTTCTTTTTAAATCATCATTTTGTTTTTCAAAAGGTACGATTTCATCTTTCTTAGTTTTAGGGTTATTTTGAATAGGTAAAAAATCACCATTGGTAATGATATGCCAAAGATCTAGATCTTTTGATTTCACATAAGTTTCGAATCAATTTTTCCAATATAAAAATCCATCACTTTCAAATAGTGGTGGTCTTTGCATAGATTGCCCTTCTAAATATTTTTCAGATTCCATAGATCGTTACAAGTTTTAAAATACAATATATTTTAAAAATCTTGCTAGATGTGGCTCCTGATACCAATTGTGGAAAACTAGAAGGGGGGGTTGAATAGTTTTACGTCCTTTTAAAATTTATAAGCACAAGTTTGTTTTTAAAAAAAAAAAAAAACTTCGATTCTGGGTTATGTGAATTCAATACTTGCACTATATGAACAATTGTATGATAACTAACTAACAAAACTAATATAGTAAAGGTAAATAAATAAGTAATGAGAAGAGTTAGAAAGATCAAACCACAACACAAGGATTTATAGTGGTTCGGCTACAAGGACACCTTCCTTGTTCCTACTCCACTCCCCGAGTCACCTACTCGAGAGTTTTCTTCACTATGTCAACAAACTCCCTTATGGCGGAGAAAACCGTACACACCAATATACACACCAATTTACACACCAATCTACACACCAATCTTCACACCAATCTACACATCAATCTTCTTCACACCTAGCTTTTACACACCAATCTTCTACACACCTTCTTCTACACACCAATCTTCACAACTATCCTACTTCACTACTAATCAACTTCTACTATCTACACAACTTCTATATCTTCTAAACAAATAATAACAAGCACAACACAATATTCACAAATGAATATATATACACTATACACCACAACTCTTCAACACTTCTTGAACTTGGTTGTAGAGAGTTCTTCTTTTGCACTTAGAATGAGAATGGATGATGAGGGATTGAATCACTTGAAACAAGGATTAATATACAAATGATCAAAGGGTTTTGGATGAGTTTTAGATGATTGTAGATCTGAAAATTTCGTGCAAAAGGTGAGGAAAAATTCCAGAATTAAGGTGGTATTTATAGGGGAAGAAATCTGACAGTTTCTGACAGGGGAGCCTGGCCGGTCCCCTTAAAGCATGGCCGGCCCCCTTAAAATTAAGGGGACCGCCCCTTATAATTAAGGGGGCCGCCCAACTGTAACGGCCAGAAAACTTGTCTTTTAGTGGGGAAAGTTTATTTGGTGAAAAACTAACTGATTTTGGTTAAATATTTGAAATCATATATTTAGTATGATTAAAACATTTTTCCTTATTACCAAAAGTGTTTTTCAAAAATATATAATAAGATTATATAATTAAATAAACTTTGTATTAGTTAATTAAATACCCCTTTGATCATGAGATGTATTAAGCACTTGTTTATCCATACCTTAAGTGATTAAGTTGGATATAATGATATAAACTAGCTTAATACTTATTTACGTAGTAATCAAACGATTGACGAGTTTACATTTTGTGATCGTCAAAATATAGAGATATCGAAAAATATAAATAACGTTTTCATACATTATTTATGTCAACAATCTCCCCCTTTTTGATGATTACAAAATTTAAACTCATTAGTCGAAAATTAGTCTATATACAAGTATTAGAGTGAGTTTATATCACTTCTCCCCCTTTTTGTGAGCATCAAAAAGGTTATCCCGTGTTAATGGAAGCTCCCCCTTGATGTAAGCTCCCCCTCGTTTTGAGGCCAAAAGGAATCGAGAAATGGATATCTTGCAAAAATATTTAGTAGCAAGCAACATATATATGTATATAGCATGCAAAAATATAGACTAAACATAACCATATCATTAATCAAGTGAAAATAATACATCAAGCATTACATCAACAAATGAAACAAGTAATGCTACAAACAAAAGCCCTAAAGGCTTACAATCATCACATAACAAATAAACCAAAGCTCAAACATAAAAGTCCTCTCTAGAGCTTGCCATCCAAAATGGTTTAAGGTACTTTTGTTTGTGAGTCACCAAGCATGTTTAATTGGGAGGAATGGATGGTGAACATGGAGATGGTGATGGAGGAGGAGTGTTTGTTGATGGTGGTGGAGGGGTTGTGTTTATTGTTGGTGGATGCAACAAGCTCTCAATATGAGAAATCATGTATTGCATTTCATCTCTTAGTCCGAACACAATTGTTCGGTTGTGGATGCAACAAAGGCAAGTGTCACCATGAGCTTCAAGTAAGCTCCATGGGACGGGGTTATAGGTTGGTGGATTGATAGGGGATGATGAGAAATGTGCATCAAGAGGTGTTAATGGTGATAATGAGAGGGTTAATGCAAGGGTGGAGTGTTCATTGGTAGGTTGTGATGGTTGAACCATTGGTGGAGGAGATAAGTGGGTGTTTATGTAGTCATTAATGGATGAAGTGGATGGTATGGAGGAAGTAGAATTTCCATTTGTTGAGGGTGTTTTGGAGGGTGCATTTGGTGTACTAGGAGATGAACATTGAGGTTGTGGTGATGGGGTGGTGTTGTCTTCATTTGTAAGATCAATGAAGAGTTGTTTGGGTGGTATAATGACAAGTTTTTGTTTCTTGGCATTGTTTGAATGGGTGGTTCTTGGTGATGACATGATGATGGTTTATGAGTGATGAGGATGATGAATTATGAATTAAACATGCATGGGGATTATATAGTGGGAAAACATGTTTAGAAGTGGAATTATTTTGAAATTGTAATGTTATATTCCAAAATCAGTTTGGTTTTTAAGAGTAATGATAGCTGGGACTAGCAAAAGGGATCACAGGATGCAAAAGAAAACAGTGTAAAAACTGTTTCAGATGGCCGGTCCCCTTAAATGGTGGCCGGTCCCCTTAATTTTAAGGGGGCCGCCCTTTATGATTTAAGGGGGCCGCCCATCTGACGACCCAGAAACCAAAAAAATTTCAAAAATTTTCTGGAAAGATGTTATGTTCTGGTTTGAATGTGCAGCAAGCTCAATTTGGACATTTCACATTTGTTTTGGTTTATTAGAAAGCATACATGTCATATAGTTATATAACCATTAACTAATCATGCAAACATATATATAGATCAAGAGAAACATGCATAAAAATATCAAAGACAATCAAGTTATCATCCTAAACACATATTCAAATAACAAGTATTTCCGAATAAACTTCGGACAAATAGCACACAAGACATAAAAAATAAAACATTGTTTAACAGACATAATCCGACCATATCATTTCTTTTTCTTCCCGAAGATACCCTTCAAAGTCTTCCCAATAGATTTGAAGCCACCTCTAACTTCTTCGTGCAAGCTCTTTTGTCTTCTAAGCATCTCGGTAGTTCGTTCATGAAGCACTTCTTCAGTTTGATCACTTGGAGATGGAGTAGAATAGTTGGGATAGTCAAGATCCTCTAAATCGTCAACGAACTCAGAAAACGAAGGGGTACTAGCATCATGGATGTTTTCCTCCTCATCGTCATCATCTTGCCTTGAGGATGATCCATGAAAGCTATGACGACGAGGTTTACCCTTGTCACTTCGAGTTCGTCGAGCTTGTTTTAGAGCGAGAGTACGTAGAGTGGGGTAGATGGACTCATAAATACTATTGTCAAGATCGGGGTAGTACTCGATAACATGACGATAGATACGAGTAAGGAACATTCCATATGGAAGGTTGGCTTTGGGAGTTTTTCTAGCACACTCAATCCGTTTGATAAAGAAGTAGGCCAAATTGTACGGCTTTTCGACAGCTATACAATACAACATGTGAGCAAGGCTAGCCGGGAGATGGTCCCGGTGACCTCCAGTACCAAACGCATTCTCACGAATGAGTTCTTCCCAACGCTTCATGTGAGGGCTTAATTCTTTGAGGAGAAGTTGGTATGGAGAGATTTGAACATTTTTGGATTTTATTTTTCGACTTGTGGTGGCACGATCTATACCAAGGACTTGACGAATTTCGTCGGGATGAGGAATTTCGTCGAGATATGGACCGAAGGTTGGTCGATAGCGATTAAGAGATTCGAGGTCCCACTCGTTTGAGAAAACGGCTTGACCTCTAAATGGAATTTAGAGGATATGACCAAATTGTTCGAGAGTTAGGGTGATAAATTCATTTTGAATCATGAAAGAGATGGTGATGAAACCAAGATCATTGGTTTGGACGGTGACTTGGCTATAGAAATCCATAATGAAGCGAGGAATAATAGGTTCATTTATTTCATAAAGACAATTGAAGTTGATGCTTGAAAACAAGCGATTTATGTACTCGGATTGAGCAAAAGCAAGATCTACTACACGTCCCTCATGAATATTTCTATCTTCAATTTGACGATAGATAAGTCCAATGGAAGGAGATGTGGTAGGGAGTTGAGAAACTTTGGGAATGTAGTTTTTAGTGTGAGAAAGATCTTCGGTAGTTGCTTTGGGCATTTTCACCTAAACACATCAACAATACAAAAAGACCAAAATAAATATAAAGAAAGATAAAAGTATATGTTTATTGTTAAGGCTTATGTTGGAACGTAAACATACTTCGTCACTAATCCTAAGAAGTAGATTACCATGTTCCTTAATGTTGTTTTTAACTCGTTCTAGATATATTTTACGAAGTTTAATGGGTGGTTATGGACAAATCCAAACGCCCTTTAAACATCTATATATATCATGAATTTTGCTAGATTTACATTAGATTGTAAAACTAGCTATTTCTTGCGAGTTTCTTATGCATGTAATTTGTTTTTGAAAAAGATGGTTTGTATTTTTACTAAAAATGTCATTTTTAGTAATAAACCAAACGCTTCCTTAACTAGTGACTTATAACTCAAGTGCGTCAATATACATATGAATTATATATCTTGACGAGTTCGATAAACAATTTTAAGGTTTATAATTATAACAAAGTTTTATAAAAATTATAATGACTATGTTTTGATATTATTTGGACATAATCCAAACACCCCTATATTGTGAACCAACATAGTTTTTCTTAGTCGAAAAAATGTAATTTCAAGTTTTACAAGTTACACAAGTATAATGTAATTAGTTTTAATACGTTTTCAAGACATTATTCAACAATGTGTTTACTAAAATTTTGAAAAGGAGTGTATGAACTTTGTCAAAAAAAAAAAAAAAAAAAAATTTTGACATTATAGTTTTATGATTATTAGTTTCTAGTGTTGATAAATCATTCTAATCCTATGGGAAGCATTTAGTTATGAGTATTTAAAGCTTAATTTGAAAGAAATTGTGAATTTAAAGAATTTTATAAAAACATGCATAATCATGAGTATGATCGAATATGGTGGAATTAGATGAAATGTGTCAGGAAAAACTTACAATATGTAGTGGTGATTGTGTTAGATGAATTTGCCCTTTGCGAATTAACCCGAATTATGTGATTTGGAAGTGATTTTAGGTGTTTTTGGGTTTTGAATTTCGTCACAGCAGAAGCAGGGAAAGAGAGGGATGAAAAAGTGGAGTGTTTGGCAAAAGGAAGAAAGGGAAAAACGGGCTTGAGCTCTCAGAGGGCCGGTCCCCTTAAACATTAAGGGGGGCGCCCTTGTATTTGCTGCCGGTCCCCTTAAACATTAAGGGGGCCGCCCTTAAAATTTTTATTTTTCAAGTTTTGGTTTCTGGAACAAACAAGAAAATATTTATATATATATATATACTAGATTTATATTTAATCAAAAATACGTTGAAGAATATACGCACGAGAGGAATTACTTGACATTTTTACTTGACATTTTGTCAATAAAATTTTCTTGATCGTTTCGGATGAAATTCATCAAGTTGTCAAGCAAACGAGAAAGTTGTGGAAGGTTTATAAGTATATATATATATATATATATATATATATATATATATATATATATATATATATATATATATATATATATATATAGTATGGGCTTATAAGACGAGAAAGTAAGAGAGAGACGTATGCAACGGAAGCCGGGAGTTTGTTTCATCCATAGATTTTTCGACTCATCTCACTTTATCAGCATGAGTGTTGATTGAACATTAAAGTTCAATAAGGCAAACGGGGAAAAGAAATGTTCGTAAACGAACAATCTCTAGTTCTAGAAAATAAACAAATGAATTTCCTAGGTTATAAGATCCTAAATATAGCTAAGTTTATAAATATATATATATATATATGTATATATGTATATTTAGATATAGTATAGGTAGAAAAGAAATAGAGATTAATAAATCAAGTAAGATTACATAACTATAAAATATTAAACTAATCATGCATCTCTTGACAAGGAACTTAAAAGGAAATGTGTACCTTTTGTCTTTAATGCGTTAATCTTCAAAGTCTTCAAGAAGTACTCCGGACAAGAGGTGACAATGAAGAGTTCCACGTTTGGATGGCGAATATTATTTACGTTGGTGCCCATTGTTTCATTTGTCCAAAGTTATTTGGTCCGAACATGTTTTGTATTTGACTTGGGTGCATATAAGGTGGAAACATTCCCCACGGATTAAAGTTCCACATTTGTTGATTATAGTTAAAGTTTCGTCTATTTTGGTTTGTTCTTGGTTGAGGTGTTTTAGGTCTAGGATAGGAATTATTTGGTTTCCTAGGTGGTGGAGTTTTAGATCTTGTTTTAGGTTTAGATGATCCAACTTCGGTTTTTAAAGATGGTTTATAAAATGGTTTTATTTCTTCATTACTAGCGATAGGTATTATCTTATCATTTATGAGTATATGCTTAGGATTAGATTTTGAAGGTTTTAGTTCATTGAGTTCACTTTCAAATTTAACGTTTTTAGCTCCACTTGTTGAAGGTTCAGTTGAGTTAAAGCCTAGACCAGTTTTATTTCCTGATATTCTTTGGATACTTAAAATTTTACTAAGTGAGTTACTACTATTTTCAAATTTATCAAGTTTGCAAATTTCATCCTTAAGTATGTTGTTTTCACTTTTAAGTTCTTGACATGTTTTACATTCTTCAACACTTTCTTTACCTTTTTCAAGTTAATGTATTTTAATTCTTAGTTCTAGTACTTCATTTTCTAGTTGGTTGTTTATGTATTTTAGTGATTTATTTTTAGCCATAACTAGTTGTCCTATTTTACATAATCTATTATATTCATTATCTAAATCTTTTTCATCTAATGATAGATTTTCATCACTAAAGTATTCGGATTCGGAATGTACCTCACTTGATGACTTGGCCATGAGACACTTTTCATCCTTTGTTGTTTCTTTCTCATCTTCATCACTATCACTCCAAGCACCTCCAACAAATGATCTTTGATTTTGATCTCTTGTCATCATTGGACATTTTCCAATGAGGTGATTCGGATCACCACACTTGAAACACTTTTTCTCATTCTTGCTATACTTGTCATCATTATTCTTTTGAGGTGTTCTTCTTTCATCGTGTGGTTGTCTAACGAATCTCCCTCGCCTTTTGAAGAATTTCTTGAAATCTCTTACGGCCATGGCATATTCTTCGTCATCACTATCGGAAGATGAGCAATCTTCGTTGTTAAATTCCTTTCTAGCTTTCAAGGCGATTGACTTGCTTTGTTCACGTTTTTCTTTAACCATTTTGGAGTCCTTCTTTATAATCGCTTCATAGACTTTCAAATTTCCAATTAATTCGTCAAGTTGTAGCGTTGACAAATTCTTTGATTCTTCAATGGCCGTCACTTTAGCTCGCCATTTTGGGTGAAGAGCTCTAAGAAACTTCCTAACAAAATTCTTACTAGAAAAATTCTCATCAAGTGCTTTTAAACTTGTGATGATAGTGTTAAATCTAGCAAAAGCATTATCAATTGATTCCTCTTCCGGAATCGTGAATTGTTCATATTGTTGAACAAGTAGATCAATTTTATTATCTTTGACTTGATTATTACCTTGGTGAGTTATTAATAAAGAGTTCCAAATTTCTTTTGCGGTTTCACACATAAAGATCCTTTCGTACTCTTTACGTGGTAGCGCATTGTAAATAACCATTTTTGCTTCATTATTTTTAGCAAGTTTTCTTTTTAAATCATCATTTTGTTTTTCAAAAGGTACGATTTCATCTTTCTTAGTTTTAGGGTTATTTTGAATAGGTAAAAAATCACCATTGGTAATGATATGCCAAAGATCTAGATCTTTTGATTTCACATAAGTTTCGAATCAATTTTTCCAATATAAAAATCCATCACTTTCAAATAGTGGTGGTCTTTGCATAGATTGCCCTTCTAAATATTTTTCAGATTCCATAGATCGTTACAAGTTTTAAAATACAATATATTTTAAAAATCTTGCTAGATGTGGCTCCTGATACCAATTGTGGAAAACTAGAAGGGGGGGTTGAATAGTTTTACGTCCTTTTAAAATTTATAAGCACAAGTTTGTTTTTAAAAAAAAAAAAAAACTTCGATTCTGGGTTATGTGAATTCAATACTTGCACTATATGAACAATTGTATGATAACTAACTAACAAAACTAATATAGTAAAGGTAAATAAATAAGTAATGAGAAGAGTTAGAAAGATCAAACCACAACACAAGGATTTATAGTGGTTCGGCTACAAGGACACCTTCCTTGTTCCTACTCCACTCCCCGAGTCACCTACTCGAGAGTTTTCTTCACTATGTCAACAAACTCCCTTATGGCGGAGAAAACCGTACACACCAATATACACACCAATTTACACACCAATCTACACACCAATCTTCACACCAATCTACACATCAATCTTCTTCACACCTAGCTTTTACACACCAATCTTCTACACACCTTCTTCTACACACCAATCTTCACAACTATCCTACTTCACTACTAATCAACTTCTACTATCTACACAACTTCTATATCTTCTAAACAAATAATAACAAGCACAACACAATATTCACAAATGAATATATATACACTATACACCACAACTCTTCAACACTTCTTGAACTTGGTTGTAGAGAGTTCTTCTTTTGCACTTAGAATGAGAATGGATGATGAGGGATTGAATCACTTGAAACAAGGATTAATATACAAATGATCAAAGGGTTTTGGATGAGTTTTAGATGATTGTAGATCTGAAAATTTCGTGCAAAAGGTGAGGAAAAATTCCAGAATTAAGGTGGTATTTATAGGGGAAGAAATCTGACAGTTTCTGACAGGGGAGCCTGGCCGGTCCCCTTAAAGCATGGCCGGCCCCCTTAAAATTAAGGGGACCGCCCCTTATAATTAAGGGGGCCGCCCAACTGTAACGGCCAGAAAACTTGTCTTTTAGTGGGGAAAGTTTATTTGGTGAAAAACTAACTGATTTTGGTTAAATATTTGAAATCATATATTTAGTATGATTAAAACATTTTTCCTTATTACCAAAAGTGTTTTTCAAAAATATATAATAAGATTATATAATTAAATAAACTTTGTATTAGTTAATTAAATACCCCTTTGATCATGAGATGTATTAAGCACTTGTTTATCCATACCTTAAGTGATTAAGTTGGATATAATGATATAAACTAGCTTAATACTTGTTTACGTAGTAATCAAACGATTGACGAGTTTATATTTTGTGATCGTCAAAATATAGAGATATCGAAAAATATAAATAACGTTTTCATACATTATTTATGTCAACAATTCTATTCTTTGATTATTATTAGGGTTTGTTGCGTAGTTTTGCATTAAAACTGTATAACACACGAAAATTGTTTTGAATAAATCTTTGTTTGGCATTTTTGAGTTTCTGTCGATTGTTATCATTTGCTTTCTTATTTTTTGGTAGTTGGGTTTTATTATGTATTTGTGTTTAAGTGTAATTTGTAACCTTATTATTTACAAGTCACAATTAGTTAATTTAATCACTAAAAGTTTGTAAAATTGAACATTCTTAGTTGGCTTATGATGTGATATTCGAAAATGTGGTCAAGTGATGTCTGATTAGTACTTTTGGTGTTGGTATAATTTTATTTCCATTAAAACGAATAAGCATCAATTCACTAATTTGCTTGTTGTTAAGAATTTTACTGTCTAATGGTTATGCCAAACACCCCTGGTTTCAGTTCTGCTGCAAATAAATGTTTTGCCTAATGTGTTCATCATAATTTTTATGGTTCAAGTTCTAGGCACGATTCTGCTCCCTTTTATGTTTTCGAGGCCCTAAATTTCTTTGGTTGTGTTGTCATCTAGCTAGTGAATCTTGGACTTACCCGAGTGGGTGAAAATATGTGATTGATCTCATGGGGTGTTTGGCATTAGAGTTTGGTTCTTGGTTCTATAACATTTCATTTGTATGTTTAGGTTCTGTATTTTTGGTTTATTAAGCTCATGTCTTAAAGTAAAGAATATATTGCATATTATGATATATTGTAACTCTTATTGTTTGATTTTTATATTTCTTGTATACTCAAGCATGGCCAGGCGCAAGAGACTATGCATGATCTCTACCGAAGCTGGAAGCGATCAGCCACATAATGAAGCACAACGTCAGTCAAATGGGCACTCAACTAATGATGCAAATTCCTCTCAGATGGACATGACAACTAATGAACACTCTGATAATCAAAATGAATTAGGGGGTATGTATCTTTTCAACACTTGAATCTTGCTATTTTACTATGTTTCTCTATGTTTTTGCTGTCAAAATCTTTAAATGCTTCTTTATCCAACCTTAGCTATAATGCTAGGTTCATATATTAACCGCTTATTACAAATCGGTAGATTTGGTTTAGAGTTTATCTCGTCGTTTGATCAATGATGGAACATAAATGGTATTAACAGTGGTACGAGTTCGACATTTTTGCTTAGCATATTAATGATAATAGTATACTTATCATGTTGTCACAGTAAGCTAATAAGGTTTTGCATGTCAAGTAGGTGAATGTGTGCAAAGAAAGTAAAGTCCATACTTCTTGTAAAAAATTTGTAATTTGACTAACAGATTATCTAATTTAGACTATTAGGAACGTGACAAAATAAATATGAGTTTAAAGAAGCAAAAGACCTTGTACGTAATTGTGTCTACAAATATATTTATGTAAAATCTCGTATCCATAGAATGAATACACAATGAGTACTAGTTTTTAAAAGCTTTGAGCTCAAATGGGTCTACTATGATATTCAGTAGCATTTTTTTAGAAAATTAAGGCTAGGTAATGTTGGATTCATTTGGCGTGTTTCCTCAGTAGCAATTTTTTTTCCTATTTTATCTGTTTGGTTGGTTGTTACTAATAGAACTTTGATTAACCCATAGTGTTTGGAATAATTAAAATGATGCGTATAGGGGTGTCAAATGGGTCGACCCAACCCGAGCCGAATCCGGTAAGGCCTTATAGGGTCGGGTTGATTCGGGTCCAACTTAGCTTATTGGGTTTATTGGGTCAACCCGATAGCCTAATAGGGTCGGGTTAGGGTTTTAATTGATTCGTTATCGGTTGACCCGATAAAACCGATAAGATTTAATGACCCATTAACAAATTTATAATATATATAAGCCTTTCTAGTTTGTATTGTATATTAGGCCAAATAACAAAAGATTGCCATATGTGATATGTTGTACGTGTATGATTTTTTGAATGGTTATATGATTAATGAGTTAAAGAGTATGTGATTTGTGGATCAAATTGATTAGCTAAACATATATAATTTTGAATAGCGCCTGCAGGTAAATTGAAACAAACATACCTACTGTCATTAAATTCTATGCTAATTGGACTTGTTAATGCTTGTTTTCTTGGTTATATATTGTGCCATGTTGCTTGATATATAATTTAATGACACGATGCGGTATTTTTTTAAATGAGTCAATTCAGGGTTGAATTTAGTATGTAACCTGATAACCCGGTAGACCCAATTCAATAAGCCGCAACCTGATAGACCCGAACCCCACTAACCTGATTGCTTATAGGGTCGGGTTGCGGGTTAGTTATTAATTTCTCAAAACCCGCCAGACCCGGCTCGACAAGACCCAAACCCGACCCGATAACCCGTTTGACACCCCTAGTTGCGTATAATAAATCATAGTGGTTATAAAATCTCAAATGGTAGTTCAATTGTGACTTTGTTGCTGAATTTTTGTAGTATAGCATGAAGATCTCAGTTATGTTTAACTTAGTTTCTTTTGAAGTGCAAATTGTGTTGTATTGGGTCTTAATTAGTTATGTTTTTCATTTTTTTTTTACATAAGAAGTAGTAGTTTTTAAACTCCGATTTTGGCCCCCAAAATATAAATGTCCTAGTTCCGTCACCACCATTACTTAATGAATATATTTTATATTATAGGTCCTCCAAAGAACATTCGAGGTCCTACTCAAAAGAACGAGTTATGGAATATGCACAAAAATAAGATTGTCACATCATTACTTAATGAATATATTTTATGGGCTACTAAAAATAATGGGGTGAAACCAACACGAGGGAAAGTATACCAAATAAGCCGCACCCGTAAGGATGGTAGCATTGCTAACGAAAAAGCTGCTCAAGTTGTGGTAATGTGATTTCTCAATATTTAAAATAGCACACTTCAGTATTCACATTATCGAACAGTGGAACATGATATTGCTATGCAGGCATCCCTACAAGATATTGCAAATCAAAACATTGGTAAAAGACACTTTTATAATAATAATAATAATAATAATAATAATAATAATAATAATAATAATAATAATAAATTATTATTATTATTATTATTATTATTATTATTATTATTATTATTATTATTATTATTATTATTATTATTATTATTATTATTATTACGGCTAAATAACATTAGTTCACTAATCAGATTTTGTTTATCTTTTACTCAGGTACTCCAACAAATCTTTCTTGAGTATGCTTTTTGTAGGTACGCTTTCTCTTTATGCACCGAAAGTTCTTTACTTTTTAACACTTTTATTGATCCGAATTTGAAAATTCATCACATATTCAGGTTATATCAAAGAATAACGAAAATCTTGTACCTTCAGGTAGATGCATTTTGACCTTCATCTTGAATTTGAATTTCTACGATTTTGTTTTTGTTGGCTTACAGATTCTTGGGGTGTCAAGAGGTCAAGAGTTCTCACAATGCTTGCTACTTCGATGAAATTACGATAAAGTTGGTAGTTTTAGGTGTCTTCTATGATATTCATTTAGAGATTTAGACTTAGTTTGCGCTTTTGTTGGATATTCAAGAATATTGTTCGCTATGTTGGATATTTCTATTTGACAATAAAAAATACGTTGTTCAATGGCGATTGCATTTTGTTTGTATATGAAATTGTTCATTTTTTTTATTGAAATCTTGTAATTGAGAATTAATAATACATTGTGCCACTAGTTTGAAAACATCAATGGCAAAAACCAATATTGTAACCGATTTTAGTAGCAAATGTTTTGCCACTAAAGCCAACTTACTTTGTGATCATAGTAAGAGTATAATGACACAAAGTAAGTGTCACAAAATCCTTAAAGCTTCATGTGACAAATAATTGTGTGTCACTAAAGTTATAATGGTCAATAGCAACACACCATATAACTGCCACTAAATTCTATAAGGTCTGCAACAACACAAGTATAAAGTGCCACTAATACCCTTTAGTGGCAGCGATATTAGTGACACTTTTTTTTCTGCCACCGATTCCCCGTCGGGTCTTTAGTGACACATATTTCGTTTTTAGTGACACTTTTTGTGTGCCACTAAATGGCCTATTTTTTGTAGTGATAATTCAACAACAAATCTGCAATTATGTCAAGGTTTCTGAATTGATTGAAGACCAAACTAAACAGAATTGTACAGACTTTATACTTTCTTCGTTTTGTCAATCCAATCTGCAGTTCTCCTTGCACATTTACCCACCAACTCAAGCAAAGTGGTGTCTAATGTTTCGGCTGCGATTTTATCTATAACAGAGATAACGTGGGTAAGATTTTCATCATCATGGGTTGAAAACAATAAATGGTTCATAAGCAATACAGTAACAGGTCATTTGGGTCAAAAACAATAACAGGTCAGTGGGTCAAAATATTTAACAAACAAACCGACCCAACCCACCACTGGTAGTTTAAGGCTTATTAAAGCACATATAAAACTGTTAAGCTAAAGAACTACCTGATATAAGAAGACAACTTGCGTTTGATTTGTTAACAGTATTAGGACTTTCAAGCATTTTAGGATAACTGCTTATTTTCCTATAGAAACGGTACATACAAAAACAGTTAAAAAGGCTATATGGGTTATTCTTCACAAACAGAAGTTAATAACATTGCTCATGCTCAGTGTGCTTAACCCATACATACCCGTTTGACCCAAATTATATATAACTCCAGTCAATGTAATTAAATGGGTATCGGGTCATTTGACAACCTGTTTGAAATGAAACTGACCAGCACAATCACCAAATATTTTAAAGATATTCTCTGTTGACTAGACCAGCATTTGCAAAAATGGATTCTTGTTTAAAAGTATAAATTACCTTGTAAATAGCTCCAAAACCTCTTTCACCAAGCTTATTTTCTGCACTAAAATCATCTTTTGCAGTTCTTAGTTCTGCGTAACTGAATGTATTTGGTCTGGCATCGATTCCTAAGAACTCTGCACATAGAATAAGCATGTGACTGTGTTACAAGATTGATGCACGATTTTTTGCATGTGGTCTAAATGGGTAATTTGGGTTGTGTTATATAACTCGAATGGGTCAAATAATGCTAAAAGGGGAAAAGGGTCAACTGGGTTAAAAGTAGACCAAAAAAAGTCATGTTACTAATGCATACTTCATAAATCATTTTTATTTAATGACTACGATTATTACTGTAGTAATATTAGTTTTAATCATTATTGTCGCATTCATTAATTTAAAAGAAATTCATTGCAACTAATATATATTGAATGTGGTGAGACAAGTAGGCCAATAAGGTTGGGTTGCAGGTCAAAAAGAGTTGATACAAAAAATGTAGCTCGCACATATGCGTAGAACAGGTTAGGGTCGGATTGCCAACAACTGTCTTTGTCCAATGTGCTTTAAATTATTAATCAATTTAGTAATATTTAAGTTCAGCCCGATAAAAGTGCACTCTTTTCAGATGTATCAAGATGGCGAACCTTCAAAAAACCAGCTATAGATGCTTTTAGATTAGATTAGTTCATTAGATCAATATCTATCTAAAACACCAAAAGGCATTTGGCCTAGCGATAAGTGAATTTATCAACCATGGAGGTTGTGGGTTCAACTCTCAATTGAGACATGTGTGAGATATTAGGTGGTATATAGGTGTGAAAAATTTAGCTTTCTAAAACAAATATATCTAAAACACTAAAAAAAATGAACAAACCTGGTAATGAAGTGTTAAATGCTCCACAGGTGAACTAACAGCTTCCCTTGATTTAGCACACAATCTTACAACCTATAGATAATAACTAGAAATGCAATATCAAAGAGCAATCAGTTTGTGATGATATCACATTAGCAGAAAAGACAATGCACATTAATAGTTACATTCCATCCATGTAAAACAGATAAAGGAAAACATATATATACAAGTCTCGGGAAAGATACAAACCGCATAATACGCTTTCTTAATTTATGAAGAAGATGCACTCCTACTCACTCCAAGAGTATCATAATAATCTTTGGAAGCCTTAAATGCTGGTGAAAATACGAAAAAAGTGTCAATGCTAAATAAACGGAATCTTTAATTTCAAAATTTACAGCAGAAGTATTGTAAAATATATTAAAAAGAGAATTAACTTTATAACTGGACACGCTGCCAATTACAATCTCAACACTGTATTCAAATTGTAGATGAAGATATATTTTACTCTCTAAGAAGGTGTTTAGGAATGCATTTTAGGATTGATTAGCTTATTATTTAGTTATTTACATTTACAAATTGCAACCAATCAGAATATAATGTTCAGGAAACCATAAGCAAATAGTGATTATCTATGTCTTCCTAGAAACAGAATGCACTCATGAAAAAAACACGTTTTGACATGCTTATAGAAAACGTAAAATCTGTTTGCAAATGCAACCCCAAACACCCTCTAATCATACCAATAACTCTTTATTCACCTCTGAGCATATAAAGACTAAAACTTTATAAACCTCAACATGCAGAAGACATGACAGCAATAGAAGCAGCAGCTTGTTAGAACCCCCAAAACCCAAAGTCAAAATGAGCAATCTTATGAAGGTTCTTGCCTCAGAAGCTATTGAGGACCCTACCTAGAATTTATATGTTGTTTCGTTTTTAAAATCTACAATAATAATATTGTAGAGGAGATACACTCAAACTGCAAACTTCTAACTATGTATTACAACTTATATGCATATAGGAATATAACAACCCTTAATTATCTCAAGTCAAACCCTCTAAACAATCCTAGACGTAGATGTCTCATGACTTCAACATATATATGACCACCGTATGCATAAAAGTATATAGAGTTATGAACTGAACCAAAAACACAAACTGTGTTGATGACAACAAGCAAATATACGAGGACAAACTACTACACAAGCTCAAGGTACTCTCATTGTATGGGTTTAAGCTTATATTTCACTTCATAAAAGCAACTATTTAAGCACATAAAATCTACATCTCCCCACCCTGCTTCATACAACTTGTTAACAATCAATAACAAAATCTGATTAAATTATGTTAAAAAAATGTTAAGTTCTTAGATCAGACCACTATTTCAACCATAATCTTTGAGGCATATTACCAATTTGGAACTTCCTACATTTTCTGTTAAGACGTAATGACTTGATTACTTGGAAGTAAAGAACACAATATATTGTTTTTCAATCTGCAAATAATCCACTCTCGAGCGTTGTCATTTATAAAGTCCTATGAGACTCTCAGACATTAAAAACGACTCCTTGACCACATACCCAATGACCAAGGATGGACTTGTTTTGTTAAAAAAAAACCTACTAGGACAATAGGCAGTTAGGCCCAAAGTGGTGTTATATATTCACGAGTCTACATTCTTTTACCAACCAAGTGATCACTTAAGTGGAGATGCATGAATAATCCATCATTTTTAATCTAACGTATTTACTGAAGATATATTGAGCAGAATGCATGTGAGCAGGGTTAGACAAACAAGCAACATTTAGTATTTATAACATATCTCACCTGATTTTCTCCAAATCTTATGGAGTATTTTGGTTGTCAAGGGGACTTAGCTCAACGTGAAGAGTGTAATCTGGTCCAAAATACTCGTAATACTTATTGTAAGGTAGCCTATTTTCAAGTGTCTTGTTTGGGATCTCAAATAGTATACTTCAATGAATTCCTATCCAAGAACTCCTTTGGTACATGAGTGAACACAAAAGTGACTTTACTACTTTGAGGAATATCTCAACTCAAACTAAACCAATAAAACGCAAACTGAATTGGTACTAAACTTCACTAAATTCAAGTAAAACTAAGCTTATGACCTCAAACTAAACAAAACGCAAAGTAAACTTATTGCGTAAGGAACTAGTTCCACTTAACTCCAGTAAATCACGACAATCCGAGCTTAACTTACATCAGACAGTGCATCACTGCTATCATTTTACTAGAGCATTTTACAGCTAACTAATCTCAAAATGAATCAGTGCGGAATTAATTCTAGTAAATTATGTTGACATAAATAATGTATGAAAACGTTATTTATACTTTTCGATATCTCTATATTTTGACGATCACAAAATGTAACTCGTCAATCGTAAGATTACTACGTAAACAAGTATTAAGCAAGTTTATATCACTATATCCAACTTAATCACTTAAGGTATGGATAAACAAGTGCTTAATACATCTCATGATCAAAGGGGTATTTAATTAACTAACACAAAGTTTATTTAATTATATAAACATATTATATATTTTTGAAAAACACTTTTGGTAATAAAGAAAAATGTTTTAATCATACTAAATATATGATTTCAAATATTTAACCAAAATCAGTTAGTTTTTCACCAAATAAACTTTCCCCACTAAAAGACAAGTTTTCTGGCCGTTACAGATGGGCGGCCCCCTTAATTATAAGGGGCGGTCCCCTTAATTTTAAGGGGGCCGGCCACGATTTAAGGGGACCGGCCAGGCTCCCCTGTCAGAAAATGTCAGAATTCTTCTCCTATAAATACCACCTTAATTCTGGAATTTTTCCCCACCTTTTGCACGAAATTTTCAGATCTATAACTCTCTAAAACATTCTCTAAAACCCTTTGATCATTTGTATATTAATCCTTGTTTCAAGTGATTCAATCCCTCATCATCCATTCTCATCCAAAGTGCAAAAGAAGAACACTCTTTCTACAACCAAGTTCAAGAAGTGTTGAAGAGTAGTTGTGCATAGTTTATATATATTCATTTGTGAATATTGTGTTGTGCTTGTGATTAATTGTGTAGAAGATATAGAAGTTGTGTAGATAATAGAAGTTGATAAGTAGTGAAGTAGGTTAGTTGTGAAGATAGGTGTAAAGTAGAAGATTGGTGTGTAGAAGATAGGTGTGAAGAAGATTGGTGTGTAGAATATTGGTGTGAAGAATGTGTGTAGAAGTTGTGATCAAGTTGTGAAGTTGTGTGGTGTGTAAGGTTTTCTCCGCCAAAAGGGAGTTTGTTGACATAGTGAAGAAAACTCTCGAGTAGGTGACTCGGGGAGTGGAGTAGGAACAAGGAAGGTGTCCTTGTAGCCGAACCACTATAAATCCTTGTGTTGTGGTTTGATCTTTCTAACTCTTCTCATTACTTATTTATTTACCTTTACTATATTAGCTTTGTTAGTTAGTTACTATATAATTGTTCATATAGTGCAAGTATTGAGTTCACATAAACTAGAATCGAAGTTTTTAAAACAAACTTGTGTTCATAAATTTAAAAGGATGTAAAACTATTCAACCCCCCTTCTAGTTTTCCACAAATTACAACTGAAATTATGGATTCTGTGTATATGCCGATAATTCTGATATAGACAGAGCCGAACACTAGCAAAAAACACAAACTTGTATACACAGCAATCATCTATAGTTCTATACTAATCGATCTAACACTGTAACAAATGTAAGTTAGATTATCTTATATGCATTAAAATTGAGCTCAATTTAAACTAATAGACTCATTGAGCTGAACAATATGATACCAGAGACACAAATTCAACTTCAGTGATGTCATTCTTAAGCTAAATTCAGATTAATATACACGTAGAGATGGACAAACAGAAATCGAGAATCACAAACTTGTAAATTATATAATCAGATACAATAATCTGTCAAACACATGTTCCATAATGTCGTCTACACTAAGCTTCACGTATATTCAATGTAACAAACTCGTACATATCATGATCACACATTCATACATACTAACTAACAGATGACTTATGCACTAAATTCAAACTAATATGCACATAGAGCATAACTGTAATAGAATTCATAACGTACTTCAAATATAAACTAATATACACATGGATCGCAACAAATTGATATCTAGAAACACAAACTCGTACACGACATAATGATACACAATTTAGATATCGGCATATAAACAACTGAAATTATATGACTGTGATGAAAAACTACGCCAAAAAAGTTGATAACCGCCAACGCTCACCTACTAGTGTGCCTACTGCCTAGCCAACACTTGAGTAAGCATAAGTCTATTCCGACAATTCTATGCCAAAAACCGTTGATAACCTAGCCAACACTCGAGTAAACATAACCTTCTAATGATAAACATTATCTCATAAACTTTATAGCATCAATCACCACAGATCTACCACACAAATTACAAAGACTTCACTAATAAATATCAATCGGTACAAAATAAACAAAATCTGAAGCAATTACCGAATTGAGTGATGAGGTTGAACAATGAGCTTCGAAACAGAACGATAAAACCCTAACAATTGAGCTTCGGTGTTGATTTGTAGTTGGATTGAGCATCGATAAGCTTCGATTAAGCTTAGTAAGGTGCGATCATTGTGATTAAGCTTCGATTGTAAGGTGCGATTGAGCTTCGATTTGGGGAAAGTGAGAGTGATGGACCGAGTTAATAAAAGGTCAAATCATGTGTAATAATTGTAAAATTATTATTAGGAGTTAATAAAAGGTCAGATAAGATAATTTAGTTAAATATTAGAAATAGTAATTAAAGTTTTTATAAAATATTTTGTTAAATAATTTGAAGAGTAAAATCCAATGTTTTAGAATCAAGTTTTTTAATTGACCTAGCCGAGTCATTGGGTCAGTCACGATTCAACCGGGTTATTCGCTCAAAACCGACTTCCGGCCACTCAATCGGGATTTTAAAACAATGGTAAAAGCAAACTTCACTTTAATACACGTAAATTTTAACGATCTTGTAAACAAAAACGAGCCTCGTATTTATATTTTTCAACAAGTATAGATAAAAGGTAGATCTTTTATTTTTTTTTAATTTTTTTAATATAAACTACACTTTTGCTCACACTTTTTAAAAAGTGTGGGTAAACGTAAGACTATTAATTACACTTTTTAAAAAAGTGTGGGTAAAAATAAAACTATTACTTATACTTTTTAAAAAGTGTGGGTAAAAATAAAATTATTACTTACACCTTTTAAAAGGTGCGGGTAAAAATCAAACTATTATTGACACTTTTTGAAAAGTGCGAGTAAAACTATACTTTTTCTCACACTTTACTTAAAGTGTGTATATAAATTAGACTTTTGCTCACACTTTTCTAAAAGTGCAGGCATAACTAGACTTTTGCTTACATTTTATGTAAAGTGTGGGTAAAGTTAAACTTTTGCTTACACTATTTGAAAAGTGTGGGCAAAACTAAATTTTTGCTTGCATTTTTTTTTAAAAGTGTAAGTAAACATGTACTTTCACTTACACTTTTTTTGTATGTCATTAAAAATGGTGTCACTAAAAGGCCCTTTTCTTGTAGTATATATTGTGTTTTTGTTGGCAGTTTGTGGATTGGATTTGGGATTAATAAGGTTTTAAGTTTGGATAGATTTGTAACTTTTGGATTTTACAAGGACTGAACCTGCTAATTTAGTAAACTTAATCCAAGACTTGTCTTGCCATTCTTTGATTCTTCAAGGGCTTATCATGTCATTTCTTCAAAAATATATTGTGAGGGCTATTCTTAACATTTTCAAATTCTTGAGGGACTAGATTTGCCATTTGATGAAACTTGAAGGACGAAAGTTGACATATTCTTCAAAATTCTTTCAAGGACTATTAGTAAACTTCTTTCAAGGACTGAATCTGTCAATTTAGTAAACTTAATCCAAGACTTGTCTTGCCATTCTTTGATTCTTCAAGGGCTTATAATGTCATTTCTTCAAAAATATATTGTGAGGGCTATTCTTAACATTTTCAGATTCTTGAGGAACTAGATTTTCCATTTGATGAAACTTGAAGGACCAAAGTTGACATATTCTTCAAAATTCTTCAAGGACTATTTTTGCAACTTTATGAATCTTTGAGGGTGAATTTGACTTTTTGAGCTTAATCTTTGATCATTTGCTTTCCCGACTTCGGCTTTTGACACTTTTTCAAATCTCGTGCTCGTTTTTGTCTTTTTAAATTGATTTTTGTCCAATTTTCATAATATCTGTTCATGAACGATCACAAACACATAAACACAAAATCTTTGGCATTTATGTTTAGTTTTTGATCTTTTTGGTCAGATGGCCAAAACCATATCCAAACCGAAAACAAAATTTTAAGTTTGGTTCAGTTCGATTTTAACAAATTCGGTTCGGTTAAAAATTCGGTTCGATTTTTTTCGGTTTGATTCGGTTCAATTTTCGATTTATTACCCAAACCATGAACACCTCTACCGTTATCTACTTTAAAAAAAAAAAATTCCCAATGTTGTTAAACATATTATTGTTATCCTTTTTGTAATATGTATGTTCGTCTAGTTTTATACGTATGCTTTCATAAGCTTACTATAAATTTGTTACCTAAACGGCTAAACCTATGTTATTAAGTCTCAAATCAGGCCTGGATTTTTGCATGTGCATGATGAGCAACGACACATAGCCTTTACTTTTTAGGGGCCCAATTTTTAAAGTTTCAGTAGAAGTATAAAATCATTTTTAGCAAAATTTTAAAACCCGGGTTGACTCGACCGGTTCAACCGGCTCGGTGACCAGGCCAGATAGGACCGGGTTTTTGCTTGTTTGAGAACCGGATTAAACAGCTGATTTTTCATTTACCCGGGTTGATCCGGTTGAATAAACCCGGCCGGATCATTACTTTTATCAAAAAAATTAACAAAATGATTTTTTTTCCATTAACTTTTCTAAGTTTAATTGAAAAGTTGAATTGATGATGACTGATGTTTGTTAAAATTTTGTAAAATAGTAAATCATAGTTATAAATGATCTTAAAATCACCACTTAATATAGTTTTACTATATACCATTATAATTTAGAATCACTTGTTGAAAATTTTTGCTATATTATAATAGACTTAAAAAGCAAAACTTATCGGTATAGTCTAAATCTTCTTCATCGGTTTAATCGAATATATGAGTAAAAGCGAATAAATTACGAGATCATGCAATACTAATTATTAAATTTTAGAAAAAAAGTATATATATGTATAGGACCGGTTTGACCTGGCGCACCCGGTGAACCGGCGATTAAACCAGGTCGAAAAAAATCGGATTTAAAACATTGATTTTTAGAGTATTTGATCTCGTTAGTAAATGATTTGAATGAAACTTTTTTCAGGAGAACAATAATAAAAAAGTTTCAACCAACCTTTTTAATGTTGAAAAATGAGATGTAGGTTTTGTTGAGGAAGATAACGCCAGAACCACACTTGTAACTTGTGAGAGATGGTTGTGGACTTGTGGGTTCAAACTTTAATTGTCCTTTTGCATCATGTTTTTTGTTAGAGCACAAGATGTAATTACTCGGTTAAGGTTTATTTCAGTGTCACGTTATCGTCATATCAGTTTTAACCTTAACTAAAAAACATCATTTATCATAACTCAACAATTTACAAATTCAAACCCTTAAACTAAAACAAATACTTCATTTAATAAATAACATAACATTAAAACTTAAACATTACAATACATATTAAAAAAAATACAACGAACAAAAAATACAAAATAACAAAAACATGCTATAAATGAAACTACAACATGGAAATTACGAAATACAATTACATCTACTGTCGAGGTTGCAAATTATATTTTTGGTGATTTTGTCTTTTTCCAAATCGATCCAAAACGCAACGCTTGGATCCTTGTTTGAAGTGTTAATCATCAGAATTCCAACCTTTGAATCGTTTAATCTTTTTCTTTAGCCGCCCAATATGCCTCTTGGGCAGTTTCCCGTTTCATATGATACTCGTATGTCATAACCTCCCCAACTTGGCTTGACGAGCTCGTTCCTCTCGTACTCGCTCCCCCGGTACTTGTCGTGCTCTCGGATTTGGATTTCTTTAAAGCACGTTTTTTGCCCATCGTACGTGGTTGGTCATCATGACCGAATAAGACCTCGTTTGTTTGGCTTGGGACATCGCCGGTTAAATCAAGCGATTCTGGTGCGTCCCATTTTTATGAGCGTGCAAAGCCTCCCACGCCTCCTCGTTATTAAACGACGCACTTTTGTGCTCATCACGGTACATTTCTCTAGCCAGTCGCATGATATTTATCTCATTTTCCCTACATTTTCCCATATGTTTTGAACGTTTATAGTACGCGTTGAACTTTGTGCAATCACGGTTCAACGTTTTTCACTTGTCTTGTAACATATACTTTTTGCGGTTTTGAAAATTGAGTCTATTGAACTCATTGATTACTCATTTCCAAAACGTATCGCGAGGTTGTGCACGCCCAACTTGTGGATCCTCGGTAGCAGCCACATAACACTTTGCAAGTAGTTTTTCCTCACTTGGTTGCCAACATATATTGGTCATGTCGGGATTTTCTTCATTTGGTTCGATTGGTTCGGGTTCTTTGGATTTTTTGGCCTTTTTTTTTACCACCTTGTTTGAATGGCTTTTGAGGAGACGTAGGTGCATCGGAAACTTCATTTGTTGCGGTTTGTGTATGTGATGATTGGGATGGCGGTTGTGATTGTTGTGCGAATTGTAGATTTTGGAAATTGGTGTTTAGTGTGTTTTGTAGGGTTTGCTCCCATTGTAGAAATCGTTGATGTTGTTGGTAAACTTCCTCGTTCGACAAGCCGATTGGGTTAGGGAAAGGGATGTTGGTTGATGATGAACCCGCGTTTGGGTTTGAAGATGAACCCACGTTTGGATTATTCCAACCCATGAGATTCAAGAAACTTTTGTCGTTGTTAAATCTTGAAAATTTTTTGCTAGCAAATGGAAGTATATGTAGATGAGATTGAGTTGTGGAAGTGTGAAAAAAAGTTGTATGTTAATTGGTTATTTATAGTAGTGGAAAAAAGGTTTTGATTTTTTTTTTAAAATCATTGTAGCCGTTTCTAAACGTTGGAGGGTGTAAGTTGTATTTTTTTTTAAAAAATTCCAATGGTCATGTGGACGTTGGGCAGGAGGTAAAATGTTTTTTTTTTTTTTTTTTTTTTTTTTTTTTTTTTTTTTATAAATTTGACATAGGCTTCAGGCTGCGTTAGCAGCTTAACGTGCACCTTAACTTCCAACGTTAACTCTTTTTTTTGGATAAAAGACCAAAATGACCCGGTAAATGTATTACTCCAAAAGACATTTAAGTACAAAGGATATGGGTGAAGTCTCATATCTCAGCCCGTTACATAGGCGGTAATGCTTAAATAACAAGGACGACAGCTAAAAAGCTTAAAAAACTAAAACTAGTGCTTATGACATGGCATAAGCACTTACAACTCAAGAAAAAAACACAAACAAGCTAACCAGCAGCTATCGTGAAAGATGAACTTTCACCTGTAATTGGATTAGCCGATTCCGCATTCACATGTGTAACATGTTCTACATCTTCATCTTCATCGTTCACCAATGCAACATATGAAATAGATGTAGTAATATTAGCTTCCTTAGAAGTATAACTAGTAGACTTCAACTTAGACGACGATTTGGATGCATTACCCTTAGTAGTAGCTACCTTCTTAGGTTCACTAGCTGTCACCTTCGGCTCATATCTGACATTCCGTGTAACCGTGATAAGGATTTATTTGATACGCTTATGGGGAGTCATTTAAGCCCTAAATTGTGTTTTTATGGTCAAATATTATCTTAAATCGCTTCTTTTGTCATTTTAGGTACTTGGGACGTGAATTCTGGAAAATGGAGTATTTTGGAGCTTTTCGAACGTTTTTATGCTCAAAAATGAAGAAAACAAGAAAAGTCAAGAAAGTCAGGATTTTACACGTGACGGCGTCAGGCTTTGGAGCTGAAGCCGTCACCTTATGAGAAGAATGGTGGATTTTTAACACGAGATGACCTAGAAGAAAATGTCCAGTTTACACCTGACGGTGTCAGGTACAAATTTTGCAGGACGTCAGGTGTTAAGTTAAAGAGAGATGGCCTAGATTAATTAACAAATAACGACGTCAGAAGGTGACTTGGGCGATACGAAACCCTAGAACACGACGATCTGACGGCGTCAGGAGCTATAACCTAACGCCATCAGCTTTGTATCTCTATATAGAGTTTAGTTTTTTCCATTCACAAAAGAGGTGGAACTTGTGGAACTTTGTAAGGAACTTTGGGAGTCCGACTTTTACAACACTTTTAGGGTTTCTAACCCTATTTTCTTCCATGTTTAATTGAAAGATAAGTTCTTCTTTAATCATTCAATATGTCTATATGTTGGTTGACTAATTGTTCATCTTTTCTTTTCATTAACATGCTAGCTTAGATCTCTTAGTGTTTGCTTCGATATAATGAAACTTAGTTATTGATTATTGATTGTTGGTTTGTTATTGATTGTTTGATTGATTGACTAACGTTAGGCTTAAGAAAACTGGCTAATCTCCTATACGGTAACATGCTTGAATGTCTTAAGAAACGTAATTGGATGTGTACAACAATTTTATTGATTGTATTTAATGCATGAGTAGTTGTTGATGATTCTATGGTAGGACACTAAACGTGTCATCATAAGAAGAAATAAATACTCATAGAGTTGGGGAAGGACATGCACGCCCCCACGACTGGTATTAAGGAATGCAATCCTTCAATCAAACAATTGTAACAAACCAATAAATCAATAAAAGATAACTAGGGAGTAGTGAAATCTAAGTAAACACAATTTTCTCCTATAAGTAATCCACCACATTTATTTTCTTGTTATTTTATTTTATTTTGTTTATTAGTAGTTTTTGGGTTAGTTGACTAGCAACTAATTCCGCCCAATCTTCAAATACCCGAGATTTTACTGCTTTTTTAAAATACAAAAATACAAAAAGAATCATCCCTCATCTTTAGACCTAGTTGATTTGGCTTTCAATCCTAATGACACTATTCCCATAGAGAACGATGAATCCCCCGGTACTTGCCACTCACTATACTACACCGGTCAGGTACACTTCCTGGAGGAATGCAAGCTTATCAAGATCCCTTAAGAAGTAAAACTTTTGCGAGTCCGCAATCCTACATCAAAGTTTTTGGCGCCGCTGCCTGGGGAATAGTTATTGCTTAGATTGATTTTTATTTTAATTAGATCTACACATTAGATTCCTATCTGGTGAGATTTTTATTTTCTTTTTATTAGTTTTTCCTTAGTCTATCTTTTTCTTTGTGTTTTTGTTCGTAATCCATATCACCCACCATCATGGAAGGTGATAATATCCTTGAACCCGTCATTCAACCAAACCACCAAAACCCACTCGAACTACCTAGAGCCCGCACTTTAGGAGAATACTCCCGACCTAGCCAACAAGGCTATCGAAACACCATTGAGCTCAACTAAGGAGCCAATGTGTCTCCCTAGTGATCCGACACCATCTGGTTGGTGCAAAGCGGATGTGCATTCCATGGACTTCGTTTTGAATATCCAAACCAACATCTCAAGGATTTCCTTAAAATTGTTGATTCCATAGACCTTGATGTTGCCACTCGAGAGACGACCCGATTGCGTCTCTTCCAATTCTCTTTACGTGACCAAGCTAGTCAATGGCTTGAGCGTTTACCCGCGGGATCCATCACATTTTGGGATGATCTTACCTCTCGTTCCCTTGCTTAATTTTTCCCACCGGGGAGAACTACCAAGTTAAGGAATGACATCTTAAATTTACAACAAATTCATGGTGAAACTCTTTACGAATCACGGACTCGTTTCAAGGACTTACTCCAAAAAGTCCCTCATCATGGCATCGATCTATGGATTCAAGTCCAAATCTTTTATGATCATGTCAATCAATCCACAAGGAAAATCATTGACCAAGCGGCCGGTGGTAAGCTAAGTGATAAGAATGCGGAAGAATCATGGGGCATCATAGAAGATCTTGCTCTCTATGACAACGAATGTTGGAATGATCCCCGTGACTTGAATAAAACGGTCAAGGCAATATCTTTGCCTTCGAATAATTCAAGCATTCCCGACCGTAGGATCATGGAACTTGAAGACCAAGTGAATAAAATCACTTCTTCATGTGAGTATTGTAGCGGTCCCCATGACACTCGTGATTGCATGAAACTCCCCGAACAAGCTTTTGCGAACTACGCATCTTCGTGTACCGACTGAGCGGGAGAAAAGTGGTTCACTTTCAAACCCGAGCCAAACCCTTATGGTGATTCGCACAACCCCTCTTGGAAAAATTACCCAAACTTTAGGTGGAAACAAAACCAAAACCCCTCTCAAACCAATTCTTACAATCCACCTTATCGTTTCCAACCAAACGGCCCAACCCCGAACCGTACATTCAGCAACAATCCTTCCAACAATTACGGAAATACCGATAATCTTGAAGGATTGATGTCTAATTTTATGGCATCTTAAGAAGTGGTGGAGGTTTTTTCTTACCCCTACACCTAACGTTATAACCCTTTGAAAGACCTCTTTGATAGTTTATCCTAGGTGCTTACGCCAAAGTGGTGGAGGTTTTTGATCCTTTCCCAAGCCTATGGTAATCTATGTGCTATGACAGGTAGTGAGAGATATTTTTCCATTTCCATTTGTGATATATAAATTGATAACACCCGAGAGATGAGAGTATCCAAACACTATATGTGAGGTGCTATTATATAATTTTCGTTCTTGGTTTGACTAAAGTGGAGCGATCATTTGTTGTAATTACTTTTATATTAATGTTAAATGACCCCTAACTTGTATTTGGATTGCTATAAAAGCTCATTTGATTGCGGACAAGCAAATCCCAAGTGTAAGGGTATTTGATAAGGATTTATTTGATACGCTTTTGGGGGTCATTTAAGCCCTAAATCGTGTTTTTATGGTCAAGAAAGTCTGTTTAAAATTGGATCTAAATCTTCAAGAGAACCATATGGGTCTAACGACATGATTCATAATAAAGAACTAGAAATAGCTAGGAAGCAAGCATTACTTATTAAAGATATGCCTCTAGATGCACCGTTGTGTTCCTTGACTCCTCCCTTATAGAGAATAAACCAAAAGGGTCAAGGAAATACAAGAATAAGAATCTTAAGAAACAGAAACTAGCTTCGTTTGATCAAACTTCAAAGTATCCTAACGCATATTTGCTTTTTGATCTAGGTTTAGACACTACTTGTAGCAGCGAGAGACCACCTAAGAATTATGTTTTGAAGAATAGAACCTCTTAGCCTCAAGTTTTAGAAAAACCTAGATATTTTAATGCTTTCAATAAAAAACGCTCTAAGCGAATGGATGACCGTAATGACTTAAATGTGCATGGATATGTTGCTTCTAATAGCAAGAATGCTTGTTATGATTCTGTTACTTATAATTCTGCCTCTTTTAAACGTGTGCATGCTTCTATGAATTGTGACAAAATGAATTCCAATACCACTAGGACTGCTACTTCAAATGTAGGAAACACTAAACAAAAAGAAAAATGGGCATGGATTCCAATGGGTAGAATGTTTGAACAATGTAAAGAATCCCCAAGAACTTGCCTTAAGTGGATTCCCACTGGAAGAGTGTTCAAACAAATAGGCTATAAGTGGTTACCGGTCTAGAAGAAATCTGAACCTAGCATTAATAAAACTAAGAAATTTAATCCACTAGGTTTGCATTCTATTCTGTCTAACTGTGTGGAACCACTCTATTAGCGGATTCCCAATCTTTTGTTTTTTGCTTTGATGTGCAGCTTGTCCAAATGTACCTCTGGTACCTCGACTCGGGGTGCACCCGACACATGACCGGGAACAAGGCACTGCTCAAGAACTTCGTAACCAAATTCTTGGGTATAGTGCATTTTGGGAATGATCACATAGCTAAAATCACCGGTTATAGAGATCCCATTCATGACAAGGTTACAATTCAAAGAGTCTACTTTGTCAAAGGACTTGGACACAACTTGTTTAGTATTGGTCAATTCTTCGATAGCGGTTTAGAGGTGGCCTTCAGAAAAAATACATGTATTGTTCGTACTCTTGAAGGCGTTGATATTCTCAAAGGCTCCAGGGATTCGAATCTATACCAAATTTCACTTAACGAAATAACATCACCAAAACCGATCTGCTTGCTCGCAAAAGCTACAACATCATAAAACTGGCTATGGCATCGTCGATTCTCTCATTTGAACTTTAAAACGCAAAAACAACCTTGCCAAGAATAATTTAGTCAGGGGGATTACCAAAACTATCCTTCAAGAAGGATCATCTTTGTTCCGCATGTGAATTGGGTAAGATGACACATAAAACACTCAAATCCAAGACCGAAATGAGCACCGTTGCTCCTTTGCATCTCTTACATATGGATTTGTGTGGTCCAATGCGTGTTGTCAGCAGAAATAGAAAGAAATATATTTTGATAATTGTGGATGACTACTCCAGATTTACTTGGGTTCTTTTTCTTGCTTCGAAAGCCGAAACATCGAATGATATTATCAAGTTTATTAAAAGAGTTCAAGTCGGTTTACAAGCTCAAGTCCGGTATATTAGAACAAATAATGGAATGGAGTTCACGAATCAGATTCTTCAGAATTACTTTGGTTCAATTGGCATTACTCATCAAAGATCAATGTTATCATACACCAAACTCCCTCTCAATATATTAGAACAACTTATACTCCTGAACAAAATGGTGTAGTTGAAAGACGAAACCGTACATTAGTAGAAGCTGCAAGAACAATGTTAGCATACGCCAAACTCCCTCTCAATTTATGGACTTAAGCTGTATCAACCACTTGCTTCACACAAAACCGACCTCTCATTAATAAAAGATTCAACAAGACCCCATATCACATCATTCAAAAAAGAAAACCCGATGTAAAATACTTAGGCACATTTGGTTGTAAATGCTACCCTCTCAATGATCGTGAAGACCTTGACAAACTCAAAGACAAGGGGATGTTGGAATTTTCATTGGATATTCTACACAATCAAGTGCATTTCATATCTACAATCGGAGAACAAAGTTGATACAAGAGATGATCCATGTTCATTTCGACGAAGTAGAAGACATGGCTTCTAATCAAGTACGACCAGAACCCGTGCAAAAGACTATGACTTCTGAACAACTTGGTTCAGGACTCGCACCAAAACCTACATCATCAATATCAAAACCTAATCCAACATAAAAGGTAGCGTAAGATGGACTGTTTGAGAATTTCTATGAAGATGTCTACATTATCCACTGCAACTCCGATTATCGAAGTAAATCAATAAGAAGACATACCATTCCTAGTATCTGGTACATCAACAACTACTTATGAAGCTGCTGATCCCGTACCAAATACACCTCCAATTATCACGATTCAACAAGAACATTCACCATACAACACTACTCCAACCTCCACCTTACATGTTGATGATCCAATAATTACCAATACATCATTTGAAGAAAAAAGTTCGCCTAAGTTACTCAACTTTCAAATTGTTCATCTAAGTTACTAATATTTGACTAACAGGTTATGTACGTTACTGAGCTTATATTAACTCATGATAACAGGTTAAAAAACGTGATATGACTAAAATACCCTAGAATTTACACAGAGTTTGCACCATTCGTCCCTGAGCTAACGACCGCCAGTTCTGTTAGTTATCATGTGGCAACGTTAGTCCATTTAGCCAACGATTATTTGCAACATTAGTCCTTTATACGTTTTTTTTCCCGTTTTTCTTATATTTTCGTCTGTTTTTTGCTTGATTTTTTTTTCAAAAAAAAAAAAAAAAAAAAAAAAAAACATCGATTTTAGTTTTTTCAAAAAACTAAAATTTTGATTTCTTTTTCTCGATTTTTTGAGGTGATGTGGCAAGGTGAGAAAACGTAAGTAAACGAACGAAAATGTATAAAATTTTGATTTTTTTTTCTCGATTTTTTGTCCGTTTTATACGTTTTTTCCGTCTTTATACGTTTTTCTTATATTTTCATATGTTTTTTTTTTGCGTTTTTATATGTTTCATCAGTTTTTATAAGTTTTGATACTCTTTTTGTCCATTTTAAACGTTTTTGTCTGTCTTTATACGTTTTTCTTACACGCTTTCATACGTTTTTTTCCGTTTTTATACGTTTTCGTCCCTTGTTTTTACGTTTTAGATGAAAATGTATAAAAACGGACGAAGCTACTTTAACATCATCCTGACAACAACTAGAGTGAACGGTTAATCTTCTGTAACTTGGTTGAAGAAAACACAAACTTTAGTAACTTAGGTGAACATTTTAGCAATGTTTGGTAACTTAGATGAAGAAGACGCAAATTTTAGTAACTTACGTGAACATTTCCATTTTTATCTAATGACGTGGCATTGGTCAACAGGTTAACACCCGGTAGCCAGTTGTTGGAGTAACTGGAATGAACGATTTTTAAATGTTCAATAACTTGGATGAACAATTCGCAAAGTTTAGTAACTTGGATGAACAATTTGAAAGTTTAGTAACTTAGGCGAACTTTTTTGTAAAGTATAGTAACTTATTTGTATAATAACCCTCCATTTGCAACTCCTGAACATGAGGTCGGTGAACCCTCTGAGGTGTAACATAACGATCCTTCAAATATGCAACTACTTTACCAACCACATCCGTACCAAAGAAGATGGACTCACGATCACCCTTTACAACAAATAATTGGGAATCCTTCACAACCAGTTCAAACAAGAAGTTCATCTGCAGAATTCTGTCAATACAATTCATTCCTACGTAGAATAGAACTAGCCAACGTAAAAGCTGCATTAGTAGATCCTGACTGGATTGTTGCTATGCAAGAAGAAATTAACCAATTTACACGACATGGCATCTGGCGAAGGGCTCCACATCCTCTTAGGAAACTCATACTCACTTTAAAATGGATTCTGAAGAACATGCTTGATGAAGATGGTGATGTACTTCGAAACAAAGCTCATCTTGTGGCTCGAGGTTACAATCAAGAATAAGGGATTGAATTTGATGAATCTTTTGCACCAGTGGCTAGGATCGAAGCAATATGTTTATTCTTGGCTTATGCAGCTCATAAATCCTTCATCGTATACCAAATGGATGTGAAAACGGCCTTTTTGAATGGGAAGTTAAAAGAAGAGGTGTATGTAAGTCAACCAGAAGGCTTCGTTCATCCAAAACACCCCGACGATGTTTACATTCTTGACAAAGCAGTTTATGGACTCAAGCAAGCACCACGGGCATGGTACAAAGTGTGATCAGAATATCTGCTTAAACATAAGCTCGTCAAAGGTTCAATCGATCCAACTTTATTTATTAAAAGGAAAGGTGACGAAATCATGCTAATCCAAATTTACGTCGACGATATCGTTTTTGGATCAACAAATCCTAAGTATTGCAAAAAATTTGAAAATATCATGCGACAGAAATTTGAGATGAGCATGATGAGTGAGTTGAAATTCTTTTTGGGTCTACAAATCAAACAAACTCCTCGTGGTATCTTTATACATCAAAACAAATACACGATGGAAGTTTTAAAAAAGTTTGTAATGGATAAATCTGACTCTATGAGTACACCTATGTTGCATAGACCTAAACTAGATGAAGATAAAAATGGTAAACTGGTAGATACTACTAAATACCATAGTATGATTGGTTCACTAATGTATCTTACAGCTAGTCGGCCTGATATTCAATTTGTCGTTTGCATGTGTGCCCATTACCAATCTTGGCCAATGGAAAAGCACCTTATTGCTGTAAAATGGATCTTTCGGTACCTCAAAGGAACACCTCACATGGGCTTTGTGTATCCGAAAGATACCGGTTTAACTGCCTATTCAGATGTTGATTATGCAGGTTGTCAAATTGATTCTGGATCTGCTCAAATCTTGGAGGAGAAGTTAATCAGCTGGACTTCAAAGAAAAAAAATCATTTGGCATTATCAACTGTAGGAGCTGAATACATCGCCCACTCTGGATGCTGTGCACAAGTATTATGGATGATGTAAGGAATTATTGAAGTCAGAATTTATACTGCTGACGGATACTGCTGACAGGTTCCTGCGAAAGCTTAAAGTTGTTTCTGCTGACTACTGGTTCCTGCTGATGCATAGTGATACTGCGGATGTAGTTAATCCGCGGATAAACATTAGTTATTTATAGATAAGATCTTTAGTATATCTTCTAGACTTTTATGAATATACGTTTCTTGTAGAAGAGATTAGGGTTTCCACTAGCATATAAGGAACCCTAGGTCATTGTATTATGTATGAGTTTTCATAACATTGTTAGTAAAAGAATATTGATCTATAGAGGATCAAAGTTTAGTATACAGTTTGTTTTTATATTCCACAATAACTACAAGCTCATATAGATTATCTATTTAGTCTTACTAGTGATTACATTAGTAGGCTAACGATCTATTGGCTTGAGATCTATCAAGGTTTAGATCCTACAAGTGGTATCAGAGCCACGAGATACTCTCTGTAACCTAAACACAATCAAATAACTTTTCACTTAGAACCAATGGGAGACAAAACATCTTCATCCACTGATGTCACTCTCACAGAAACCGGCTCTCTCACTTAGCAACTACAACATGTTGCGTTCTCAAACAGCAATGCCAAGCTTCCCTTTCTTAGGAAGGAAGAATATGAGATCTGGGCTATGAAGATGCAAAATTGGATTGCAAGTGTTGACTATAACCTCTGGAATGTGATTCTCAATGGCTGCCGTCCTAAAAAGCAAATAAAAGATGCTGATGGCAACATTAAGATTGTGGAACCTATTTCTGCTGAAGAAATCCTTGCTGTACAAAGGGAGAACAAAGCAAGAACTATTTTGCTATAAGCAATCCCTGATGACCACATGGGAGATTTTCATTCCATGACTGATCCTAGAGAAATCTGGTGGGCTATAAAAACTAGATTTGGGGGCAATGAAGAATCTAAAAGGATGAGAAAGAGCATGTTGAAATAAGAATTCCAAGAATTCAGAATAACTGAAGAAGAGGGTCTTCACAAAGGCTATGATAGGTTTCAGAAGATGCTAAGTCACTTGAATCAGCTTCTAGCCAGACCTGACAATGAGGAGGTGAATTCCAGGTTTCTAAGAGCCTTACCTCCCTCATGGTCTCAGGTTAGTATATCCTTGAAAACCAAATGAGGCCTGGACTATCTCACATTTGATGACTTGTACAACAAACTCAGAGCTTTGGAAGGCGACATCAAGGGACACTCTCCATATACAACAACTCCTTCACAATATGCATTTGTCAGCTCTAACTCAAACTACATGTCACATACTTACTCAAGTCCATCCACTCCCAGCCAAAGTCTTCCCATTACCACATTGTCTTTTTCAAATGCTAATCCAATAACTCATCCAAAGATTAGTAATGTGATGGAAGATGTACTTCATTCGGTTGTTGCTGAAGTTGATAAACAACAACAATTAGCTTATGAAGATTTTGAGCAGATTGATGAACTTGCTTTAGAAGAATTGGACTTAAATTGGCAAATGGCAATGATCTCACTCAATGTCAGAAGATTTGAGCAAAAGGTTGGTAGAAAGCTCAATGTTAATGGTAAAGATGCAGCTTGTTTTGACAGAAGGAAAGTGAAGTGCTATGCCTGTGGAGAAATTGGCCATTTTGCAAGAGAATGCACAACCAAGAAGGGTGAAGCTAATACTAGATATTCAGCATACAAGAAGAAAGAGGTGGAGGCTGGAGAATCAAAAGCATTGGTAACTGCTATAGATGTTGGTGTTGACTGGAATGAGCATGACTCTGAAGATGCAACAAGCAGTTCTCCTCAAATCTCATGCATGGCTAGTTGTGATGCTGAATTTGCCTTCATGGGAATATCTCCTCAGGTATCTACTTGTGTTTGTGATTGTGATTCTAAATATAAAACTCTTAAAGAAGCTTATGATGAGATGAAACCAAAATATAATACTTGTTTGTTGAAGCTCAAACTTACAAAGAAGTTCTTAAAACTTTAGAACAACAGAAGGTATGGTTTCAACATAATCAATTGGCTTATGAGGAAAAGATTAGAGTTCTAAATAGAGATTTAGAGAATACTAGCAATGAATTAAAGTTTACTGAAAAAGAAAAAGCTAGAATCGAGTCTGAGAAAGATGTTTTGCAAGAGAAATTGGATAAAGAAGTAGCTAGGCATAAAGAGTGGCTAGTTTCAGGTGATAAATTGTCTAGTTTGCTCTATGGTAGTAAGTCTGTAACATCTGAGATAGGTCTAGGGTTTAAGAAATATGTTGGTCCAGAAGCAAATCACTATTTAGATAAGAAAAGTAATAATTACTCTGTTCCTGTAAATTACTTAAAGGAAGGTAAGATGCATGCTGTACCAGGACCTATTAGAGGTGTATTTATGCCTACCACTAAAACCTCTAACTTTGATGGTTCACACCATCTGTTTGGCAAAAAGTCTGAAGACTTGCCAAACCTTACTTGTAAATCTAACTCTGACTCTCCAACCATAGGAACCCCTAAGCCTACATCCCATAAGTTGGACTTACGAGAATCAAAGAAACACACTGGCATTAGGATCAATGACTCCCCTGACTCTAGAAGTATAGCTAGTAATGATTCTAATAAATATGTTTCTTGTTCTTTCAGGGACAAGGCCTCAGAGACCTCTAGTTATGCCAGCTGTGATTCCAAGACCAAGTCAGACTCTTCCAAGTCCTCAATAAAGCTTTCTGACAAGTCATCTTACAAGTCTGTGGACTCTGAAGTTGCTGCTGATGAAGTTCTTTCTAAGACAACCTCTTCTGAAGACTTGTTATTTACTTCTTTTGAAAACAATTCCTTTCGGTATTTGCAAAACAATTCTTTTTCTGGTATTTCTTTGAATAATTCTGTGTTTAATAAGACATCTTTTAGATCTAATAAATCTTCTAAGAAGAAGAAGTGTTTTGTTTGTGGTAGCAAAGTGCATTTGATTAAGGATTGTGATTTTCATGATAAGAGGATGGGTGTTTCTGTTGTCAATAATAGACCTAGACAAAAGTGGACAAATACTTGTTCCAAACCCTCATTAGTTTCACAGGCACATTACACCATCAGCAGAATGAACTCCATTCCTGCTGATTGGTCTGTTCCTTCTGATAGGTTTGTTTCTGCTAATAGATATATGAATACCAATAGAAATAGATATGTGTCAAGACCATTTTATGGATTTAATCATTGGTATGGTTATAATGACCCAATGTTTTTGGGAAGGGCTATTTGGGATTCTGCTGAAATGTCCTCAGCAGATTGTTCTTGGACATTTAAAAGGCCATATAACTACAGGGATTCCAGGAACAATTGTGGATCTAACTCATCTTCTTGGCTACATAATAATGATCCATAGGGCAGGCTCAAGTCTTTCATGACTTAAGTCTCTCCATATATTCATGTTGTTGTACATTAACTTTTTTTGTTGTAGGAACATCCTCTTCTTAATAAAGACTTAGGTATGGTTGATAGTGGTTGTTCAAGAAGCATGTCTGGGAATCAGGAGAAGTTACATGATTTTGTACCTTTTAATGGAGGAATAGTGAGATTTGGAAGTGGGGTAGGAAGAATTACTGGTAAAGGAACCATTAGAACTCCAAAGGTGGATTTTGAGAATGTCTACTATGTAAAGGAACTTCAAGGATTCAATTTGTTCTCAGTATCACAAATCTGTGACAAAAAGCTTCCTGTGCTTTTCACTGAAGATGGTTGTCTCATTCTTTCACCTGACTTCAAAATACCTGATGACAGTCATGTATTGCTAAAGGTTCCCAGAAATCATAATCTTTACACATTCGACTTGAATGATGTCAAGCCAGAAGGTGATCTAGCATGCTTGGTGGCTAAAGCATCCTTGGATGAATCTACTAAATGGCACAGAAGGATGGCACATGTTAATTTCAAAGTTATCAACAAGCTTGTTAAAGATGGACTTGTTCATGGACTTCCTTCCAAGATCTTCACTAATGAACATAATTGTGTTGCATGTAACAAGGGTAAGCAACACAAAGCTTCCTATAAGGCCATTACTGCTGTGAGCACAATCTTAGAACCATTGCAGCTACTTCATATGGATCTTTTTGGTCCAACATCCATCAGGAGTATTGACCATAAGTACTTCTGTTTGGTAATCACTGATGCTTTCAGTAGATTTAGTTGGACATTCTTTTTGGTGACTAAAGATCAAACCTTTCAGGCACTTAAAGAATTTATGGCTCTCGTTGAAAACCAACTAAACAAGAAGATTAAAGGTATAAGGTGTGACAATGGGACAGAGTTCAAAAATGCTAATATTATTGAACTCTGTGGGTTAAAGGGTATTAAAAGAGACTATAGCACTCCTAGGACTCCACAACAGAATGGAGTTGCAGAAAGGAAGAATAGAACCCTTATAGAGGCTGCAAGATATATGCTTGCTGACTCTAAACTTCCCACCATGTTTTGGACTGAAGCAGTTGGCACTGCTTGTTATGTCTTGAATAGGGTGTTGATTACTAAACCTCATAATAAGACACCCTATGAGCTATTGACAGGGAAGAAACCTACCATTGAATGCTTGAAACCTTTTGGATGTGAGGTGACTATTCTGAACACAAGTGATCACCTAGGTAAATTTGAAGCAAAAGCTACTGAAGGGTATATTGTTGGTTACTTAGCTCATAGCAAGGCCTACAGGGTATATAACTTGGCTGCAAAGAAGATAGAAGAGACTCTTAACCTGAAATTTCTAGAGGATAATGAAAATGTTCAGGGAAAAGGTCATGAATGGTATTTTGACCTTGATTACTTAACAAATTATTTGGGGTATACAAGACATAAGACTAACCCCTCTGCTGGTATACAAGTGTCACCTACTATCAGTGCAGGTACCCTAAAAGATGACTCAGACAGTGATGAACCCACTATTGTTGCATCTTCTCTACCTATTCATATAGCAGGTCCTCCTAACAAAGAAGCCTCTGATGCCAAAACTGCTGATGATGTGGAAAACTCAACCTATGTAGAAGATCTTGCTAGACTCAAAAAGCAAGAACATGCAGCTGCTGAGGAAGCTAAAAGACTTGGTCTTGAATTTGCTCAAGACACTGAAGCACTCTTGAAACAAGCTGCTATTGATATCAGCAGTCAATCTATTTCTGCTGATGAATCCGCTGATGAAGTTGCTGTCAATTCTGCTGAAGGCAATTCTGCTGCAGTTCCTGTTTCCACTGAAACATCTACAAGCTTAGATGAACCTTATGGCAGGTTTCCCATTCCCTCAGATCTTGCTAATGTTGAACAAAGTGATGGCATTTTTCATTCAGCTTCTTATGATGAAGACTTTGCTCCTACTCTAACCAATCTTGATAATACCTCCATTGATGTTAATCCTGTTGCCACTAAAAGGATCAACACCATTCATCCACAAGATAATATACTTGGTGATCCAAATGCTATGGTTCTCACCAGGAGTGCCATTAAGAATACCAAATTTAGGCAATGTGCATTTCTAACATATGTATCTACTCAGAAGAGAGACAATCACATAGATCAGAAGCATTGTCTGTTTGCTTGTTTCTTGTCCCAAGTTGAACCAACAAGCATTAAACAAGCTTTGAGTGAACCTAGTTGGGTTGAAGCTATGCAGGAAGAGATGCAACAATTCAAGAATCAAGATGTATGGATCCTTGTTGATCTTCCTGCAGGGAAAATTGCTATTGGAACCAAGTGGATATTAAAATGCAAGAGGGATGCAAGAGGTATTGTGGTCAGAAATAAAGAAAGATTGGTGGCTCAAGGTTTCAGACAAGAAGAAGGGATTGACTATACTGAAGTCTTTGCCCATGTTGTTAGGGCTGAGGCAATTAGATTATTTTTAGCATTTGCCTCATATATGGGGTTTAAGGTATATCAGATGGATGTCAAGAGTGCCTTCCTCTATGGAAAAATTGAAGAGGAGGTCTATGTTACTCAACCACAAGGCTTTGAAGACCCCCAGCATCCTAAGAAGGTGTATAAAGTTGTCAAGGCACTTTATGGACTTCACCAAGTACCAAGAGCATGGTATGCTAGATTGTCTACATTTCTTTTGGAGCATGGCTACAGAAGATGAGCAATTGACAAGACCCTCTTTATTAAGAAAAACTCCAGGGACATCATTCTAGTACAGGTCTATATGGATGATATCATTTTTGGGTCCACAAAGGAAGCATGGTGCAGGGAATTTGAAGATTTGATGAAAGGTGAATTTCATATGAGTGCAATGGGGGAATTAACCTTTTTCTTAGGGCTACAAGTCAAGTCAAACAACAACCTGAAGGGATTTTTATCCATCAGGAAAAATATGATAAGGACATCTTGAAGAAGTTTGACTTTGAACTTTTGAGGACTGCTACTACTCCATATGAACCACCCAAGCTTAAAAATCCAAATGAACAAGATGAGGCTATGAATGTTCACCTCTATAGATCCATGATTGGATCACTCATGTATCTCACAGCTTCTAGGCCTGACATTACCTTTGCTGTCAGTGCTTGCTCAAGACATCAAGTCACTCCATTGACTTCCCACCTAAATGCAGTGAAGAAGATTTTCAAGTACATCAAAGGCCAACCCAAGTTAGGCCTTTGGTACCCAAGGGAATCACCATTTGTGCTGGAAGCATACAGTGATAGTGATTATGCAGGAGCTAATTTGGACAGGAAATCCACAACAGGAGGTTGTCAATTTCTTGGTAGAAGACTCATCTCTTGGCAATGCAAGAAACAAACCATTGTGGCTACTTCTACTACTGAAGCATAATATGTTGTTGCTGCCAACTGTTGTGGTCAGGTACTTTGGATTCAGAATCAAATGTTGGATTATGGGTTTAACTTCATGAACACTAAAATCTACATTGATAATCAAAGTACTATTTCTATTGTTAAAAATCCTGTTTTTCATCAAAGAACTAAACATATTGAAATTAGGCACCACTTTATAAGAGATGCAAATGAGAAGCATCTAATTCAAGTGCTTAAAATTCATACTGATGATAATGTGGCTAATTTATTAACAAAGGCTTTTGATGGACCTAGGTTTAATCACCTAGTTGTCAACATTGGGATGGTCAACCCTTGAATGCTATGTTTGAGGGGAGGCATATGCCTCGAGGGAGGATTGTACATGTTGTATATTATGTAGATTATTATGTTTACTAACTTTGTTTTGCAGGTTTATTACTAATTTTGTATATTATTATGGTTGTCTTTTGTGTTCTGTTTAAATGTTTGGTTGCAGGTTATGTTCCTGCTGATGAAAAGACAAAATAAAAGGTTCTTTTATTATTGAAGAAACAGAAAGTACATCATCAACACCAACAAACATCAGGATTACAAAAGACACCATTTAACAACATTCAACAACCTAACAACAAACCACCTTCTAAACCAAAAACATCACCACCTCCCACAGCCCAAATCTCTACTCCATCTTCCTCTTCCCTTTTCCCATGCCCTTGGGGTCAGGCATCCTCTTGTGGACCCCTCTGGATTGCATGTCTTTGTTCCAAAGCTTGGGAGCAGCAAGTCCAAGGACAACCTTCAGTGGACCCTTGTTCCTTTGAGAGGACTATGGCTCTTCAGGGACAGAGATCTTCCTCATATCAGCGCAAACCCTCTCCATCTCACTAGTAAGGAATGCTGTGACAGGAGTAAAATCAGGGACAACAACAGCAAGAGGAGTTGGAGCTTCCTCTGTTTCTTCTGATGAGGATGGAGATGGACAAAACTCTAATGGTCCTTCACCAAGATAGTAGTATGCTCTTTGTATTTTGGGAATGTCAAAGGTGGAATCAGAAGAAGAATCAGAGGAAATATCAATAATTTTGGGGTTTGATTTCATGATTGGTGTGTTTAGAAAGGCTTTGGTGTGATGGTATTAGTGCACTATTGAGTTGTGAGTAGCTTATGCCTTGAAGACTTCTTTATAAAGACTTGATTTGGGATTAATATGAGTAAATGCAAGTTAATGGGAGGTAGTTGAGTCAGTAGCAATTACTAATTGTGCAAGTTGTCTATTTATGTGGATTCTTTGGATGAAAGTCACTTGGGTTTGACCAATTGCTGCTGATAACACCAATTTTATTCTTAAGTTTGTTCCTGCTGATGGTTTATAATAGATTAATTTATTCAGGGGAATGCAAATCTTTTAGAAGAATAACAATCAAGTAAAGACAAACAAGGCAACATGTTTATTGAATCTTTAGAAGTACAAACAGGAATAAGATTGAAAGATTCATACAAACAAAACAAGCCTATCAATCCTACACTTCCTATTCTACTTTGCCCTTGCCCTTGTCTTCAGCTTTCTTCTCCTTGCCTTTGTTGATGTTGAAGATTCCTTGCTGCTGGGGACAAGGCAACCCAATCACCACTTTCCTTGTCCTTGGCAATGGTGGATTTGACCTTCTTCCTCTTGATGGTCGCTTTGGACGAGAGGATTGGGGCTTCTCAGGTGTTGTAGGGTTATAGAGTGCATCACTCTCATCATCATCTTCATCAGAAGAAGTGAAGATGAAGGGAAACTCATTAGGATTGGGGACTCTGTTTGCCCTCTCCAATACATTCCACTGTCTCTCCATCTTTCTCTGGTATTCAGGATCATCAATTTCAGATGGATATGGTGGAAGATCCTCTGATGATGATGAACTTGGAGCAGGTACATCATGTCGCTTCTTTTTGGCTTGCTCTTTTGTAAGACCCCGTGGGAGGGTTGGCATTCTGAGTGATGATGGAGATGTTAGTGACTCTGATGAATCAGATGAGTCAGAAGCAAGGTTGATGATACTCGGATTGGATGCCATGGTTCTTAATTGATTGGTGGATTTGTAATTAGGGATTTGTATTGTTAAAGTTGTGTGGTGATATTTGGGAATCATTACCCTATATTTATAAGACCATCCAAACCGTGTGTATTTATTACCATAAATGCGAGGTGGTTTGTAGATAATTAAGGGTGAATCGAAATTTGAATAAAGAGATTTTCAAAGATATTTGGTTACCACTGAAGTTGTGATTCTGTTGTTTGATTCTACGGATGCTGCTGTTTAATGAATGGTTGACCGTAGTCAACAATTGATTTATTTCTGTGGATTGACCATCTAGTTTCTGCCGTTTGACTTGGTTTCTACTGAAGAGTCAGTTTAATTGGGATAATTCAAAGTCGATTATTGGTCAAAGATTGGTTTCCATAATTTATGCCAATTACACTCCACGTTTGGTAACTTACCATAATTAACCTCGACGTGCAAATCCCACTCCTAATTAACTGATTCCCTCTAGTTATAACATTTAAAAACCATTTCAACATTATTCAGCACTCCCAACCCTAATTTCTTTTATCTCAATGGCTGAACTACTTTTCAAAGGTGATCATAACAAGCATGCTTTTCTAGGTCGTGGTAAGGGTGATGATCACTATGTGGGAATGATGGAATTTCTCCAAAGATCTAAGATTCATTATGCCTTAACTCATTATCCTAATGTTATTCATGAATCTCTGGTTACACAATTTTGGCAAACGGCAAGGACGAGGTCTGTTGATAATGAACCAACATAGATTGTGGCTATGGTAGATGGGGAAGAATGTGTTGTCACTGAGTAATTGGTCAGAACTCAACTACAATTGGATGATGAAGGTGGGGTTCGCGAATTGGCTAAGGAAGAAATACTTGCAGATCTTCAGGCTGTCGGTTATAGTGGTGATGGGAAAGTGTGGTACAAGAATTTGTTTTGCCCTAAATGGAGGTTTTTGACACACACTTTGCTTCAGTGTATGAGTTCTAAGTCTGGTGGATGGGATCAATTTTCAACAGACATTGCTCTTGCCATTGTGTGTCTTTCTCAGGGAAGAACCTTTAACTTTTCTAAGTATATATTTGATGAAATGCTTGGTAATGTTAAGGATACCAAACTTAAATATTTAATGTATCCTAGGTTTCTTCAAATTATTTTAGATATTCAGACCACTGACCCTACCCATTTGCTTGTTAAGGGTTTATCTAGGAAGCTTTTTGCTCAAATGAAAACCAACTATAAAGGAGAACACAGGCCCTTACTCCCTGCTATGTTACCTGTTGGCAATGCCCCTGATGGTGAAGCTGCTGATGTAGCTGCTGGTGGTCAGGATCCTACTGATGCTCAAGCACTAGAGGATTCCCCTGATAGGACTGAAGTTGCTACTGATGCAAGTGCATCCGTTGCTCCTGATGTTCAACCACCACCCTCTCCTAGGTCACCCACACTTATACCTTCACCCATGGCTAATACTTCTCCTGAGCATGTGCTCACTGAGAACTTAGGCCCTGACCAACCTGTACATTCCCCACAGTATACAAGACTTCCAACACCTAGTCCCTTGAGACCTAACTTTGAAGATAATGTTGATGTAGATGTAGACTTAGATCATTCTACTCATAGGACCAATGATGTTTCCAATGCCACAGATATCCTTGTTGGTGGAACTGAAGGTCCTGTTACTCTTACTTCTTTGTCTGTTTTGTTGAACAGGTATGTGAATAAGGTGGACAAGTTGGAAAAGGATCTGAATCTCACCAAAAAGAATCTTGGAGGAGCTTTTCTGACTCTCATTACACGAGTCAAGAAGTTGGAGGTTAAGCTCAAGAACAGGAAGAGAAAAGGTGATGTGTGTGACTCAGATGATGAGTCTACAAAAGCATCTGACACAATTGATTTGGAAGGACTTGAACTTCTTGCTACTACCACACTAGATAGTGTTCAGAAGGATGCTACTGATTCTAGGCCTGCACCACCTACTCATTCTGCTGATAAAAGTGTTCAAAAAGATCCAAGAGTAATTTATGTCAGGAGAAAGCACTCTGCTGATAAGACTAGGAAGGAAGTATTTCCTGATTCTATGCCAGAGGTGGTTACTCATGATACATCAGCAGATATACAAGTTGAATGTCCTTCTGTTCCTCCTGAGGTTGCTTCAACTCAGAAATATAAAGGAAAGTCCATCATGGTTGACCAGGACATTCCTTCATGAGTGAAGTCAAAAGAGGAACTTGCTAATGAGAAGTTTAGTGAGCTTGTTGCAGCAAACTGGCAAGCTAAAGAGGATGCTGCAGCAACAAAGATTCAGTTGGATATGAAAGCATCAGAAGAACTTGCTAGGAAAATACAGGCTGATTTGGATAGAATGGGAACTCCAATTACTAGTACTCTACCTGCTGAAAGACAAAGGGAACTAGATGAAATTGCTAAGAGTCTATCTGCAGAGCAATGGGAAAATTTGGCTAAACAAGCTGCTACTAAGCCTACTTTGGCTGAATCTGTGCTTGGAGTTAATTATCAGGCCACTGATTTTGCCAAGATGATGGTTGAAAGAGGTAAGTTGCAAAGACAACAAGAGGAAGAGAGAAAAGCTAAAGATCTAAGGGAAAGACCATGGACAAAAGGAGAAATTAAGAAATATATGAGGAATTTTGTCAAGAATCAAGGGTGTTCTATGTTTGGGTCAGGATGGACTCAAAAGAAAGTTTGGGGCTTTTCAGATTCTCAGCTCACTTACTACTATGACAAAATAATTTATAATCTTCATTCCTCTGGTATTAATGTCCAAGATGTATTAGAGAAGCGTGACAGACTTTTGGATAGGCCAGTTGCTAAGAGAACTAGGCTGGATGATTCTACTAATGTTGCTCCTTCAGATGTTGTTCCAGAGTCTGTTCCTACTGAAGCTTCTCACCTTGATTCTACTAAGGCTCAACCTGATGTTTCACATGATGCTTCAGTAGATGCTCCTATAGAAGAAACTGCTGATGCTTCAGCAGATGTTCCTACTGAAGCTTCAAAACAAGTTCCTACTGATGCTTCTAGACAAGTTCCTAAAGAAGAAACTGTTGATGGTCCTTCACTTCCTTCTACTTCTGGACCTAAGAGAAAAACTGTTGCTAAAAAGAGGAAGGCTTCTAAGGATGCATCATTAGAGGACAGTACATTCATTGACTATGATTCTAATGATGGGCTGGATCCTGTTGTTTGGGAAAAAGTTGTTAAATGGGAACTTGTTGACTCTTCACTTGGTCAAGGACAAGTAAATGTCATTCACAGACAAGATGGTTCTACCAAAACATTTACTTTTCTTAGCCAAATATTACACATGGTGGATTGGCAAGATATTCTCTCTCTATATGGCTGGGTTGTCTCTTATTATCAAACTCACCAACCTGAAGGGATTGGAATGTATTTGCTGGGAGATTTACAAATTCTTTGTGATTCTCATATTGGTGATACTGGTGTTAAGTTTCAAGTGTGGAAAGGACAGAAGACATGGGTGGTTGACTATTGGAAATTCTTTCCTCTTCCTAATGTCCATATGATTATCACTACCACTGGCAAGACCTTATATTGCTGGCCAGATGTTTTATATCCAATTACCATTGAAGTGATGAATCTCATGCTGGAGGCAAAACTCACTGTTCCTCTGGATATGACTGAGAATGATATGCATCTTGCTGAACAATTGATTAGGTTTATCAGGAGAAGTATCTTGATTAAGCAGGAACTGAAAACTAAGCATGGTATTCAAATGGACACATATCTGTAATGATATGGTATTTTGTTGTATATTTTCTTTCTTTTCTTTTATTAAAAAAAAAAAGAAAAAAAAAAACTAACAGATTTGTATAGTTGTGTGTATGTTGTTTGCAGGTTTGGTGATGATTCTTATCACACCTTTTCTGGTTATCAACTTACCTAATGTTGACTATTCCATCTAAAAGTTGGCTAGTCCAAAGGGTACAACTTTGGTAAAGACACATCAAATCTGTTGATAGCTGTAATAGTTTGCTAAAAACTAATGGGTACTCAACTCACCCATGCTTCACAGCTGAGAGTTGAAATGGTTGTCAATTGACCATGGATTTTTCCTTTATGGATTCCCAATAATTGGCTACCCCACAAGAGTATGGCTTGTGGTAAAGGCAGTGGAAAACCATATTTGGTATTCAGTTGACCAAGATGATATTTCATCAAATAATTGACTAGTCCTGAGCAAACGGCTACAGGTAAATACATCTCAAATCCGTTTATAGCTGATGGTTTGCTAAAAATCATATTATTTAGTCATCAGTGTACCATAGTTAGTTAACTGAAAGCACTTGGCTACTCAAGTAGTGATGGCTATTGGTAAAGAGACATCAAATCCATTATTTTCCATGATTCACCTCTCACAGGAGTTAACACACCTGGATGTGATGAGAATAGTATGAAACTAATATGTTTTGATGTACATTTGGTCATGTGTTGCTGCAAAGAATGGTGTTTTTCAAGTGTTTGCTGATCATAGAGATTCTACTTATGAAGATTCTTTGCTACTGAAGTTCATCCTCAATCCTCTTATTTGTACTATTAAAGATCTATCAAGGAATCTTGGAGTTAACCATGTCAACTTCAAGATTAGGGGAAGATTGTAAGGAATTATTGAAGTCAGAATTTATACTGCTGACGGATACTGCTGACAGGTTCCTGCGGAAGCTTAAAGTTGTTTCTGTTGACTACTGGTTCCTGCTGATGCATAGTGATACTGCGGATGTAGTTAATCCGTGGATAAACATTAGTTATTTATAGATAAGATCTTTAGTATATCTTCTAGACTTTTATGAATATAAGTTTCTTGTAGAAGAGATTAGGGTTTCCACTAGTATATAAGGAACCCTAGGTCATTGTATTATGTACGAGTTTTCATAACATTGTTAGTAAAAGAATATTGATCTATAGAGGATCAAAGTTTAGTATACAGTTTATTTTTATATTCTGCAATAACTACAAGCCCACAGAGATTATCTATTTAGTCTTACTAGTGATTACATTAGTAGGCTAATGATCTATTGGCTCGAGATCTATCAAGGTTTAGATCCTACAGATGAAAACACAATTGATGGACTATGGCTTCATGTACAACAAAATCCCAATCTATTACGATTCACAGAGCGCCATTGCCATCTCTTGTAACACAGTACATCACTCGAAGACCAAGCACATAGCAATCAGATACCATTTCATCAAGGAACATGTAGAGAAACGGACAGTGGAATTGTACTTTGTGAAAACTGATTACCAAATTGTCGACTTCTTCACAAAAGCTTTGCCACAAGAAATATTCGAATACCTACGACAACGTTTAGGAATGGAAAGCATTCGTGATGAACATGACAATCAAGAGGTCAAAGAAGTCAACAAAGTAATAGACATCACAAGTACATCTGGCAAAACAACTCGGTAATTATTTTAATCATTATGGCTGTTGATTAAATCATAGATCAACACCCGTTTTACCAAAATAAAGGACCCTGTTCGTACGCTTCAGTGTGTCAATCCTTCAAAAAAGAAGAGAAATCTTCTTAATTATCATGAGAAAAATAATACATGATTTTTCAAAAAGTTTTTTTATAAAACCTTTTCAAAAATGTTTTGCTCATGATAAGAAAATTTTGAGCACATTTTTCTGATTATTAATATAATCTTTTATAGCTCAAGTAAGAATACAATATCAAAAACAATGCTACCCTACTCAAAATAGCTCAAAAACAGTTTAAAACAATAAGCTATTTTTGAGGGGGATAAATTGAGAAATTTGTTTTTGAAGTCGCATTTGTCGGTTGAAATTTAAAATATGTTGTTGAAAATACAAAAAGATAAAAAGTTGTTAAAAAGTTGGGAAACATACCATCACTTCAAGGGGGAGTGATAGATTTTAATTTTAAACAAATTTTGATATAACACAAACGTTCACTTATTTGAACTAAAATATTTTCAAAATCATTGTTAAATTTTAAAATGAAAATAAAAAGTATTTGTGTACACACACACTTCACTATCACATAAATCCCTCTCACACACACACTCTCTCTCTCTCTCTCTTTCTCTCTCTCTCTCTCTCTCTCTCTCTCTCTCTCTCTCTCTTTAATACCAAAATACTCGCATCACAAAACTCTCGCTATTTCAAGATTTTCTTGCCTATTACGATATTTTCATGCAAAAATTAAGCTTACAGATTTTGTTATATAATGATTTTACATATGTGTCTTGAATTACAGCCCTTGGTTCTCATTGTTAATATCATATTTGCATAATTAGGGTTGTGTACAAATGTCGAGTATAAATCACTATTGAGTTTGCGATGTAGAGTGTTTTAAATCGATTCTTGTGGTTAGATGACTAAGATAAGATGTTTAGATCATGTTTTAAAAAGAAAATGGGAGTTTAAACGGTTTGATTTGGTGTTAAAATGGTCAATTTTGGGAAGAAGATGAACAGTTAGGGCTGCGTTGGAATACGAGACTTTAGGATAGAGCCAAAAATGTGCATTTAATACTAATTTAAGTTCTACGAGACTTTTGACTGCGATGAGAAGTAAACTCTCGCATCGAAGTTGATTTCTCTGCAATGCAAGGCTTTCTAAAATCCCACGATGGCTTGCCATCACATAACTATTTTGCGAAAGTTTCTCTACGAGACTTTATGCGATAGTCTTTTCAATCACAAAATTTTGCTTGCGATGCTCATATCATTTTCTCTGTGATCATTGACTATGTTTGACCATGAATGCGATACCAAATCCGCGATGCTAGCCATTGCGAAACTTTTGTCACCTACCGTTTTCAAACTTTTTTTAAAATCTTTGCAAAATTTTTATAAGTTTTATACTTATATAAAATTCTACAAACATTTTAACAAATTTTGACTAAGTAATCATCATGATCAAACATATATATCTAATAAAAAGTCATGACTTGTTCAAAATTCAATTTTTATTGATTTTTTTCTTTCCAAAAACATAAATATTGAACAAATGAGCACATTTTTTTCAAAGATCAAAAGTGTTTTGTCCTTTTTCAAAATCAACTCAAAAGAAAAATATTTTCTCTACAAGTAAATTGTTAAGATTTTGAAACACAAAATTGCATACGTATAGTTTAACAAGTATAATTAGACTAGGATTGTATCACTATATTTCCGTTAAATAGTTGTGATGCATATGTTTAATTAGAACATGTAGACTAATCTATGATTGCAATGTGATAAACACTATATGATCTTATGCTTGGAATTGATGGATAATTTTTTAAACATGTTCTTGGTTGTCAATGCTATGAATTTTCAAGTTTCAAAACTATTCATGCAACCTTGTAACAATTTTTTTACTCTAAATTGTTTTTACAAATGGTTTTGAGACGACTTATAACTAGCATAACTGAGAATATCTCATCTTTAAGGTGGTTATTAGGGCTAGTTATCAATTAAAAACTGATAATGTATCCCTTTAACTACGCAAGGTAATAGCGTATTCAAAGTTTGACAAGTGTATGGAACTCTCACTCTTATGCTACAAAAACTCTTTTGAGACAAAATTACTTAGGATATAATAAAACTTCTCATCTTCAAGATAGTTATTAGGAATAGTTATCACCTAAAAGCTAATAATTGACTCCTTTAACTAGGCAACGTAATAGAGAGTTTAAAGTATTAGATTTTGTAACAAAATCTCACGCTCTTGCAATTAAATTTTCTTTATAAAGTTTTTGATCCTAAATACAAGTTTTCTAGTTTCGTAACTAGACTACTTAAGTTTGACAAAAATGTTGATAATTTTTCCCAAAACTTCATAAAGGTCAGATAAACGTCTATTTTAAAGCATGAGCAATATAAAACAACGTTGTATCTATACCTAAATATCTTTTGAAAAATTATCACAAACAAAACAAACTTTTGGTGAGGAAAACAAAAACAGAAAGAGAGAATTAAATCGGATGTGAAAAGAAAACAACATGCGCTTATGCTATAAAAGCAAGAAAGCATAAGAAAAGAAAAAGAAAAAGAAATATGCTCGAAAAAGAAATGCCAGAGCATATAAAAACAGACAGAGTGAAAAATAAAATGTTTATAATATTCACATACTTACCAATTTCATGCCATTTCAGAATCAACGACAAAAATGTCTCAAGAACAAGCTCATCAATCACCACAACACATTCAAGAGGATGTTCTAGCTGTGCAAATCCCATCAAATGAAGAACTTGTGCCCACAGCTGAATACATAAGATTTGGTGAATGCAATCATCAATTTATCTTCACCTTATTTGAATGTGATCACCCAATAATTCCCAAAATCCTACAAAACCACCCAACTTACTCCATTCTATATTCATCTGACTACAGTACACCCATGATTTATTTACAACAATTCTAGCATCATGTTGAGTTTCTTAAAGAAACAAAACCCGACACAATTCAGAGCATTATAGAAACACAACAAATTACTCTGACGTCAAAAGATCTCCGAATGGCTCTAAACCTTCCAGCTGCTGAACATGGCAACTTAACTGCATATGAACAACCACCTAACGTACAACAGCTTAAAGAATTCTTCATTGAGCTCAGATATGATAAAGATGCTGATGGTGCACAAGCATTCAAAGTTCTGTCATACTTTAAAAGGAAGTTTCTTCCTGCAAGATGGGCAACACTATTCTCTATCTTTAACCGTTGTGTTACGGGAAAAGAAACAGGAATGGACAGAGGCACAACAACTTTATACCAAATCATGTAAGGTATAATAATGCAACGTCACTTTGACTTTGCTAAGTTGTTATGGGCAGATGTGGTTGATCATGTCCGCAAAGCTGAGCAGAAGAAGAATGTATGCATTCCATTTGTCTGATACTTCAAATTGATGATTGCACAATTTATGAGGCAACATCCAAACATCACAAGGAGACAAGACAATCCAACAACAAAGGTACCTTACATGCACAAGACGAGTGGTGACTCTATTGTGACCTCAAATGCACCAATGCCGATCCCACAAGGATTGTTGGAACTCGTCAACAAAGAATCGAATGCGTACAAGGAGTATATGGAGATAGTAAATGCTCCTATAGGAAGCTCTGAACTGAGCGGACCTACCCTGGGAGCACCTAGGGTTAAAGTAGAGTCTAGCGCCAAAGTAGGAAAACCTAGGACAAGGAAGAAAACTCAAGCTAAGAAGAAAACAAAACCGGGTGAACTTATTAGTCAATTAAGAGACGAAAGTGATGATGAAAATGCTGAAGCTAGGAAAACAAACGAAGGTAAAGATGATGTGGGGAAGGATAAGGAGAAAAGTGAACCTTATAAGGAGAATAAGGATATAGAGGAGATTAGGATTAGTGATGATAACGATGACGGAGATGATAAGGGGGACGATGATGACACCCATAGACCGGAGATTAGGACAAAAAAGCAGATTGACACCAGTAGGTCTAGGTCCCCTGAGCAACACCAGCTCAACATTCCTATTATCAATGAACCAACACCACCACCACCACCACCACCAACAACAACAACCACAACCACAACCACAACAACAACAACTGCAACAACAACAACACCAATAACTCACACAACAACCCTGCAACCAACCAATACCACACAACCACCATCATCAACAACATCTCATCTTCGAAACATACCAACAATGTCAACATCAATCCTGTTTACAAGGATTCGAGCTGATCCAATACCATTTGTAACGACAACACAATTCAATGAAATAATGGGGAAGCTCAGAGCAGATATGGAAGAAAGATTTGCAGCTTAACGACAAAGCAAGTCACAAGTTTGGCCATCATCATCAACAAAAACACTATCTTTAGATCGTCTTACTGAACTCATGCTAGATAGGTTTTTACGTGATGGTTCACTACTACATGCTTACCACAACATATACAATGCATTACCGGATCCGGAAGTTGAACCATAAACAACACAATAACCCGACACTCAAGCTCAAGACCTCGAGAAGATGATGAAGAAACAGAATTCTGAGGCAATCAAGTTGATTAAAAAGTTGTCATCAAGGGTTGTTAAATTAGAAAACCAATGTCGTCCACAATCACACAAGCGCCATCAGGATGATCTTGAGTGGGAGAAAAGCGCTAAGAGACAAAGAACGACACCAACTACAACCTTTACAGCAACAACACAAGTCTCACTTCAACAACAACAACATCGAAAATCTAGTTCACAACAACAAATAGACGATCTTAAAGAAGTGAATGTGAACAAAAATGTTGAAGGTGATGATTTGAATAAAGGTGTAGAAAATGAGGATGACTTGACTTATCGGGAAGGTGATATACCTCCTGAATGTGGGGGTTTTGATGTGTCATATGATGATGACGATGATGTGTTGAAGGATCCGATACAAACTGACGAACAAATCAAAGATCCTACAACAGAAAAGCTTGACAGCATGTTCTCGAATCTGCATGAAAGGTTTAGAATGAATATCGGAGAAGAAGATCCATTGGAACATAGAGTTCGAAGCATCTATGATTCTGTAATCTACAAGTTCAAAAGCGACAGAGATTTCAATACAAGACTTGTCGATCAGGAAATTTCGAAAGCTCTCGGTGATCCTACTTCTTCAACAACTGAAAGAAATACTACAACGATAACCAGAAGAGAAAGATCTCCGTTATGGAAACTAATTCCTCGAGTTCCAAGATCTGATTCGGCACCTATTGTTACCTACTTCTGTGACGATCTCAATTATATTCTTAAAGGTCCCAAAGAATACCAACCATCAACAAAAGAAGTCGCAACTTATGAGGAAATTCCCGAACCATTTCTGGAAGAAGAAAGATTCTTGGATATATTCTCTGAAGATGAAGCGAGTCGTGAGAAGTACAATATCGATGCATATCTGAGGATAATCAACGTTAATGAAAGATCAAGGGGTTTCTATCGACCAAGGCATCTCAAATGTAAGCCTCGTGATGAATTCTACTCGAAGCACAGAATCCTCAAATGCATTGAAGTTAACTCAGAATATCAACACTCTCATGGCCATGTTGAATATCATGTCATTCGTACCGATAATCAACATTACTACTTCTCTGAAGCAGACTACATAAATCTTCATCCTCATGATCTTGATGACATTCTTAAGAGACGAAGAGACAGCTTCAACAAGAAATCCATTGATCAAGACATGATTGAATCAGTTCTGATATTCATGAAGGCTAATGTTGTGGTAGTTCATATTGAAGACTTCGAGATGGGGATCGAAAGCTATCAAAAGAAAGTCAACTTGACTCCTCCAATATTAGCTTGCGTCGGTATTCAGAAAATAAAGAAATGGACCTGCTTCACAAGACCCGGCCTTGGTTTATGTCCTGTGTATGTGAATTATAAGAAGCAGAAAAGATTGTTCAGAGTCGTTGAAGTGGCCAAGTTTTCTTCCGAGACATTGAAATAGATTGTGAACAAACTTGAGCATATTAATACGAAGGTGCAACGATTGCAGATAGAGATGAATGCTAATAATCATCGCATGTTTATGAGAGTTATAAATGTGGTTAGAGAACGGCTAACACTTCGAGTATCATGGAGAAGAATGGAACAAAGAATCAGATGTCAAAGCTGGCCAGAAAGGAAGTCCATAAATAGAAGACCCGAATGATCTACCCTTATGGGGAGATTATTGGAACAAGAAAAGTGTAAATCATTTGTTAGGGACTTCGATTTATATTTTGTAATAGTTTAGGGTAACATTGCGTAATTGTTGTTAGACATGCGACATCACATACCTATCGCGGTCCTTGTATTCCCATGATAGTATGCTTGGCTAAGTGTAAGGGTATAAATACCCCTACCTCATGGGAAATGAGGTGTGTGTTCTTACTATCTATGCGAGACTTTTCCTATGTTTCTCTCGTTTCTCTCTCTTCTCTAAAGTGTTCTGATACGTGGGAATCGCACCAGGCTTTACCTCTCGAGGGATCTCGAGAAGCTTACAACCCCCACCAGGCAGTGTACCTGATCGTTGTAGTATAGTATAGTGACAAGTACCGGGGGATTGATCGTTCAATTCAGGAATAGTGTCGCTAGGATTAGAAAGTCTCCTAAACTAAGTCTAGAGGTGAGAGATGATTCTTTTTGTATTTTTATATTTTATAAAAGCAAATAAAATCTTGGGTTTTTGGAAGAGTGGGCGGAATTAGTTGCTAGCCAACTAACCCAATAACTAAAGATGCAATCAAAATAAAATAACAGAAATGAAAATAAATCTAATTATACTAGTGGTGTAAACAATGATGGGGAAAGTTGTGTTTACTTAGGTTTCATTACCCCCTAGATATCTTTTACAGGTTGATAGTTTGTTACAATTGCATGGATGACGGGTCGTATTCCTTAATACTAGTCGTAGGGCCGTGTACAATATTCTCTAACTCTATAGGATCCTACTTCACTCCTATGTCGAGCCGTTAGAAGCTCCTAACATGGGATCATTAGAATTCTCCTACGCATTAAATACAACCAAAAATCATAGTACACCTCTGATCATGTTTCTTAAGACGTTCAAGCATGTTACCAATAGAAGTCTGCCAGTTTTCTTAAGCCTAATATTGAATACAATCATCCGTAACAACTATAAACAAACAATCAACCCATAATTAACCTCTAGGTTTCACTACATCTAAGCAAACACAAAAGAGATCTAGCCGAGCATGTTAAATTGAAGACAAGTGTAAGATATATTCAAGCAACACATAGACATATTGATTGAATTGAAAGAGTACTTATCTCAAATTGACATGAAAAGTTCAAAGGGTTGAAACCCTTGAAAAAGCTGGAAAAACTCGAGATAAGATTTTTCCCTCAAAGTTGCACACTAATGAATGAAATTTGGAAAACTATATATAGATAATGCAGGGTGACAACGTCAAGAAGAAATCTGTGACGCCGTCAACTCGCCGCCCATAATGAAATCAGATTGCCTAGATCCACTTTTGACGCCGTCATGTGTAATTTTCTTTTGGGCAGTCACTAATACATGGACCATGACGGCCTTGGGTGACGCCGTAATCTCCTTAGTACAAAACTTTCTAGATCGTCACGTGTATCATCCACTTCCACCTCTTGTATTGCTCTTGACGCCGTCATGTAGAAGCTTGTGACACCGTCAGGTACTGTTCTCAACAAGGAAAATTAAGAATTTGCCGTTTTCTTCACTTTTATGCTCCAAAAACGTCCAAAATGCTTCCTTTTCCAGATTTCACTCCAAAAGTACCTAAAATGACAAAAGGAACGATTTAGGGCAATATTTGATCAAATAAATTCGAATTCGGGCTTAAATGACCCCTTAAAAATGGTTTATTTTTCGCCTCATCAAATACCCTTACACTTGAGATTTGCTTGTCCTCAAGCAAATGCGCTTTTATTCTAATCAAAATACAAGTTAGGGGTCATTTAACACTAATATAAAAGTAATTACAACAAATAATCGTTCCACTAAAGACCAAAGACAAGCATGGAGGTCATACACTAGCACCTCACAAATACTGTTTAGATACTCACATCTCTCGGGTGTAATAAAGTATATATCACAATATGGAAATGGAAAACATCTCTCATTACATGTCATAGCAAAATAGATTACCATAGGCTTGGGAAAGGATCAAACCTCCACCACTTGGCGTAAGCACCTAGGATAAACTATCAAAGAGGTCTTTCAAAGGGTTATAACGTTAGGTGTAGGGATATGGAATACACGGTTTTGTTGGATAAAGGCAATATTTACTGGTGGCAAGTTAATCATCTTGGTTAATTACATGTACAATATGGCGTTGCTAAGCCAAGACTAGACTCGACTTAAGCTAATAAATGAAAAATCAAAAACTTCAAATAAACATAAAATGAAACAGGATGGTAGTCCGCATGTTTTTTATTTTTTCTCTTTTTCTGTTTTTTTTTTCTTTTTCTTTTTTTTTTCGATTTTTTTTTTAATTTCATACACTCTTGCCCTACCATTAAAAATAATACATCATAAGGAATGTACATTCCCCTTACACTTGAATTTTTACATACTTTACAATAAACTACTCTAATGACTCGAATCAAGATAATCAAAACACTTGAAGTACTTTTAAGATTAACGCACATATGGGGGTAATATATGATGTTCTTCCCCATTACTCCATAACACAAGTACTTTACCCATGAGTCCCAATCGTCCCAAAACAATATGTACAAGATATGACTCGACTTAGCAACCATGTAATCAATTAGATAATTAACTAAAGGTTTAAACAAATAACAATAATGCACTAAAGATGAGTGTATACACGGAAGGCTAAGGCGATTTGGGTGTACATTTAAGTGGGTTGTAACAAATTCTTCCTTTAAGTAAGATGCTTAAAGGTAGAAACGAAAAGATAGGCTCGGAGGGGTGTACTAGGGGTTTCGTGTACTAAAAATGAGTACAACGCTAAGGTGTGGGAAAAAATAATTGACTTTACTAGCCAAGTAATATGACTTAAATGGTCAAGTAATTATGATACGGGTTTTACACAAGGGTGATCCTAATGCCTCTTATCATGTAGTAAATCCTACTACACGAATGTAGTCTCACTAGCGGTCTCGGGATGCATCACTAATGCAAGTTCTAGAATCTAAATGCTACCGGTACACTCATAAGCACTAATAATTAATGTTTTTCCTATCAAATCTAAAGGCGAACCTCACATATTTGGGTGGAAAATTTTTCTGAATGGTACGGTTTTGTTCTAGTCATACAACTCCTATCCATGAGACGCTTGCTAAGGCTAAAGTTTCACTCCTAAATGTTGTAAAAAAATTTAAATTTGGCGCTAAAATTACACTAACAAGTATTTCTCTTAGTTTTATTACACACCTACCATCAAACAAACAAACTCAAGTGCAATTGTATCCTATAAGGTATCATCATTTACCCTCCCCTTACACTTAGGATGAACATTGTCCCCAATGTTCAATTAAATAATGTAAAAGTGAAATAAGTAAAAGAATGAAAGCAAATACTCCCCTGATTCGTTTGGTGTGGATAGTGTGGTAACAAGGTTAGATCTTCCTCCAAGAAAATGAACATTCAAAGCTTCCCTTCCAGAAAAATAAATCATCTTCATGTCATATATAACCTGTTAAACCTGAGAAAACAAACAAGGCAACCTCGCGTAAAATTGACGGCAATCTATATATACTAACAAGTCTTAGAAAGCAATTTAAGATATAATGCTTGTGGAATGAATGTTTGCAGATTTCCTGGAGTTTATAAAACTAAAGAATTAACAAAAACTTTAAGACTCCTTTAGAAAAACAAAACTCGCAAAATTTCCAGAATTTTACACATGACGCCGTCAGGAGTTAACTCCTGACGCCGTCAGAAGTGACCTACAGAAATCTTTTCGTTAAGTTTCCGGAAAATTTCTGGAAAAACTTATGTCCAACTTCCTGGAAAATCCTGCAAAATATCATTATGACTCGATACAAGCATTTGACTCTAACAAATACTAATACACATGTCCATTTATTATTGTGGAGAATCATGATCAATTTTGTTCTTAGAAACAAATTTGGGGTTTCCCCTTACACTTAGCTTTTTGCAAAATACCTTTGTATGAAGTTAAGACGAAGTTAAACGACAAAATAAAGCATTTTCACAATTTAATTTGAAACATTATCTACCAACGATAAAAATAAAGCATGCATACGGAAGCAAATAACAATCAAATAATTAAAAATCACACAAATAAAAACTGAAAAATTAAACAACCATAAAATTAAAATCCTACATGCATAATGACGAAGATAAATAAAAAGTATCCAAGGCCAACAGAGGCCACATCCTAAATTATTACAAGACAAATTGTTTCAAATCATACAACCATGAATAAATTGTCCAAAGATCACAAATATCATGACAAATCACTGGGGAGGGGGACCATAGCGGTAATCATAGCCAGGAGGGAGGTGCCCGGTGTACCCGTAGGGAGGGTAGTCCATCTCGCGTCCAGGGAATGGGTTGATCTGCAACTGAGGCTCAATGTGATCACGGGTAGAAAGATGCTGCATCTGGCGGATGGTATGATCATACATCCAGTCAAACCTCTGGTCAGTGGTGGTTCGCCATGCGTCCACCTAACCCATCCATGCCCCTTGATGCGCCAGCCAATCTCCCCGATCCATGTGTCGTTAATAGTCCGCAGACCCAACCTCATAGTCCCCATAATGCGGCTGCTGCGGTATACCCTCGTCATCATCCTCAGCACCCGCTGGTCCTCCCATAACATACCAAGTAAAGGACCCATCCCCCAGCTCCATCACAATACTCATCTGCTTGAGGGACTTAGCCCTCACCACCCTACATGCCCCACAGTCACTCAGGTACTCCATAATCTCCAGAACAAGGATCCCATAAGAATGAGCCAGGTGGGTCACAAACATCCCTCCATACACCTTGTCGCTATCCCTCTCCCCCACACTAGTCTTCAAATAACTCGCTACCCAGAATGGGATGTTACAGTATACATCCGCTGAAAACATGGTGTATAGGTAGAAAAGGTCTGAAGTAGTGACACGGTGAGTAGTGCCATGGTGCCCCGACAAACTGTAGGTGATGCATCTGTGGGCTAACCTGATTATAGGGTCCCTAATGGAGGCCGCCCCAATGGTTGAGGCATAAACCCCATTCCCGATAATCGGCCAAAACATGGAACACCTCAACTCACTCCTCATTGTCTCCCCATTCATCAACCTCTGCATAAAACCACCCTGAACAGCCTCCTCCTGAGTATACAAGCCTAATCTCCACCCAAACTCAGTAACCGAGCACGATCTAAGCTCTCCCCCCAGCCTAAAATAAATGGTGGTACCTCCCATATCTGTCCTAGCCTCAGCCAAATCAAAGTGAAAAGAAGCGAAGAACTCCCTAATCAACTCACTATAAACCGTTTCCCTAATCATAAACAACCTTTCCCATTGAGGACCCGTAAATGCATCAGTATGGATCCTCCTAAGGAAATCACCCTCAAGGCCCTGGGACCTCAAAAATTCCCAATCAATCACTGCCCCTGCATCGATATGGTGATGGAGTAGTTCCGCATATTTGGATGTAGAAGTGTCATTATCAAACTCACTCCAACTATGAACCAAGTCACCATAGTTCACACGTTGGGACCTTGATGAACTCCCTCGGTGTTGTCGGGTGCACTTGCTCATTTTCCTGGAAAAAGATGGAATGGAACGGAAATGGTTAGAGTGAGAGTTTTATTAAGTTATGCTGTCAGACACATCTGACGCCATCAGACCTAGCCGAAGTTTAACCATGCAATTACGAGGGAAAATCAATTTTCAAACTCTAAATCCATGACCCAACACCCCTTTTTGCAGAAAACATGGGTGGGGGATCAAAAAATCCGTGGTATGAAAGATTTTTCCGCAATTGACTCATGATTCATATCAACCACAACTATCTAATGCATAACTCATGATTACAAAACACCTAAGAAAGGGCATTACAAGTTCTAAGAATGGATCAATGTTAGGATTTCGGATGATGGGGGTTTTCAAAATTGGTAGGTCCTAGGGATAATTGAACGAATAAGGATGAAGAAAAACTACTTACCACGTGGAAATCGGTCAAGGAAGATATCGGATTTAACCTTGAAGACTCGGAGGTGGAGTAGCACTTGGGTATAGTTTGTGGGGTATGGGTTGAAAGTGATGGAAATGTGGTTATTATTGCTGAGAAAGCGAGGTGACGACATCAAGAGTAAAATCTGACACCGTCAGATGCCCGTTTTATGAGTACTTAGTGACAATTTCAAATTCATTCCCTACACTATTGTAAATAGCTAGTCAAAGGTATAAACTATGAGTATCCATTCCCGTTAGTGAAGTCCACCAGGGTCAAACATTTTGTTACTGTCACATAGTGAGGTGTGGTTATTAATAGGGCTGGGCAGAGTTCCACTCAAGTCGTGATCTTCATATTGGTAAATGGTGGGTACGGGAAGGAGTTGTTCCATAGAGGTTTCTAAAGATGCGGTGTTTTTGAGGTGCAACCTTTTCACACCAGGTTTAAAACCAAAGGAAAGTTTCTTATGCAAATTGGGGAGCATGATTTGCAAACTTCCAACGAAGATGTTATGAAATTGCAAGTTCTTTTCTTCCTGAAGATGTTTATAAAAGTAAGGGGTAATTGAAGGTGAAGCGCTTGGAGAGGGTTTTTCATTATCCTCTTCGTCATACACCAAAGGAGTTGGGAGTTCAAAGATTTTTTCGATTTTCCTCGGTGTGGATTTTTCCTTAATCTTCTCCTTAATTCTTGATATGAATTTATCAGCTAAGTCCATAAAAGCATTACGAGTGCTTTCCATGCGAGCTTCTAAGTGCCGAATCTGTTTCTCCTGATTATTCATGAAGGTTATCATTATCCCTTCAAACTCCTCTTGTCGTGAACATTCAGGAAAATTGTATTTGCTAATTGCACTCACATGTCTATCAGGACTCCTTGTGGTTTCAATTGCAGGCATTTCAGCTCTCATCAATTCGTTAACCTGCCTCTCGATATTTTCCAATAATCGTTCTTGGGTAGCGTTTACGTAATCAAGATTTCCTTCGCTTGAAAACATCGGATCCTCCCATCCTTCTTTTTCGTATTGTGCTAACCCCTCAAGAACTTCCCAACATTTATCAATGCTAAGTCTGTTTAGTCTACCATTGGCTTCGTAATCTATGACCCTTCTCGTTTGATAATTAACTTTATCCTAAAAGATTTGAATTTGGAGCCATGGTTCTATGCCATGATGAGGGACTTTTTGGAATAAGTCCTTGTATCGAGTCCATGCTTCATAGAAGGTTTCATCTTGACGTTGTTGGAACATCCAGATATCATTTCTAAGCTTGGTAGTTCTCCCTGGTGGGAAAAATTGAGCTAGGAAATGAGTGGTGACTAGCTTGATCACGTAGAGAGAATTGGAATAGGCGTAATCAGGTCGACTCTCTAGTTGCAACATCAAGGTCTACGGAATCTACGATTTTAAGGAAATCCTTGAGATGTTGATTAGGATCTTCAGAACGAAGTCCATGGAATGCACATCCGCTTTGCACCAATTAGGTGAAGGAAATCCTTGAGATGTTGTTGATTAGGTGTCGGATCGCAAGGGGGACACATTGGCTCCTTGAGTGAGCTCAATAGTGTTTCGATAGCCTTGGTGGCTAGGACGGGAATACTCTCCTAAGGTTCGGGGCCTAAGAGGTTGGTTTGCTAGTAGTGGGTTTTGTTGTAGTGGGTTGATGGGTTCATGGATGTTACCACCTTCCATGATGTCGGATGGTAAAGGTTACGAACAAAGACACGAAGAAATAAGATAGACTAAAGAAAACCTAAAAATAAAAATAAAATCTTACTAGAAAGGAATCTAGCAAGTAGACCCAATAAAAAGAAATCCTAACCTAGACAATAACTATTCCCCGGCAGCGGCGCTAAAAACTTGATACGTGGGAATCGCACCAGGCTTTACCTCTCGAGGGATCTCGAGAAGCTTACAACCCCCACCAGGCAGTGTACCTGATCATTGTAGTATAGTATAGTGACAAGTACCGGGGGATTGATCGTTCAACTCAGGAATAGTGTCACTAGGATTAAAAAGTCTCCTATACTAAGTCTAGAGGTGAGAGATGATTCTTTTTGTATTTTTATATTTTATAAAAGCAAATAAAATCTCGGGTTTTTGGAAGAGTGAGCGGAATTAGTTGCTAGCCAACTAACCCAATAACTAAAGATGCAATCAAAATAAAATAACAGAAATGAAAATAAATCTAATTATACTAGTGGTGTAAACAATGATGGGGAAAGTTGTGTTTACTTAGGTTTCATTACTCCCTAGATATCTTTTACAGGTTGATAGTTTGTTACAATTGCATGGATGACGGATCGTATTCCTTAATAATAGTCGTAGGGTCGTGTACAATATTCCCTAACTCTATAGGATCCTACTTCACTCCTATGTCGAGCTGTTAGAAGTTCCTAACATGGGATCATTAGAATTCTCCTACGCATTAAATACAACCAAAAATCATAGCACACCTCTGATCATGTTTCTTAAAACGTTCAAGCATGTTACCAATGGAAGTCTGCCAGTTTTCTTAAGCCTAACATCGAATATAATCATCCGTAACAACTGTAAACAAACAATCAATCCATAATTAACCTCAAGGTTTCACTACATCTAAGCAAACACAAAAGAGATCTAGCCGAGCATGTAAAATTGAAGACAAGTGTAAGATATATTCAAGCAACACATAGCCATATTGATTGAATTGAAAGAGTACTTATCTCAAATTGACATGAAAAGTTCAAAGGGTTGAAACCCTTGAAAAAGCTGGAAAAATTTGACCTAGGGTTTTTCCCTCAAAGTTGCACACTAATGAATGAAATTTGGAAAACTATATATAGATAATGCAGGGTGACGACGTCAAGAAGAAATCTGTGACGCCGTCAACTCGTCGCCCATAATAAAATCGGATTGCCTAGATCCACTTTTGACGCCGTCATGTGTAATTTTCTTCTGGGCCGTCACTAATACATGGACCATGACGGCCTTGGGTGACGCCGTCATCTCCTTAGTACATAACTTTCTGGATCGTCACGTGTATCATCCACTTCTACCTCTTGTATTGCTCGTGACGCCGTCATATAGAACCTTGTGACGCCGTCAGGCATTGTTCTCAGCAAGGAAAATTAAGACTTTGCCGTTTTCTTCACTTTTATGCTCCAAAAACATCCAAAAATGGTTTCTTTTCCAGATTTCACTCCAAAAGTACCTAAAATGACAAAAGGAACGATTTAGGGCAATATTTGATCAAATAAATTCGAATTCGGGCTTAAATGACCCCCTAAAAACGGTTCATTTTTCGCCTCATCATGTTCGCGCCCACTTTATCTCTCTAAGATTATACTATTGAAGACGTGATATTTTTGAAACAACAAGGTATTTATAGACAACCCATGTATTGGACTAGCCCCCGGCACACCAGCGCGCCGGGCATTGGTCCGACTCATGGTTTGTTTATGAACTCCCCACTCTTATTAAACCCCCAAGTGCACGTCACATTTGACCTCTCCAATTTCATTCCAACACTAAAAGTGAGATAAGGTCAACCAACTCATCTATCCAAGGATTAGAGGTATTAAAAATATTTAATAAAGTGTAGAATTAGATAGTTTGGGGCCTAGTCCAATTTGAATGAGAAAGAAAATAACTACTCAACAATGGGTTTATCCTTGAGTGTTCCCCAAGGTTTGGATAATAACTTGCCTCCCAAATTTGAAAGTTAAATTTCAAATTCAAAATAAAGGAGTTATGTGTTGTGAGAGGATTGAGTGTGGAGAAAGATATGTCATAGATGAGTAAACAAGATGATATTTGAATTTCAAATTTAAATATAGAAGTTGGGTGTTTGTAAAAGGGAAGAATGTATAGGAAGATTTGTCTTGGATGAGGGGATGAGAATTCAAACTCAAAAATGATAGTCATATGTTTGTGAGAGGGTGGAGTGTGTAGGAAGTGTGAGTGTAAGAAGTGTCTTGTAGGAGGAGATAAGAGAAGGATTTGAATACTCAAAATTCAAATGTTGTGAGTATGTGAGTGTGAAGTGTATAGAAGAAGCTAGAATTCGAATTCATATTATACGTATTGAGTGTATGTGAGACAATTGAGTGTATGAGAAGCAAAGTGAGTGGCATGTTGTGTAGTAAGGAACAAGCATGCATTTGGATATTTTAATTCAAAAGTGGATGTTGTGGTTTTGTAAGAGGAAGTGTGTTGAGGAAGCAAGTGTGTTAGCAATGTGAGTTGGCAAATTTGAATTCAAATTTGAAAGAAGAGTGTGTGGGAAGATTAAAGAAAACTTTGAGGCTAAGGGTAGTGATGTGTTGGTTTTGTGTTGGTGGAAAACTATTTGTTTATTGTATGGGAATGTGGGAGATGATTGTACAATAAATTTTACCACCAGGCCTTGCGATGATGATCGAAGGAAACGACGGTCGTGAGGATGCGCCAAGCTTGTTGTCAACCTGAAATAAGAAATACGAAGACACTACATTAAGTGATTGCACAGGGGGTTGGCCCTGAGAATCACCTCCGGCCTAAGAATGAGTATATGTAACAGTGAATAAGTATGTTTGAGAGGAAATGTGTGTGTTTTGTGAACGTACCATACTCAATGGCTCGTACAAGCTATTTATAGGAGAGGAAAATAGGCCTTGGAGAGTTCCATGCTCAATCTATGGGAATCAAGGAGGCGTTCCTTGATTTAAAGTGATTGCTAGGGCTTAGGCGAGTATCATGGGAATGATAGCTAAAGTTTAGGGCGTACATGGGGGAGACCCATGATCATAGCTGTGACTTGGGGCATACATGGGGGAGTCCCATGATTTTAACCTTGGCCATAAATCTCCTTCTTGGCGGGAAACCTCAAAGGAGATGTCGAAGGCCTTCTTTTTCTCATACCTTCATTGTTTTACCCCGAAGGGCTTATTCCTTAGGTTGGTGAATTCCCAAATGGTAACCATACCTCGAAGGGATGGTTTGACGCCATTGAAGGTATTAGGAAAGCTGTTTTGGACCTTTGAAATGTGCAGGCTCGAAGGGTACATCATAAGGAGACAATGATAATGATGATGAGATAGTGTTGGGGTGTAGGGGATAAGAATGTTGTAAAGGTTGATTGTGTAAGAGGTTGAGTGGTGGGGAAGTAAACACATGCAAATGATATTCATATTTCAAAAGTTCAAATTCAAATATTCAAATTTAATAATCTTTGATTAAGACAGAATTAGTATATTCAGTAATCATCTTGATGCAAGTAAGATAAGTGTTTTGCATCTTAGTAAAGCAATAGCCCATACAAGAGAAAGTTGCATTTACGAAAAGTGGCCTTGACTTAAATGACCAATAAAGGAGTAAACTCGTTATGTGATTAGTAAAGACATATGTAAGGATTATGGTTACTTGAATACTTTTATTCAAAGGTTTAGTAAAAGTATGAATCTCCTAGGTTTGAGAAAAACATTTTGGCCTTGGCTAATGGCTTTTGGAAAACTGAGTTTGCATTTTGTAAAATAGGAGGATTTGTTTTGGTCAACTCTCTAAGTCCAAATCTTAATGCGAACTTACCTAACATCTCAAATATCATGTACGAACCTGTATTGAAAGATGCACTTTAGTCGAGTAAGAGGAAAGCCGACATCGAAAAACCAAAAGCACAAGGACCAGCCCCCTACGCGTTGGGCTGGTGTGTATGCGTCAGACTGGTGCGCCAGGTCTGGAAGTATGTTTTTGGTTTTTGGCTATCGTTCGTGATCTTATGTGTTTGCTAATATTTATTTGTCATCATTAAAACTTAAAGGAGTCCTTGACCATCAGTTGCACCAACATAATACGATTCAAAATGTGCAATGTCTAACTAGTTCTTAACTCATTAGTTTGGATTTAGTGCAGGTTGTAATGGTCGGTAGTCCCTACACATACTTCCAATAACTATCTATCACGTCGGTCGAGGATGATATCTAGCTATATTCCATTAATTAAGTTCACCAACCAATCTATATGACTTGTGTTAATACAAATATCGCCTAAAAACGTTATTTATATTTTACGATCTTTGCTAAGTTGTGTTAACGACAAAATGTAAACTTTAGTTTCTAAGTAAAACTTAATTTTAGTTTAAAGACTTGCATAATTAGACATTTGCTACATTTTACATTTCACATAAAACATAACACTTTTTATATTTCCTAAAATAGAAAAATATTAACATCACATCATACATTTATGGTAAGCTTGTGTGTTTGACTTACCATAACCTCTTACACATTTTTGGAAGCTTTCTTCTTTTGCTTCAATGAGTTTGACTAGGATTTAGTTGATGTGACTTTGGTTGGTTTGAATGATTTATTGCAAAACCAACTGCAAGTCTGGCGGAACCCTGGGGGTACACGGGCGGAACCCATCTGAGGGTTCCGCCGTATCCGCCAGACCTGCATAAGGTCTTGCTATAAATACCAAGCCATATGTTTGAATTTTGTTTTTATCACTCTACATTAGATTTTCACACACATACATTCATTCTTTCATCTAACCCTTTAACATTTCATTTCTATGTGAAGTTTCTTTTGTAGCAAAGAAGTTCACAAGTTCATATAAAGTTACAAGTATTCAACACAACGTTGCAAGACTTGTTAGCTTAGCATTGTGTAGACTTTGTGTAGTTTACACTTCATTTGATTGTGTATTTTCAGTAGTTATCGGTTAGTATTTTAGTCCTCAAAATACAAAGTGTGACGGGAGTTGTTGTACCCTTGTAAAAGAACTAACGGGAGTGGTTGTACCCTTGTAAAATAACTCGACATCTAGCTTAGTGTCGGTAAAAGTGTATAAGCGACGTGTAAGGTTTTCTCCGCCAATGAAAAGAGCTTGTTGACTAGTGAAAGAAACTCTCGAGTTAGATACTCGGGGCGTGGACGTAGGGCAAGGAAAAAGAGTCCTTGTAGCCAAACCACAATAAAAACTCGTGTTGTGGTTTGATCGTTTCTTTCTTTATACTTGCATGTTATATATATATATATATATATATATATATATATATATATATATATATATATATATATATATATATATATATATATATATATATATATATATATATATATATATTGTGTTTGTGTTCATATCTTTGATTAAACGGAAAGTTTCAAAAGATAATCAAACAAGTTTAAAGTTTTTAAACGGTAAAGTATTCAACCCCCCTTCTAGTTTTCCACAACTTGTCTTTGTGACATTGTTTTATCAATCCCACTTAATTACTAAGTAAAGGGTTAATTTATGTTTATTAATGTTTAAACCCTATAGTCTACCACTTTTATTATGTCATATTAGTCATAACTCTAACCAAGAAGGGATAATGGTCATATGTTCATGAATCAACCTCCTAAACTTTGGATGGTCCCCTACTCATTACTTGTTATCAACTAACTATCCATGGCAATCACAAGGGCGTAAAACTATTTGACAACCATATAAATCCAAATCAAGAACGAAATTGAATCAAAGAATCATGTCATTAAGTTATTTGAGTTTATAACCAGACAAACACAAAGATGCTTAGCCTTCTATAAAACATAATGAAATCAATAAACATAGAATTCAAAGTATGAAAGGTAGTCATAGTGATGATAAGAATCAAACAGAATTGCATGGAATGTTTATCAATGTTAAGATCTTCAATCCTTAATGATTTCAGCTTTGGAAGAGGAAATTGGTCAAAGACGTATGGGATTAAGAAAAGTGTAACCCTAATTCGAGTTTAGGGTTAGTATTTATAGAAAAACCCAAGCTCGTAGTGTATACAACATATATGTATGAATCCTATACGCCGTATAGGTCTTCAATGCCTGATATGCACTTCCAATCCTAATATGCACTTCTAGCAACATCAAGCAATTATCTTCCTCTATGGCGTATAGGTGTAAAAACTTCAAAGTAGGAGTAAAACTTCCAGGTCTGATATGTATAAACCGTATAGGTAATCCTATATGGCGTATAGAACTTTTGAAGCAAATTCTATACTTTGGCTTCTTTTCCCGTCCTTTTCCGTGTCTAGTGTTTCATTGTTCCAAATTACTACATATATAATTTACCATTTAAAACGACGTCACTCATCATAGTGGGTTGTTTTAATTTTTTTGGGCCTGCTACATCTAGAACGATCCAATCCCAAAGCCCAAAAAACTTACAGCTTATTAACACAAAGCAATACGTACAAACTCCAGAACCATCTACATTCGTCTTCATTAATCTTCTCTATTGTGTCTTTGCGTTTTCCTGCGAAGCTTGCTGCGACATCTTCATGGTTGTAACTTTGATCCCGTGCTCCTTTAGCTGCTGCTTTGATGTAAATTTCATCATATCTTTATACATAGTTTTAATCTTTTAAAGTTGGATAATCGGGTTTAGGGAATGATGTTTAATCTTTTTGTAATCATGCATTTGCTTATGTAAAATTGGATATTTTTTTATTTTTTAAGCATGGGTCTGCTTAATTACAATTAGTCAGGTGTGTTTTAGAAAATGATGTTTAATCAAAGTTAGATTTTTTTTTTTTAAATCATGGGTTTGCTTAATTAAAATTTTATAGGTGTGTTTTAAATGTTGTTAATTGAAGTTCTTTTCATGGTGATTCACAGTGTGCCCGTGTTGTATATCATGGAAGGTATGTGTTTACAGGTTCAAGCTACCCTTTTTTGCTTATCTACTTATTTATTAGCTACACTTTTGTAATTGCTGATTAATATCTACCCAAAAGGAATGTCGTGCCCCTTTATGTTCGTTAGCCAGAGGCAAGTTGGTTCATAGATTTTTTTTTTTTCCATTTGAGTTGTTGTACTATAAACATGTTACTCTTTTTTTTTTTGGAGGATTAACATATATCTGATGCTTGCGCTAATACTGATATGCCGAACGTTGTTGTTGTCACAAGTTTCAATAAAGGAAGGTTGTAGTACTTTATACGGGGGCAATGTTCATTATGATATTGTCTTTGTACTAATGCAGGGTTCACAAATGCAGTTAAAAGGTCGGTTCGTATGCATGAATTCTTTTATCAGCATTGACATCATAATCTTGCTTATTTTTAAACTGCTTAAGCATAACACCTCACTCTTGATGTTCCTTTTTTATAACAAAAATATTAAATAGATATTTCTTTTTACATATAGTTGATTGTTTAAATGTGATGACACCCCAAGTTTTTTCCTGAGTTTGTTTCCCCTAATTGCTTAACATGTGCGAAAAGTTATTGCCAAATTAACTTATTTAATTCTAACAGATACTGTACTTCGATGTGATGTAACGGGTAAGGTTCTTATGAAATGCCTTCTTTCTGGAATGCCTGATTTAAAGCTAGGATTGATTGAATGACAAAATTGGACTTGAGAAAGAGTGAAATTAAGTCGCGTCCAGAGGTAATTTATGATTTTACGTAAATTTAGTTTTGAATCTTTGATATTTGATTTCTTGGATAATTAAATCTTTATTTACTACTAATGCAGTAGGAATGTGGTAATTGGTGAGGTCTGGGAAAACCGACATTTATTGAAAGGTACAGTCATCGTTCATGTCAATTTGAGAAGATGTATTCATTCAAATTTAATGCTAATGTATTGAAAAATGATACATAATGCAGGTTAGCTCAAAGAATTGCGCGGGAGATAACCCATGGTCCCTCAAACAACGTAAGGTTACAAAAAATCACTGTCATCACTGGATATGGTTTATTGGTTGCTGGTGCTAAATTTAGACAAATATTTGAGGATGTTATTAGAGGTATGATTATTGTAAGTTGTCTTTTGCCTTTATCTTTAGTGCGTTCAATAGTTAACACAAAAAGTTGTTTTAAAACTAATTTGGTCTAAAGTTAAAAAAACATGTACTCTTAATGCAAACAACCTTCTAAGAACTTTTGACCAAAAGGCCACCAAGGAACATGACCCCAAATATATAAAATTCAGTCGTTTTAATTGAAACCTATTTTTACCTCTTACATGATCCTCGTGCCCCATCCATTTTTGTCACCTCTAATTTGTGTTTATCATCAATTATACCTATGTAACATTTTTTTTATCGACACAATCGGATTCATTTTCTCATAATGTACATATCTTTCTGTAAATGACAGGTGTTTTTGGATGCAAAAAGTATGATCTCCAAGTATGCAAAAATTTACGCAGAGCACATAATTAACATACCCGAGTCAAGTAGATGTCTGCAAATTCTTGAGAAACTTATCTGTGTTCGGGAATGTTAGGTGTAACGTTCTCAACGCGGATAAGTTGTTGGAGAATTGGCCCTGATCCATAGCCGCCATGCCATCACCTACTATGCCATGGTGGTTGTTCCAGGTTTGAACACCAACCATAAATCGGTTTTGTTGGAAAATTGTAAGGGATGCTTGTTTAAGCTTATTTTCAAGACTGTTTTGTTTTGACTTATTTCTTAGCTTATGGCCTTTTTATGTATATCATAGCTTAATAAAGTCACAAGTAAAAAAAGAACAGAGAAAAGATAGATTATGTATGTCATACCTTATTTTTTTAGCTAGATAAGCATCCGCAGATAGGTATGATTTACTTTTATTTAATTCATAGTTTTTATTGTTTGAATGAAGAATTAGGATTACTTTTATACGGATTTGTTGTTTTGTTAGGTGTTGTTCGGTTGACCTTATTTTTCTAACTTAAGACCGTATTTGATTTTCGGAAAGCTTAGCTTATCAAGTTATTTAGTTGTGCTAATGGCTTATTCATAAGATATGAGTCATTCGCCTTCACAGGTGCTGGTATGCGACAACCTAATTTGCATCTTCAATATGATTTGATAATGAGATAAATTATTAAGTTGTGTGTTTTGTTGTGTATAGATGGGTTGAGTAACAGGTAACGAAGCTTATGAGGAGGAGCTACTCGATTAAGAGATGGAAATTTTGATCATACAAAGGCCAACACATAATTGTAGCATACTTTGGGAAAGGGGTTACGAGGCCTCTTGCGTAGAGTGTAGTTTTGAGCTACAATATTAAAAGCCGATACTTAATATTAGTTTCTGAAAAGATCGTTGTGTCGGGTCACCCTCTTTGGAAAGGTAATGACTATCCCAGTTTATTACTCAATATACTAATGTTTAAAGCTTATGTTACTTAATATTTGTGCTTATGTTACTGGTATAGATTACATACTTTTGTTATGTTGGCTCTTATGTGGCAATTTGATAAAGGCCTTAGTTTAATACTAATGTTTCTACAAACTAAAGCTTACGTGTTTTAAATCATCTCAATTCAGTTTTGCTTCATTGTTTTAGGTGTGTTCCGTTGCTACAACAAGGGTTATATTCAAATGCTTTAATATCAGCTCATCTGCAGTAGTTTGTAAGGAGTAGCGGAGACCGAGTTGTGGTTAGGAATTGGAAGCATGTCGAAAGAATGTTGGTAACTGAAGTTGAAATATCGTTCTACTTGAAATATTTGGGTTAAGTGCTACATAATATTTTGAATTGATTAACTTGCAAGTTATTGATGTATTTGCTGAAGCTTTTATTCCTTAACGTTTCATTGTAATATGTTAAAAAAAACATACCGTGCAATAATTAAACGACATGAAACAACGCCCCGCCGCAACGCGGCGAGCCGTCGCCCATCTAGTTCATACTAAAGTGCAAAAGTGAGCAATTCAGTACCAAATATCATCAAAACAATACAATTATGGGCAATAAACAAGAAATATTAATAGTAAAAACATGTATATTTTTTATGTTATTAGGTCGTATGTAAAGGATTAAATAGAACGTTGATTCCCTTTAAAAGTTTAATGCTAGAAATAATCTTTTATTAATAGAATTTGCATTAATTATTAATGGGGATGACAACATGACGGGTTTAGGGTAGGGCGATCATCCTATCCCTAAACCCGATAATCAAAGTTTTCTCAAAACCCGCCCCGATCCTCGTCGGGATCTAATCGAGGCGCCTCGTCAGGACTCGATGCTCCCCCATACCCGCGTTGTATTAATTGGAGATCTTATCGGGGTGTCCTCTTTAGGTGCAATTCTCGACCAAATTCACACCATTTCACATTTATTATTATTTTTAAATCGTTAGTAATAACTTGAAGAATTAAGAACCTATTAATAATCAATTACAAACAAGCCTTATTAAGTTTTCAACGACAGTATTATCATACTGGTCATGTTTGGCAACACCTTTTTGGAAGCGTTTAAGAGCGGTAAGCGACAAGCGACAAGCGTTCCAGTATTAATGTTTGTTTGGCAACACTGCTGCTAGCGTTTAGGAACACCTCAAAAGCTTGCAATCTTAATGCTTCATAAAGAAGCTTTCCAATATACCGCTAGCGTTTTACTTTTAATATTACCAATTTACCCTTAAAAAATAACATTCATTCATAATTATATGCCCTTTTTCGTAATTTTACATTTTATAATTACAACTACAGCTACGTTATCAAACACGTTTTTTAAACAAGCAACTAATGTTTACTGCTACTGCTTACTAGTACAGCTTACTGCTTATTGCTACTGCTTACTGCTACCTGTCGCCAAACATAGCCACTATCTTATAAAGCATTTAGGCCTTCTAAAAAAAGAAATACTTAAAATTAAGTATTGCAAGTTCTTAAGCTAAAAGTACAACTAAGTAAAACACATTTTCTAACATTAAATATAATTACAAGTTCTTAAGCTAAAAATACAACTAACTAAAACATATTTTCTAACATTAAATACAATCTTTAAATAGAAATACTTAAAATTCGGCATTACAAGTTTTTAAACTAAAAGTACAACTAACTAAAACACATTTACTAACATTAATAAACTGGTCACTAAATACAATTAATGCAGTTATTAAAACACCCCTTACATAAGAAATACAAATTATCAAGCATATTGTATAACCAACTTAAATACATTTCATACATTAAATGTCACTAATCTATCTATAAACATATAAGATTGAGTCCTAAAATTTAATGTAGAGGCGTCAAGATTGCATATAGTACAAATTGCTAATGCTCGGAATTCAATACAGCCTCATAATAACTATACAATCATGAAAGGAGATGAAGTGCAAGGGTTACCCGAATTGATCACATAGCATTTATTATAGAATTAAAAGTCGGTTAGATGAAGTGCAAGGGTTGCGAAAGGTTGCAAGAATAATTAATGATTTAACCTAATTCATGCCTATATAAACCGGCCAAAATCACATTTAGTATGTACATTTGAAGATGACTCACACATCTTTTAGATCTTTGATTGTTTGTAGCGGTATGTAAATTCTATTTTGCAACATTTTGGAGATGATTCACACATCTTTTATATCTTTGTAATTAACTTGGTCTTCTTTTTTTCTTAATTTTGTTATCATACGCAGGTACCATGAAAATCACACAAGATCATGCATGCTCAGATAAATGGAACCAAAGATTGGGATACCAACTATTTTATTTGTTTCTTACATATTTAGGTGATTCTTATAGGTAAGCATATATATAGATATATGTATTATGTTAATGCATTTTTATATACAAGTAATTTATGTGCGATTTCTATTGATGTAGCTCACATGTGCAAATTGATTCAACAAATGTGCACGAACATGTATGTAAAGCAACATTTAAATGGTTAAATGTAATTTTTAGCGTGATTAGTTTATGATGTAGCTCACATGTGCAAATTGATTCAAGAAAATGTGCACGAGCATATATACAACATCGAGATGAAAGTGCAAGGGTTGCCGAAATTGATCACGTATTTAGAATAGAATTAAAAGACTGTTATGGACAAGCATGTATGTAAAGCAACATTTAAATAGTTAAATGATAAAGTGCATACTTTTTGCTCGAACCCATTTGTAAATTATAATAATAAATAAAAAAAATAATGTTTAAAACATAAGAGTGGAGTCCAAAGGTTTTAAAAATTATTAATAGTGTGTTAATTAATATTCATTTGGTTAATTATTTAGAATTGAGTTTATTGATAAAATTTATTAATATTAGTTAGAATTCAATGTTAATTTTCAATGAAATTAGTTGTACAGTAAAAAGAGATGAAACCAAAAAGGTTTGTAACGATTTTTATATAGTTTATGTGACATTATTATATATACATGATTACACAAGCTTTATAATACTATAAGATTGAGTCCCTTAATATAATGCGGAGTAATCAAGATACTCAAGATAAAGTCCCATAATTTAATGTGAAGTATATACAACATCGAGATGGAAGTGCAAGGGTTGCCGGAATTGATCACGTACTTAGTATAGAATTAAAATACGGTTATAGATTGAGATGAAGTTGAAAAGGTTGCAAGAATAATTAATAATTTAACCTAATTCATGCATATATAAATCGGCCAAAATCACATTTAGTATGTACATGTTGTAAGCAACATTTAAATGCTTAAATGATAAAGTATATAATTTTTGCTCGAACCCATTTGTAAATTATAATAATAAATAAAAAAAATAAAGTTTTAGACATAATAGTGGAGTCCAAAGGTTTTAGGAATTATTAATAGTATGTTAATTAATATTCATATGGTTAGCTATTTAGATTTGAGTTTATTAATAAAATTTATTAATATTAGTAAGACTTCAATGTTAATTTTCAATTGAGTCCCTTAATTTAATGTGGAGTAATCAAGATACTCAAGATAGAGTCTTATAATTTAATGTGAAGTATATACAACATCGAGATGGAAGTGTAAGGGTTGCAGAAATTAATCACGTATTTAGTAAAGAATTAAAAGACGGTTATGAACTGAGATGAAGTTGAAAAGGTTGCAAGAATAATTAATGATTTAACCTAATTCATGCCTATATAAACCGGCCAAATATCACATTTAGTATGTACATGTTGTAAGCAACATTTAAATGGTTAAATGATAAAGTACATAATTTTTGCTCGAACCCATTTGTAAATTATAATAATAAATAAAAAAATAAAGTTTAAGACATAATAGTGGAGTCCAAAGGTTTTAGGAATTATTAATAGTATGTTAATTAATATTCATATGGTTAGCTATTTAGAATTGAGTTTATTAATAAAATTTATTAATATTAGTTAGACTTCAATGTTAATTTTCAATTGAGTTCCTTAATTTAATGTGGAGTAATCAAGATACTCAAGATGGAGTCTCATAATTTAATGTGAAGTATATACAACATCGAGATGGAAGTGTAAGGGTTGCAAAAATTAATCCATTACTTAGTAAATAATTAAAAGACGGTTATGAACTGAGATGAAGTTGAAAAGGCTGCAAGAATAATTGGTGATTTAACCTAATTCATGCATATATAAACCGGCCAAAATCATATTTAGTATGTAAATATTTGTAAGTAACATTTAAATGGTTAAATGATAAAGTACATAATTTTTTGCTCGAACCCATTTGTAAATTATAATAATAAATTAAAAAAATAAAGTTTAAGACATAAAAGTTTAAGACATATTAATAGTGTGTTAATTAATATTTATTTGGTTAGCTATTTAGAATTGAGTTTACTGATAAAATTTATTAATATTAGTTAGACTTCAATTTTAATTTTCAATGAAATTAGTTGTACAGTAAAATGAGATGAAGCCAAAAAGGTTTGTAACGATTTTTATACAGTTTATATGACATTATTATATATACATGATAATGCAAATTACACTATAACAAATAAGAAAAAGCCAGTGTGCTTCGTATTACCATGCAAAAAGCACATAATGCAAAATTATTGTTGGGTTACGTAATAGGCCCAAACAATCAAAGGAAATTACATCAAGCGTATGACAATTTAATAACGACAACCCTATTTAGAAAATATAAAGACCAAAAAACCAAAACAATATCAACCATTTTTATATTTTTAAACAACGAACTAAAAAAGTTTCATAGAACATACTAAACTAAAAATACAAATGCACTCGACAATTCACAAAAACAATACGCGCGATTAACAATTAGATTAAAAGCCCGTGCGTAGCACGGGTTCTGCAAGTCTCGTATAAATAATAAAGCACATTATACAAATATTCAAGCCCGAACGAGCAACGGACCAATGGGATCGAGCCTGAATGGGCACGGGCCATACGGGCTCAAGACCGAAAAGTTTGCAACTCTTAGCTATCACTTTTTCCTTTTGATGTCGTTAACATTTATTTTAGGGTACTCGCCGCTGCAACGCGCGAGTACCCTACTAGTACATAAATAAAGGTAAATTACATAGCCAAAAATTGCAACTTAAAAATATGACATTATACAAGTTTCTATAATCACAATTTTGCAATAATATTAAACAATTTTTTTTTTATTTACGTAAATACCAACAAAATACTATGGAGTATATAAGTATAAATGTATTTACATACTAGTTATAATGCCCGCGCACGCGCGGGGTTTTTTTTAATACGCGCGGGTTTTTTTTTTTTTTTTTTTTTTTTTTTTGAAATAATTATTTAAAAATTTTAATCATACTGTTAATTGCATCTTATATATATTTTTTGTATTTATCTTCTACTTGTGTTGTGGATAAATATAAAATAAATATTTTTTTTTAAATATCTTATCTATATTTTTTGTATTTATCTTCTACTGGATAAATATAAAATATTACCTAATAAGAAAATAATCTTTTTTTTAAATATTATCTCCGGTATCATGATCTTAAAGTAGATTTTGTATTTTTTAAAAACTCCAGGGCTGTTGATACCTTGTTTGATTCTTTTACATAAAATCAACAATTTCATTTTTTAGTTTTGTTTGTTTCATGCCATTTTGTATGCAAATAGTAGTAGTTGCATTGATAAAGAATATTAGAAACAAAGTAATTATTAAGAAACAATGTGACTAATATATATTGAAACTCTCAACAACAACAACAAAAAAAAAAAAAAAAAAAAAAAAAATGCATCTACTATTTCTCTTCATGTTTATATATCTCATATCGGGTGCATCGTATCCAACTTTAGAAGTTGTTGTCGATTTAAAATGCAACTCGTCCTTCAATCCTCCAAAGCCTTCTTCTATCAATCTAATCTTTTCTAATACTCAGGATAAAATATTTACCCCTGCTAGAAGTGATGGATATTTTTGATGAGCACATAAGAATAAAAAACACCATAGCTTCCAAATGCTACAATCAAACTGTTGGTGTTATTCTAGAAAATGTCAGTGAGCTTTTGGAGATGAACTCGTCCTTAACATTTTTATAGGAACTGAACAAACTCATAACCATTGGGTCTGATTTCACACTTATGTGTATGACTTATTTAAGATTAAATATGTTTTAATATGCCACAATACCCCATACGACCTGCCCATCTTGACACTCGTAGAAAAATATAGATTCCTTTGTTACACATATAATTTAACTACAGGAAAAATTTTGCATCTGTGTTGTAATAAACATCATAAACCCCTAATGCTAATATAACACGAATAAAGTGTGTACCACATATGAGCTTCGGTTCTAAGCTAGGACTTCAGCATTGTGACTTGTGAGAAAGGTCTTAAGTTCTTCCATTTCCATAACATCTTTCATAATGTGGCTTCGGGCTTTATAACATCATATCTAATGAAAAACCTGTAACACTGTAAGGATAGATAACATCATATCTAATGAAAAACTTGCAACACTGTAAGGATAGATGCATGTAAACACCAATACACATATGAGCATACTACTATTTTCAGCTACCATATAATATTATGGATAATAAATCAGTAAGTTGCCATCATCATACGTGAAATGTAAATCTAACAATAAAACATCAAATAGACTCTAATTTAGGGTTGTGAAGGTGTAACTTAGGACGATATCACATAACAGACGATCTTTTATAGTCAGACCCTTAGGAGTCGTCAAACGCTGCGTTATTCACTCTTAAAAGTCTCTCTATTTTCTTCTGACATCAAAGTTCAGTTTAATATTAAATAATTATTAATATAAACAAATGTGTTGCATTGTTTGTAGTACCATTCAGTTCATCATATTGTTTGCATATCACCCATTAGATGTAAAAGAGTGTTTGGGGTTGCATATATCCAGTTTATGATTATAGCTCATAGTCACTTCTAAAAAAAATATTCACCAACTACTATTTATTTTGAGGTGTTTGGATTTGCATTCTGGAATAGATTATTGCAAAACATGGAAAATAGAACCCCCAACAAATTATGTGATTAAAAATAGGGATAGTTAAAAGGTGTTTCGGGTTTTGAACTTACAAATTATGAGAATTGCATATTTTAGGCTCATTGACTTGTTCACAACCCGACATGGTAATGACTTAGTAGCTGGTGAATTTTTATTCTAAGGTGACTATCAGCCATAAGCATAACCTTGATATATGCAATCCCAAACACCCCTAAGAAAAACAGATGAGGTTTTCTCTATTCAGGTTACCTGAGGAGGGCGAGCCTAATTGTCTCAGATGTACGCGGCCTCACCCGGGTTAATCATTGGACCGTTTCCAACCCTTCCATGGCCACCCTCAAATGTACAAACCTAGCAGGTTTAAATCCTTGACCTCTTGTGAGTAAACCAAGCACCTTACCCCTAGATATCCTAATTTTACCACATAACCTTTTGTTTCTCTAAAAAATTTATAAATTTTTAACCACATAAGACATACCAATAAGATTGTAGTCACAATACATAATTAATAGATTTCTAGAGTATAATTAGAGCAAACCTAACATACTTTGCAATTCTTTCATTCATTGCGTACTAAATTTTTAATTGTAGTACATTTCTCTTTCAGAGAGCTCACAAACTCAATGATGCTTATAGACTGCTCACAACAATGAGTACAATACAAAAATGTTAGCACAACCATCAAACTCATAGATGCTTGGTATTACAAATAATTATTTTATTATTCTTGTAATAGGCATATGCCTCAACAGAAAGCTAACAGTCGCACGCCAAACACTCCATTATACGACTTTTCTGTCTATAAGTCTCTATTACATAGAATAAACTATTATCACTTAAAAAAAACTAAAAATCTGATCGTCAAGCGGGATTAGTATGTAATTAGAGAGCCTAACTTATTACATGTATTTTATGCTTATAAGCACCAATCTTTAGAATTTAAAGTGAGATAAGATTGGTTCTTTGTAAGGTCAAAATCACATGTAACCTTCATTATAATGCAGAAATTAGTGATGCACACCTAACCTATGGATTTCTAGATTTATAACATAGGCACATGTTCTTATATACTCGTTACCATCACCTAAGTGGAAAATAACTATCTTGTCATGATCCACTAAGATTTACACTCCTACGCCCGCATATGAAAAGCTATTATTACAATTAAGATTAATCCTTGCATTCTAATTACTACCAGATGTCAAACGAATAGAAGAAAAGAATCAAAGGCCTACAACATAATGGTTTAAACAATGGAACATATGGTACCAACAGTTTATTGAAAGAAACAATCATACCATTTACATATATTTTTTACTAAGCACACACGTTATTGCAAAAAGTAACAATCGAACCATTTACTCATTTAGCATTATATCTACAAGAAACATCAATCTAAACCCTCAAACCTAATATATTTGCAAACTTTTCACATAAATCAACAATTAAATATATACACATGATTACGGAACATAGCAATTAGATCTAGAAATAAATTTAAAAAATCAATCACTTCGGTTTAAGTAAATTAGTTGTCGATGTGAGCATTAAAAAGAAGAATTTTTACTCCGACCCACTATAAGTCTCCACCAAAGTTATTTCATCATCATAATTATCAAAATTGTATCCAAATGGACTCAACCTAATCTAATAATTAGTATACACTTCATCTCTTTCTAAGTCTATCATAAACATAAAATCAACCACCCTCCAATCTACTTTCATGTAATATATTATCAAATTAAAATAAATTAAAATAACCAGTTTTATAACCCATAAATGTTAGCAGACTTTACCTGGGCTTGTCATCCTAACTGAACCAGGTAGGACTACCCCAGTTAGTAAAGTTGTTTCCATTAGTTCCAGTATAATCAAGACACGCCTGATCACTTGTTGCATGATAAAGACAACCTCGCCAAAAAATAACCATCCCCATATTCGGTTGAATTGTAGCATATCCAAACTTCAGGGATGTTCTCACTGTAAGATCCTATATGCTGGTCCATAAATGTAAACAACTCTTTAACATGCTTGAGGAGCAAGCTGATGCAGTCTCGGCTGCAACTTATGTTCCGGGATTAGTATCGTGCAATAAGATGTCTTTTCTCGATCATAACTTCAGGTCTATCCCAACATTTGTGGTCAGGTTCTGGATCTCCCACCTAAAGAGAAAATTAAATTCCTGTAGGTTACAACAGTGAAATCGAGTTCACAAAATACTAAAAATGAATCATAATTGCGCTCACATAACTTCTTGAGTAAGAAGTGTAGTTAATAATATCCCTTCTTTAATTTGGCTCACAACTTTATACACACTAAGATATCAAAATATGTACTGACCCATCAATCTAAAACGGAGTCGGTGTGAGGTAAATTATCTACAACTGGTTAATAAAACCCGACCCCTTTTGGTTCATATCAAAATTTTGCCACCTTAGTTTAAAATTAGCATCAATAGTGGGTTCATATCGATACACGCTTAAAGAATTGATTAATTGGATCCACTTTTGCTGCAGGGAACTCCTCCTTCATGAACTCAGTGATCATAAAGTGTTCTAATTAGCAACCGGAACAAAAGTTTGCTTCTTTTACAATTTCCTTACTAACTACTACTTTATTAACATCCATATATCCATATATGAGTATTAAAAATGATAGAAAGTTAACCCGTTTAATCACTGCAGTGTGGTCTAGGGTCTGTATAAGCTGGATATCATCTCCAATTCTCCAAGAACTCGTGTTCCACATCCATTTGACTTAAACCCCACATCTTTGGTCAAAACATATACCTGCAAATGTAGAACATTCCAAAATTTATATTAAAATTGTATTTTATCGTGTAATAATAAGCAAGAGTAGAAATCAAGCATAGAAAAGGCAGAAAAAATCTTAAAGTCTACAACAACCCTCGCTAATATCATATACAGTAGCAATATAAAGTTAATTACGACAACTGTACAAAACAATACCAACGCCAGGGGCACATATTGCTAATATAATCATAGCTGTGACAGTTTCAACCGATGTACTAATGAGATCCGGTCACTTTAGGTTTTGTTTTATCTCGAGCGGGTTGAATGGGCCAAATAAAAAAGCTTTGATTAAATTGAAGTATGCGAGACATAATAGAAAGACCAATCCTAATAAAATAACCTATTTTTCTATGAAACATACATGGACAAAAGGCATGCTTTTATTCACGATTCGTACCTGTAGGAATACTCCCCGACCACTAACATCAGAATCAGCCATGAGAATCTGAGGACAATAAAGTCAGCATCATTGTGGAATTCATCTGATTGGAAGTGTTGATATTGCTCGCCCTTTTACGCTGCTTTAAAAGGAGCCTCATTTGCCACATTGGCCTTCTCATTTCCTTGCGGCTCGCTTAGTGACCCACTGCCACAACTGCAATGTGACAAATATGTATGAACATCATGAGTTCATAAAAGTCAGATATTGAACACGTTTCAAAGACGAACAGGTGAAAACGATGACTACATAAGAAACTGATCATTTAGTTAGCAAGTATTTTTATGTTGTACATTTAGGGGGCGTTTGGATTACCTTATTTTATGGCTTTAGGAGATTATTTAAAATGAAAAGAGCTCACAAGTCTATTTTTTTAGGCTTAAAAGCTTATCAAGTTGAGCATACGAACTTAAATAGGTGATAACATCAGATTGATTAGCTTATAACATGATAAATTGAGCTTATCTGCTTTTTCAATTTTGAATAAGCTCATTAGTCCGGAAAATAGCCGTTCGAAAAAAAAAAAAAAAAAAAAAAAAAAAAAAGTCCGGAAAATAAGCTAATCCAAACACCCCCTTAGGCCTTGAGCAATGGACAAGACACCAGAATTGAAAAAACAAATGTCTCCTATATTTTAGGTGTTCATGGAATCATGGTTCTGTTTGGTTAAGTTGGTTTGAGTAATAAAAACCGGCCAAACATGTAAGCTTAGAGCATCTCCAATGGTTGATTTCATGTCAAATAGAGTTCTTTTTTAACCCATTCCAATGCATCAACTTATTCTCAGACCTGTTTTTTCATAACTTCCCAACAATAGAAATATTATATATTAGCCACGCCATCTATTTGTAGTATTCATTTTTCTTTTTCATCTCAGCAAGCCAAGGAACATGATTCATATGTTTTCTTAGTAAAGGTAACAATAGGTTTCTATTGCATAAAAAAGGAATAATTGTTATGCCTAACTTAAAGAATATGAGACGCATAATAACTTACAAAAAGATGCATTATTAATTTATTACTCTATGCTGCATATATCTACACTACATTATTCAGAAGGCATCACATGTATACCCGCCACATATGCGATTCAAGATTGCCTTCTAGTACATGACTTACAGCTAGTGCATCAAATTTGATGACCTATTCTTCTAAGAACTGATGTTGGAAAGAACACAAAACATTGATTTTTTGGCATCTTTTTTTAGGTATAAAAACAAACACTTGGTGTGCACACATAATAAACACCTTAATTCATCAATTAAACTAACAAAATAAAAAACCCATAATAAACTAACAAAATAAAAATCCCATAACACAATAAAAATCAAAACTATAATGGGAATATAATATGAAAATTAATTGAATCATGTCAATTTTTCAAAATCGAAAAATTAATATTGATTTACTTACACAATGGATACATATATAATGAAAGCCTTTGAAACGCTAACATTAAATCATATTCGGAATATTAATTTTTCGTTGATCGATGATGATGATGTGTGAGATCGAGCAAAGCAGGTTTGAGATTGTAGGTTCAGATGTGCTTGTATGTTCTTGTGAATATAGGTTGATTTTTTAGTTTCTTCAAATTTCAACTTTCAACCTTAAACTTTTTAAATTTTACCCCATCTTTTTAAAGTTTTACTTTTTTATATTTTTGACACATATAATTTTTTTAACTTTTTTTGTTTCAAAAACGGAAGTAACAAAAATTTAGCCAAATCAGGTAATAGGTCAAAATTTTTAATTTTTAAAAATTAAAAATTGTAAAAAATATTACCAAAATTAGTATGATTTGATTAAAAAGTCCTCACTAGGGGTTTTATTTTATTAGAAAAAAGATGTGTATATATTATTCACGGGGGACGGAACAGAGATGTTACTCCCCGCTCCCTACCAAAAAATGATTAAAAATCCCTATTTATGCTCAAAACCCGTCCCATAACCCAATAAGCATGCTTCGCCTCACCCCAAGTAGTCTGGGTTTTGAATTTCTCTTTGGGGTCGAGGTTTTTTTTCCATCCCTAATTATCAGTATACCCATGAACCCCTTATTCGAATAACATAAACCCAATAAACCCAAAACCAACCCAACTCTAATAACAGCTCTAATCCCGAAACATCTTTTTTTTTTTTTATATATATATATATATATATATATATATATATATATATATATATATATATATATTTTGAAAGGTGAATTTCAACTTAGAAACGACCACCTTCGCTGACAGCGAAGGCCCCATCGCCACCCCCGCCAGACTATGTTGTCTTAACCGGGTCCACGCTGATCTCAGGTGGTAACGGGTTTTCCCCGGAAACCGTACTGCCTCCACACAAGTTTACCTTGCTGGAGAAACAGCCGGATGAAAACCGGGCTATGCTCAAGATTTGAACCCCCGCAACGAGTGGCTTGAAGGTTCAAATCTATCATTGCAATATATCTCCGGAACAATATGGTCTACAAGTGGACCACAAGTGAGGACTTCCCGGGTGGTCACCCACCCGGTACTACTCCCACTTGTGGCTCGCTTAACAAGTTAAGCCCCACCCACTAGACCACAAGTCCTTTGATCCCGAAACATCTTCTTAATACAGTTATTTTTATTTTTACCTTTTCACTTTTCAAGGCATAATGCGTGCCTATAAAGCTATCCCAAACACTCGCTTAACCAAATAGTTTCCTCTATTATACTCGGTTAACAAATACTAGTAGTTTTTGTGGTGTCATTTAAGTTCTCATCATCACCGTCATCAGGTATCTAGAAATGCGATGACGCTGATGATACAATCATTATATTTCCGGAAAAGAAAATGACCCTTTTGATTTTCCAGAGAATTATATGTTTGTGTATTTTAGGGTTTAGGGTTTAAGGGGTGGCTGTTTAAGCTTATATATTGGCTTATGAGCTTATTTGATATCGGCTTATATTTCATAATAAGCTTACATAAGCCCATGAGTTTCATATTAAAGCGGAAAATCCGGACTTACAAAATAGAAACTGAACTCGTATAAGCTCATAATCCCACATATAAGCTTAAACAAACACCCCCCAAGTTTTAGGTACTTTTTTGTTTTAAAGGTATGGTTTTGGGTTTTGGTTATGGGTATTGTGTGTTATTTACAGAGTATTATGTAATTGTGTCGAGCTACTCGCTCGTTGAAATCTGACTAAAGCTCTGTTTAAGCGAGCGTGAGCAATTTGAAGCTCGTTTATTGAACTACTTTGAGAAAAACCTGAGGCAACACAAGAGTGCCAAATAGGCAAATATGATTCTTCTATTTAAAATACAACAATAAAAAATGCCATTAGTAAACGTATTCTATATTTTTTGGCTTTTAAAAAATATAACTTAACGAGCTGAGCTCGAGCCGAATTTGAGCCTTAACACTAACTTAAGAGCTGAGCTCGAGCTTCTCCATGTTAAGTGAGCTGAGCTCCGGCGTTGCCTGAGCTCGAAATGGACTCGGCTCGTTTACACCTCTGGTGACAAATTATGGGTTTGAAAAGTTGATATTTCTTTGTCTCGGGTGTAAAGTTATGACATGGTGTGTTTTATTTTAATGTGGACCATTCTCTTGTAACCAGGAGTTGTCCAGTTTAGATTTGTTTGGTCGGGCTTTTGGTTTTTTAGTGTAAGTGTTTGGGTGGTTGGTAGCTTTTGTGAGATTAGTGTTTGTTTCATATTTTGTGTACTATGCATAAACACATGTATATAATCATTTTGTCACTAACTTTTGTAGTTCTTGTTCAGGCACTCTGAAGTCATGGCAGACGAAGAGGAAGTGATTCCAGACGAAGTCGAAGACCAGGTATATAGTTTGATATCATTATATATCACAAAAAAATAAGATGTTTAATTATCGGGTTGGGTCTGTATGTTTTTGACCAATTTAAATACTGAAACCAAATTTACGGTTAGACCCAACTCATCTGTTACAAGTTACAACCAATACCCAAATCTAAGTGTACAAAACAAAACCAAAAACACCAACTTAAACTAAACATATACATTTATAAAGAATGTAATTCACATTTATAGACCAAAAAATATGCTGCAGCCACATATAACCCCTTCATCACTGCTTTTGATTAATTTATCTGATCCGTATCAACTATACAATATAAATGCAGCTCAAAATGCAGGATTTACAAAAAGTTTGCATAAATTTTCAACTCAGTCACCGCACCCACATTTAAATCAAACACTTAACAACTCCAAACTGAACTTAGTGTTTGATACTTAAGTCTAGTTCTTGATTATCGATTTGTAGAAATGGGAAACAAGAAACACGCTGTCCTTTGTAATATGTTCACGTTGTTAAACCATTTATTGATTTGAGGGCTTGACATTTACCTACTTTTTTTGTTTTTGTTACAGGACACATGGGTTCTTTTGCGGGACCTGCCTTTGCACACCTCTCGCAAAAGGCTGTAAGTTTTCTAATTAAGTGAGATTGCCCATGTGTGTCCATGATATACATATATAGGTGTATTGCTATTGCCAATCTTTGTTGGATTTATCTTCTTAGTAACAAATTTGCCACGCCTTACATTTGCTTGTTTATACCTTCCATCTTCTCTATTTTCTCCATCAATTAAAATCAAAATCATAAACCAAATTTGAAACTAAGTTAGAAATTCTTACAAAGAAGCATTAAAAAAAGCAAATTCTAAGGAAGATGGGCTGTAGAGTGCAAATTTTATATGATAAAATAAAGGTACAAACCAGAAAAATATCAAGCTATACTAAATTGTTACACGTAGAAACTATATGATTAGAGGCTAATTTGATTTGTAGTTGAAGTTAGTTAACAAAAATGATTTAGTAACCGTAGGCAGCAAAGAATCCAGCGTTTGCAGAGGTAGAATATGAATTTTGCAGGATTATCGTGCTCTTTGGGTAATTGATTTCTTTTTTAAAAAGAAATTAATGCAAAAAAGGATTATCTTTTATTTTCTATCAGAAATTCTTGGTTTAGAGTTTAGACAAACCCTTGGGGACATTTCGACTCCTTTAGTTTTGAATAACCACCAATGCCGACCCATAAGTTACAAGTCAGTGGGTCAAAGGTACCCAAAACTGTACATTTAAGTGCATAGAACCTTTTAATTCAATTTATACATTAAATTATATTTTTATTGTGAAAATATAGTATTTTTTTAATCATATACAATAGTTATATCTATATATATAATTTTTTTTTGTAATGACAAGTGCAGGTCTACTTTGCCCAAGTCATTTTGATACATACTATACAACATCACAATTTGACCCATTAAGTGCCCGACTCATGTTTCCACCTTTACAAACCATTTCTCATTAAGAGGAAAATGATACTTGTCTGACCTACAGGTGCTATTCTTCAGACATGGAAGGAGTGAAAAAAAATCAGGAAATATAACAGTAATTTAGATAGTTCTAGCTCCTGAATCTGATTCTGCAATAAGAAATTTATCAGCTATGGAAAAATGACTGATGCTAACGTATAAAAAATTCATGTGGCCAGAAATACATAAATCATGATTCATTATAATTCAATTTCAAACTCAAAATTAGCAATTAACTAGAAAACCATTGATACTTTTCCTTAATCAGTATCCGTTCCAGTGAACCTGAAACAAAACATTGCCGATTATGATTTCTATATTTGATATATCATGTTAGCAAAGGTCAACAGTTGCCTAAGTGAATGTCACATTGACAAAAATGATGACTTAATGGAAGTTGCTAAACTATGGTTTGATAGAAGTAACAGATTAATGTATCAAATCTGATTAAAAACTACATATATTATGAATCTTGGCAGGATAAATAAGTTCCGGACATTCGATGTTGATATATTGAATTCCTTAACCTTGCCGACATGATCACCTACACACGTTGCTGTAAAATCTAAATGCAATCCCAAGATGATGTTGATTCAGTATGGTTATTTACTTTTTGTTGTCTCTTTCTTTGTTCTTCCATTTGAATGTACCTGATGTCATTCACTTTTTCTGTAGATTTTGGGGAACACGTATTACGATTTTAATAAGGTGATGGTCAAGGCTGAAAGATTTAGAGGGTTTTAACCACTCACAGATTCCGTGTGTTATTTAGATCATGAGTAGACCTTCCTACCTTATTACAGAGTATAACTGTTTTTTACCGTTCCTAATAGTTAGAGTGATAAATATTCTTTTCAGGGCGGAACATCACAAGGATGTGTTTGAGAAAGGGAAGTTTAAAATAATAATTAGAAATGTGAAGGTCGAAGAAGACAAGAAAGTAAGTTCTAAGAAAAACATTACTTGCAATTTATTGTATTTTATTTGTTGCCAGTGTATTGCAGTTATGACAAGAAAGCATGTTCTAAGAAAAGCATTACTTTTAAGTTATTTATTTTATTTGTTACTAATGCATTCCAATTGTGTGTGATACAGGTTTACAAGATGATGGAGGCAATTTTTCAGGAATTTTTGTTTACCGATCTCTTGATCAGAAAGGATCGTGATGGTAATTTTACAGGGTATGTATAATATTGGTTGTATTTTCTTAACTAGTCATTTTTTTAGTGTTATGTAGAAAAACAATTATGCACCAAGAGGTTAAATCTTACTTACCTTTGAATCCTGTAGTCAGGACCATGAGATCTAAATAGACTTATCAGTTATAAGTTATAACCCAAATTATATGTAAATGGTGTATTTTATGATTAAATGGTTTAGAAGGTTCTCTGCATCGTGAATACAATTTGGACAACTTTCAGCCTGTTTGACCTTGAGATAACTTATAACCCAAATTATATGTAAATGTTATGACCATCACGTTGTATCGTTGTATGAAGGTCTTCATTATATGCACGCATAGCACACACAGTGTTAGCAAAGCTAAATAGACTTGCACAAAAGCTTGATGCATTGTTCTATCTAGGCTTTACCAGAATACTGAGCTTCTTTCAAGGTGATTTCTCTAAATATCAGTTAAAAAATTTCTTTTAGGACGAGGGTAGCTAATTGGGAGGAGACTTGTTTTTGTTCGATAGGTGCTTATTTAACCTTAGACTTTGTGAGAGATTTCTAAGATTGTTTGGTCTTGAGAGGGACATGAGGGCGGTGATTACGGATCGGGGGAATGGAGGGATGGTATTTGGATTTGGGGTTGCAGAGGCATTTTAGTGAGAGATCTTTAGATGAGTTGAATTAATTAATTAACATAACTCGTGATTTCTCTCTAAATAATTGGTTTTAGATTCTTGATGTTGTTGGAGACTTTTTTCTGCTAAATCTTATAAAATAGATGGATTAGAAGACTCATGACAATAGCATTCAAACAGAGTGGTGCAAATACATTCCAAGCAGAGTAAATGTTGTTATGTGGTGTTTGAGATGTGGTCAGATTCCAGTAAGAACTCTACTTGGGTTTGGATCTGCATTCTCTCTTATGCCCATATTGTGATGCAGAAGTTGAGTCAACTGATCATTTGTGTAAATTTTTTACATCAGTTTGGTCTAAAGTGCTTAAGTGTGGGAGTATGGGAATTTGAGGGTGAGGATATTCTAATTTAAGATTGTAATGGGTTACTGTCCAATGAATTAAAAATGTGTAGTATGCTGTGATTTGGATCAACTTCTATATGCTAAGGAATATCAAAAATAGGGAAGGTGTTCCATGCTAGACTAGTACAGTGGTAAATTTATTGTTTGAGATCCAATTGGTTTACATTTTTTTCTGGATTATACATCATGACAAATCGTTTCAATTAATTTGCCAGGGTTGGTATTGTGGCACTGTGAAATGCCAAGGTAATCATTGTCTTTCTGGTCTAGGCTGCAGTTTGGTATTTTCTTGATGGTCCACTGCTGTGGTTTTATCTATATGTTTATCTATCTTTGGTTTTGTCCAAGTTTTTGTCTTTTAGTCTTCTTGTACGTATTGGTATGGGACGTAATGGCCTTGGTTGTGTTTGTTTAGGTCTTGTGATGATCACATCTCTTATAGCCAATCGCCTGTGATGTTTTAATCTGGTTCTTAGTTTTTGGTTTTTAATTGCAGCATTTGTTAACAATAAGAATTTTGCTTTCCGAAATAGAAATTGTGTTCACCTTCAAGGGGCCTGTGCAGGATTGTTGATGTTCGTTTTAGAACTGAAGATGGGAGAGAACAAGCTAAGCAATTAGTGAAAGACATGAAGTTGCAATGGATTTTGGTGGATGCCAAAAAGAAACAAAGATGAAGAAAGAAGATAGAATCTCTCTAAGGGTGTCCAGTATTTGGATTTATGGTTTTAGGGTGTACAAAGTTACATCAGAATTTTTGACTTTAAGCAAACCAATGGATCAACTTTTGGCAGATGTGTTGTAATCATTTTTTGACAAGGAGTGGACTCATATTCATGGGCGCATGTAAAAGCTCGTTAACTAGAGCATGTATTTTTCGTTTCAAGAAAGTTTTTTCTTTAAAGGCAGCCTAGTTTGATTCCTCTATCAACTGGTTTATTTATGAGTGGACCATTTTTTATTTTATTTTTTTGCCTTAAATATGTCAAACGGTAATAATTCCTGAAAATATGTGCAAAATCTTTTCGAATTCAGAGAACCCTCTTAAATCATCGGTCTTTGGAATAACGTGGGTATGTTTGGCACAAGAGATTGGAAGATTATGAAAGCTTAAGATTATTTTGTTGGAAATAAGCTTTGGCCAAAAAATAATTTTTGCTTGGGTGACAAATATTGTGAACTATTTTAGAAAAATAAGTTCTCAACCAGCTTTTAAAATATCATGGAGATTATCGTTCACAAATTATGCAATTTTACACTTTTAATCTAAAAGAACAACTAGTTTACCAAACACAACTAAAAAAAATAAATAAAAAATAATAATAATAAATAATTAATCTTTTTTAGCAACAATAACAACATTTATTTTGCCAAACATACCCCTTATCATATTTTTGGAGGCTCATTACTCATAAAAAATGGTAAAAGTTCGACAAGTCCTCTGCTACAAATCGCCATTCAGACCTGGAACATGAGTTGCTGCTTTAGCTGGCCATTTTTTCATGGGTAGGATCACCTAAAAGCATCTCCAATGGTAGGTTAAGAATGGGTTGAGAAGGGTTAAAAAATTGTCGAAAACCTTACTAACATTGGAGTGAAAGGTTGAAAATGGGTTGATGGATGAAAAGGTTGAGATACGTAGACCTATTTTTTTTTCTTTTTTTTTTTTTTTTTTTTTTTTTTTTAATGTGTGATTGATGAAGGAAGATAATAAATTGATAGTAGGTTCACGTATTGGAATAGATGAGTTGAAAAAAAAAAAAAAAAAAAAAAAAAAAAAAAAAAAAAAAAAACTTTAAAGGTTGAAACTTGAAAATAGGTTAATTATTCTAAGAGAGACTCACCATATGCACATCATCTCCATATTAATAATCACTCCCATCACCAAACAAACAACTAAGCCACGTAGTATTGACCACCACAACCATACCATACCAATATACAAACATACCCTAAAATACATTCACACATTCACACAAAAACAAATAAGTTTGGTTCGGTGGTTTGACCAAACTACCTCACATTGGATGCTCGACACGTGAAGATGAGGGAGCCGTTGTGGCTGGAAGACGCCTGAAGGGGTGCACAACTCATGGAGCAAATATCCAATAAGGGTAATCTAATGCATTATGGTAGGCCATTTGATGAAATTTCCGTAGCTAACTTTTTATGGTAGGTCATTGGTAAATTGAGTACTTTATACATCTCTGCAACATGTAACAACCGTCATGACCAGGGGCGGATCCACATATTTTTTTATTACATGTAGCAACATGTAATAAAAATAGAACCTTTTTCTTAAAGTGCACCAACTACAAAATCAAATTGCCGCCCCTGCCCCCCCCCCCCCCCCTCCCCCCACCCCAAAAGCCAAACAATGTAATATATCTCTATCTTAATCTTTGTTTGCACCACAAACTTTTGTCCCCCCCCCCCCCCCCCCCCCCCCCCCCCAAAAAAAAAAAATACATAAATAAATAAATAAAAAGCACCCTTTAACATCCTGGTTCCGCCACTGGTCATGATGGTTGGAAAACGTACATCGACACAAAATTTTGTAGTAGCTAATATGAGTAATGTGACAAACTTAATTTTAGAGTAGCAACTATAACTCTAAATAAATTACTACTAGAACAATGAGTAACGTGATCCTCATCACTTTTTTAGGCGAGTTATTAATAAATAATAGAAAATGTCCCTCCTTGAGTGTTTTCGGCTCTTATTATGGACATTCGTTATTGGATATCTTATATGAAATGCCAGTTTTTATAGACTTCCCGTAAGTGTAACCGTGTGACGCATCATGATGCAAAGATCGCACTTACTATACCCGTAAGTTTCATGTGGGATATAAATTTTCCTGTCGAAATTAACTCTACTGCGAGGAGTTCGACCAAGTGTAAAAAAAATAAAAAAAAAAATAAAAAAATAAATAATAAATAAATAAATAAAATCCGCTCAATAAACAAATGAAACATAATCACTAATCAGGTTTTGCTAATGACAGCCCTAAAGTTTGTCGTTAAGTAAATAAGTTTTATTGCAACACCATTTATGAATGTTTCTTATTGGATGATAATTACGAAAAAAGTGGAGAAAATTTAGGATATGGTGAATACACAATTGACACTTGATTGTCATTGGTTGAATTTCATTCTTACAAACAATTATAATAAAATAATGTCTTTTAACGACAACCTTTAGGGTTGTCGTTAGCAAAACCCAAAAAAAATAATAATAATAATATTAAATGACATGTCTATGTTCTTTACTATCTAATTTTAACATAATATAGTTTATCTTTGAAGTTAATAAAACTTAAAATTCTCGTTTTCTATAAAGTCATTGTTACAAAAAACGTATTATCAAAAACATTATTTGTCGAAAATTTTAATTACAGAGTATCCGACACCGTGCGCACGGGTACCCTGCTAGTTCATCATAAGCCATAAACTACGTATCATCATAAACCATAATTTGTCGAAAATTTCTTGCACCATCTACATACACTAATGCAGTTTACATTTTAAAACACATAAACATACAGATTAGAATAGGTAGAGTAAAACTGATAACGCATGTTGCATACCACAACACAAAATCATAGCCCATTAGTTTCAAGGGATTGAAGACATGCAAACTTGGATATAATAAGTGGCTCCAAGTAATACAGATAAATGTGGAGGACATGTTCCCCCTATCGTCCCAAAACTTGTTACTTTGGTACCAAATTTACATTAAACAAACCAAAGTTTGATCCGGATAATATATCTATTTTAAAGGAAATCGTATTGGTTGGCTATACTTCACCCTGGCCATCAACCATCAGAGTTACCAAATTCTGAAAATGAAAATCAAAGCTACATCAAGATTACTGACAAACAGCTGCTTTTTTATCTAACATGATAAACAACTAATTACCTCTCGAAGCCAAATGGGTTATGGTAGTCATAACCACCCTTGGTCTCCCTACGCACCATCCCGCTAGTGTTATAGTCTTTAAGATCAGGCGAACCATCTACGGGAAGATTTACTTAAAACATCAGATAGGCTAGTGGAAAACAAATACCTATTCTATATGATGGTTATACAGTTATACATAACCCAAACCAACCCACTCGCAAGCAATGTTGGAGTATGCTCGTGTCATAATAAATAATTATATGGCTAAACATATGTGAGCTTATGGGGTCACACACATATACACTTAGGTACCTCTTTATATCGTGTTTATTGTACTTACGACATGTAAATAAGCTTACGTAACTTGGGATCACTATCGAGCTTCTAATGATTAAGTAATGTACTTAATACATTGGACTAGAAAAATCAAATGAGAGGCCTATTTGGACCTAATAGTGGCCGGCCTATAGGGGAGGGAAAAGGGGGGTTATGGTTTTGACTTGATCTAATGTAAGGAGCATTTATCTCCTCATAATTAGATAACCATTTACCAAATAACTCTCCCCTCTCCTCTCTCTTGATTTGTACGGCACAAACACCAATCCCCATTAGGGTTTTGGTTTCCTTGATCAAATCTTTTGATTCTTGATTAATCAAATGTCATTTGATGGTTACGAGTAGAAGGACTAGCATCCAAGAGGTATACGGTGAGGTGTAGTGTGGACAATTCATAGAGGTGATCAACCTTATTGATCATTTGGGTTTCTCATTCTATTCGTGGGTATTGATATTGGTGGTGATTCCCGGTGCACGCTACAAAGGTATAACTATCTTGTTTATCTTATTGATTGATCATATGGCTATATGAGATCCGTGTGGGTGATGTTGTTCCGCTGCGTTTATTTGATTCTTATATATTTTATATTCATACATCACCTATAGTGGTATCACGAGCCATCATATGTGCCATATGATTATCGGGTATGTATAAAAATGGCTAAAACGGATGTTTTTTGATGATTTTTGAAGTCATGGTTAAAACAGCCCTAGGGCTCCAATTTTTTTCTCATAGGACGACCCTTTAGGGGTCTTATGATCTGAACTTTTTGGTCCCATGGCTATTTGTTATGCATACGCTAATTGGTTACTTGTCGGGTACGTGAAAAATGGCCTAAAACGCGTGTTTTTTATCGGTTTTTGAAACGGTTTTAATTCAGCCCCTAAGGCCATATTTTCTGTGGTTAAATGGTATTTGGAAGGTCCTAATATTAGTGGGTTTTGACCCTTAAGTCATAGGAAACACGTACCTAACGGGGTTTTAATTCTTGTCAATTAATTTCTTTGTTTTCGTTGGCTAACAATTTAATTCTTGTTATCATTTTGTTTTCCATGGCAAATACCTGCATGTTTGTCCATGGAGTTAGCCAACACTATGTTTCATTCATAATATTAATGGTATTATTATGTTTATATGCAAAGCCGATGAAAGCCTAGACCACTTGTGCATTGGATGGTTATGAATGTTGTTTAATTTCGTGTTTTGGGGTTTTTGCCATTGTTTCGGCATTTATGTTATTATATTCTTTTGGTTATAGCCATTGTTTGGGCACTTTTACAGTAGATTAAAAGTAGATTAATTGTATTTTACTTTCAATATAATGTAATCGTGGCTTGGTGGTGAATGGCGAAAGAGTTAAAGACGTTTTTGCCGAAAAATGACTGCTGGAACACCAGTTGGTAAAACGGAGTTTCCCGGTGATTGGTAAGGTCGTTTTGGCTGAAATTTTTTTTGCAGGTACCCAAGACATGGGCCTACAACTTTCTAGTTTTGAGCTAAGCCCGGGGAAGCCTCCTTCATGGACTTTTGGGCCCTCTAACACAGAAATTCTGGAAGGACAGAAACTACTTTTCATGTGCATCATGGGCTTTCCAACTTGCTCTTGATTGTCTTGGAGCAAGTGGGAGTCCTCCGTGTGGTTGTGTGGTTGTCCCTAGTTGACTCTTGGTTCTCGTGATGGCTCACGAGACCAAGCATAGGTTTTTTCATCGGTTGAGGCTTTGCATATTGTGGTTGTGTGTTTGTTTTGCTTTTTATATATCTTGTTTCATATGTAAAATTGCAAATAGTTTTCTATAAAACTTAAAACGAAACACAAACCATTTTCAAAACTAAGTCTTATGATTTAGTTTTACTAAGTTTTTGAAACTTAAAATCATTGTTTCTTAAAATAACACCTAAACTTGTTATGTATGTTATTTTATTTATGTATTGTCCAAACTTTATTATGCACGTAGGATTTATATTAGTCATGAAAATGGACAACTTGACACACATAAATTAAAACAATGATTAGACTGAAGTTAAGAAAAGTTTTTAACTTGTGCTATGAAGGATGAATGCATGCTTCTTTCGTACACCTTTTGATTCACATCAAAACTTTTACCCGTCAAAATTTAAGTCACGCCGTCCAATATTGAGAACACTTGCAATTACCTTTTGCCTATGCGTGGGACCTAGGTTGAATTGTAACCCAAGGTGACTATTCTCTATGCGTGAGACCTAGATATATTCTCGCACGTTCTGAAATTGGATGACTTAATCGAGTTAAGCGGTGAGACCTTGACCCGAGGCAAAGATGGGACTAAACATGCCTACATGACACTAGTTGTTTGACACTAGATGCCATGAGTCCCATAAGGATCTAAGAGTTGCACTTGTAATGCAATTGGTGATCGTCGCCTACCAATTGAATCTACTATTGCTAGCAGATCAACTGATGTGATAGTAGAAGCACAATGTGGATCTTAGCCTTTTACGTAAATTAATTGTTTTAAATTGTAAACATGGGGTAATTAATACATAAAAGGATACTTATCGAAAATACTAAATATGAACCTTGAGAATTCAATTAATGAATTAATGCAACACACATCGTAAACAAAAGTTTGTTCTTTTCTTGTTAAAAGGATCAAACTAAGTCTTCCTTTCCTTGTAAGAAAGAGACTTATTCCTATACTTTTCCTTATGAGGAAAAGCCATAATAGGAATATTTGAATTATCCTAATTCTAATCAAACTCAAAGCACACATACTCTAGAAATCGTGATGTCTTGTAAAGTCAAAATGGTTAAGTATGTTTGCACATCTTATTCTTTCAAGTTCGTTTTATAACCCTAGTTCCGGTTTTGAATCCTTCAAGAAATATAAGATATTTGGATAACTATAGAACATGTTTTCTATAGCTACCAAACTAATATGAGTTAAATAATTAGAAAACGGAAATATCAATAAACCGAAAAGTGGTAAAGGCAATTACTAGCATGATTACCTAGCAATGTGTCTTAACCCGATAAACATGGAGGAACTGCATGCCTAATTTTTAAGTTTAAAATGATGGCTAGCCCATCATCTATATATTAGAACTTGATGCTCTTCCTTGAATACCTAAGTACATGTTACTAGTCGTAGTGACTCCCATTAGCAATAATGTGTAGATATTCAAAGAAAGCAGGAAAGTATCCAATCATCACTCACTCTCCACTGGTGATGTAACACTTTTAATGTTGCCTAATCCAGTGGGAGCTAAATGATTGTATTACTGGTGATGAAACACATGTAATGTTCTCTAATCCAGTGGGAGTTGTAAGCTCTATTAACTTACAAGTTGCCCATCTTATTTTTAGATTGTCTTGAAATAATACATTACTTTCCACATATGAAGCATCATAGTTTTTATGAGAACCATTGCATGAATTTTATTAGATAACTTGTCGCGTTCCTGATGTTGCTTCCTGAAATGTTATCAATAAAATTGTTATGCATGATTCATTATAAAAGCGATAAAGTTCTACATATCTATATTTTGACATTGTCATATTTGCTTGCATAATGTTGTGTCATGCACAAGTGAGAGAAATCTTAATTGTGTGCAAGGTACAACATATAACAATATGACTAATGGTTTTTCTTGACTGCAAGATAAGAAAAATAAGGTTCTACTAGGACTTATACACATAAAATGTATGTTGCTATAATTAGAAAAAATGTCAAGATAACATGAAAAGCTACTTCAACATATTTGCTGAATTGTTTAGTAAATATGATTATGTCTTCTTGTAAATTCATAATCATGAAGTATGTAATTAACTTGAAATTACTATTGAGGCCAATTATCGGCACTCATAATTACTTTAGTTGAATATGTTTAGGTCTCTTGTAAAGACATAAACATCAATTCCGTTAATTGTTAAAAGACTTATAACGTAAAGTAAAGACGTTAATTTGTTATGTCTTCTTGTTAAAGACATGTACACTTACGACGTATAATAAAATATTTAATGTTTATGTTTTCTAGTTAAAACATACACATGAAGTCATTGACTTGGTCAAAGACTTTAAATATAAAGTATGCAGTAGGCTAAAAATACTATTGATGCCATCTGATATGACTTGGTTGGCAGATACGTAAGCTAAAGAGTATAAGTTCATCTAATGAGTTGTGTGATAGTCTCACAACATCTATCCACGTGGAATACCACAACTTTATGGTATGTCCATCATGGATAACCTTTGATCTTTGATGACTTAAACTCTTTTACCTCAAAAGCAATCAAGGTTAGAAAATTGGATGTGCCATGCGTACACCCAATATGGTTCCAACCCAGAAGGAATTTAAGACATTATTGTATTATGGAATGGGACGAATCCCATTATGTCTTGATTGAAGTTCTGAATTTGTTAAATACGTAAGAGTAAGTAATTAGCAAACTAGAATCAAGAACTAACGATGTATTTTGGATGTCCCACTTGAAAACAATTTATTGTTATCAAGATGCTGAGTACTTGGAGATTAGTCTCCACTTACAAAAGCAAGTGGGAGCACCTTTAGATCTTGAAGTTATTCAAGAGCTAAATACACAACCTTCTGAGTACACTTGCTAATGTCATACTAAGGTTGAACATGAATATGTTAAACCATAGATTGATATCTCTCATTCATAAATCCGCAAGGATACCCCTAACACCTGAATGATATATTTTTTATATCAATGTTAAGGGACATAAGTTGGAGGATCATAGTGAACCTGCTAACTAAAGAGATGCATTATCAGATCTTGAATCTGATGAATAGCTAAAAAACTATGAATGATAAGATGCAGTCCTTGAAAGATAATCACTCATGGAGCTTGATTGATCTCTTACTAAATCAGTTAGACTGTGAGGTTTAAAATGAGTTTCTTGAACTAGAAGACACATAAGGACATACTTGTACACATATTTAATGCATGTGTAGTAGAAGGAGTTTACTCATACTCAAGAAATTGATTATGATTAAATCTTCATACCTACAAACATTAAATGTATAAAGATGATTAATTGTCATACCTGTTTTCATGTAAATGAAATATGACAATGGGATTTCAAAACATTTTTTGATTACTTTTGCGAGGACGATGAGTAATCAAAAGGGTTTATGAATATGTATAATCCTTTTTATGTATACAAGACATAAGAATCCAGGTGTGGATTAGATCATGCATCTAGGAGCAGAGACCTTAATTTAATCGTTAATTTGATTTTGATTAAATAAGATTACTCCTGAGAACTCAGAGTGCAAGTTGGATAAATGAATTTATTTTCTTAAATCTCATATGTTGTTAACATATAAGAAACAATATTCCATCTAAGCTAGACTTTAATCCTTAGCCTGGAATGAAGTTTCAATTAAGGAATTACCTTGTTGCATGTGTTTATTAGTATAAACATAAGCGGTTAATAATCTAAACACAATATGACATGTCATTGAGGGGAGTCTCAATGATCAATCTTACACGATGAGATTGAATGCATGAATGAAAATCTTAAATTTGACTAAATGATTCATTATGTAAGTCATATTATGTATTTGATTATTTATATCATTTGCATGAATACAAAATGAGTTGATAACAACAAATATCTAAGTGAAAGTCATTAGATAAATTGTTAAACGAACAACCTAATGGACCTGCAAAGGACCAAATATTTGTTCAAACGTTTACGGATATTTGAGGAGCTCTGTTATGTTTTCATTCATTAATGCTTATATAACTGAGATGATGCTCAACCCTAGTCGTAGTAGGATGACATCATGAATGATGACACCTCTAACTAGATGTGCTCGATTGAGAGCATTAATGCATTATACATTAAAAGAATAAGAATACTTTACAGTTTGGAAAACTGTTATTATGACTGTCTAAAGTAGGTGTTTTGCTAGCTTCATACACACTATGGAATGTATTGTTGTAATACTCGTATTGTACTTGATTGCACACATACAAAAGGACAATCATCATTCAAAACATTTTTTGAATTTTGAAACAAGTATTCTCAAAGTTTACTCAGATGACTACTTATTGTCTTGTACAACAAAATTGATCATGATGGAAACATCGGATTCCGATCTATATGTAGTCTTGTGCATATCTGTTTTTAGTATTTGGATAATGGAACTGTAAGCAGTCGTATTATATAATGAATTGATATACCGGTTATCGTCTTCATTTATACTACTGTGTTCTATATTTGCATGTTTAATCCATGAATAATTTATTTATTCTAAAATTGTCCATTGCCAGTTGACGATACGGGAGTATCATCGAATTAAGGCAAATGTGAGCGTGTTGGTGATTTATTTGCCAAACTCATATGTTGTTCATTGTGATGAACATTGGACTGACCCAACCTTCGAGAATTCACTGCATGGATCGGCGTCAATAGTGAATCTCGCAAATGGTTATGTCTCTTATCCTTAGACTTGAGATGCAAGTAGGTCTTGCATGTGTGGAATTTTATTCTTTGATATGGTTAAACGCTGTCCTGAATAAGGTAGTTATAAAAACCATTTTCAGGAGTGATTTGAAACACATGAATGACACGTGCAGTCAAAATAGGATTTGTTCCTCCACATGTCATGGAGTTAGATACTATTGGGCCCCTCGATGAATTGAACGGATGTTTGTATGGCCATACCCAAATGAGATTAAGATGGATCTTAATTCACTTGGTAATCTTGTTCAAATATATGGATCGAGAAACATAATAGTTGAACAAATAGAATGACTTTGATCCATGTCTAGTGTTCAACATAGTATCTGTAACAAAAGGATGGATGACATATAAACCATTTAAATGAGAAGTTTAAGAAACTACCCTCACATATTTCTAGGGGCATTGGCGTGTTGCTAGACGCTAACCTTTGCTTGTATAATTACTTGATTATTATGACGTCGCAAGTGGGAGCTGCTGGAGTATGCTCGTGTCATAATAAATAATTATATGGCTATACATATGTGAGCCTATGAGGTCACACACATATACACTTAGGTACCTCTTTATATCATGTTTATTGTACTTACGACATGTAAATAAGCTTACGTAACTTGGGATCACTATCGGGCTTCTAATGATTAAGTAATGTACTTAATACATTGGACTAGAAAAATCAAATGGGAGGCCCATTTGGACCTAATAGTGGCCGGCCTATAGGGGAGGGAAAAGGGGGGTTATGGTTTTGACTTGATCTAATTTAAGGAGCATTTATCTCCTCATAATTAGATAACCATTTACCAAATAACTCTCCCCTCTCCTCTCTCTTGATTTGTACGGCACAAACACCAATCACCATTAGGGTTTTGGTTTCCTTGATCAAATCTTTTGATTCTTGATTAATCAAATGTCATTTGATGGTTACGAGTAGAAGGACTAGCATCCAAGAGGTATACGGTGAGGTGTAGTGTGGACAATTCATAGAGGTGATCAACCTTATTGATCATTTGGGTTTCTCATTCTATTCGTGGGTATTGGTATTGGTGGTGATTCCCGGTGCACGCTACAAAGGTATAACTATCTTGTTTATCTTATTGATTGATCATATGGCTATATGAGATCCGTGTGGGTGATGTTGTTCCGCTGCGTTTATTTGATTCTTATATATTTTATATTCATACATCACCTATAAGCAAATGGGTCAAACTAACCACATTTACGTCTATCTATATAAAGACAAATAGAATTCAGAATAAGCTTTGGTTAACCTCAACTAGTGATTCGACATGGACTAAAACAAAAAGACCATGATTTGTTATAAGAAATACGAAAAAAAAAAAAAAAAAAAATTGAGGGAGTGCAACTAACCAAAAATCAATAGAGAATGAAGAAAGGATAAAGCATGACAGGAGGAACTATTGTACTATTACTATATGTTTGGCAAGCGGGATTTCAATTTCACAACAGGCATCAAGGAGGAATAAAACAGCATTTATAGATTTGTGGGCTGCTCGATTAATAAAGAATGCAACCATAAACTAATTAATTTTAAATCTAAACAAATCACAAGATTTGTTACCGTTAAGGGAATAATAGCTTTTTTTGGCTTTTCCTAAAACAATCATAGTAATTGAAGCAGATTCTTTCATAAATTTTTTACGTGTAATGCTTCTATATATAAGTATAAAAACTTAGGGGCCATTACATATATACCCACTAAAACTTTTATGCTCAGAATCCCACTGTGAAGCGCATGTAATAACTACTCATTCTTATTAAGGTGCAAGCAACAAATTTAGCTCATTTAAGGCACATGATGAATGCCAAATCTTTGCTTAACCTCAACACCTAGTCACCTATGAAGTTTGTTTAGAAAAGAGTATTTAGAAAGAAATGGAAGACTAACCTTCCCCAGTTTCATATGTGGATCCAGGTATGGCCTTTGCTCTCCTATTCACCGCAACTGCTTTCTTATTCGTCGCAACTGCATGCAAGATAAGCCATTAAGGAATAAGACACAAAAAAGTTGCATGCAAGATGGCCCATGAATGCTTTCTAGATTTAAAAAAAAAAAAAAAAAAAAAAAAAAAAAAAATGATTTATATATTGTAAAAAATTTAAGTGGTTGTAAGCATTGAGCCACTTTCAATCCTTTGATTTGTTTGAACTTTTAGTTGGATTTCAAAAGGTACCAATTTGGCTCAATGGAGATGAAATCTTTAACCATTTTTACAATAATCGGACGAAATTTAAAACCTCAATGAACTGTTTCAACACTATTTGAAGATGAAATGCCTACTATGAATTCTCTAATTAATCACATACCAAATGGCTTACGATCTGTAAAAACAAACTTCTCCAATGTTCTTGCACCATCATGAGGATTGCATTCGACTATGGTCTCATAGACTCCAAGTTTCCCTTGTTCAATAGCCACTATGGTCAGGTAGAAGTGATACGCCGTGGTCATTTTATGGTATTTGCACCTCCTAAATTTAGCCTCACTGAGGGTTTTCACTCTGTCCTTGTTAACATACTATCAACAACATGCAAGTAAAACAGTTAACGATAGAGAAACAGTCTCAAAAATTGAAAGCAGGTAGAAGAAAGATGTAGCCAAATATACCTTCTGACATGACTTGTTGAAGGCATCAATGGCAAATTCACCAATAAAACGAACAATGATATGATCATCTGTAACTAACGTTTTTTGTTCCTCATCATTAGGGTATACTATTTCTGTGAGTGCAGGCTGCGACACACACACACACACGATATATGTAGTGAAATAAGTATGTGCTACAAACATGTTTATAAAAGAGGAAAAGAGAGATGAATATCCAATACATACTACTGCTTCATCGAGCTCTCTAAATTTTTCCTCCGCTGTATCCAATGGAACGTTGTAGATATTAGCATAATTCCCTGAAATAAAAAACAAAGTTACCATATCACACACGCACACACTAAAGACAAAACCCAACACCACATGTTTTTAGTGAAGTATATATGCGCCAAAAACATTCGTACTCCCTCAAATTTAACCTCAAACCCAACAACCCAGGTTTTTGAACTTAAAAAAGGTTCATTAAACTCAAATAATACATGCATATTGATTATTGACCTAGCAACATTGTTATTTATTTACTTATTTACTTGAGTATTAATTTGCTTAAATAATTAGTATGTACGGGCGTAGCGTTAATCAGATTTGTAAGATAATTATCCAGCATGGTATCTTTGTATGACTACACCCATTGTTTCATTTGCTTCGTCCATGTATATCATATCAGATATAGAAATAGGAATTTATATCCTAGTATTAGTCTATAAACAGTCCCAAACAATAACAATAAATGAATTGGCCAAAAGAATGGAATTGCATACGAGGTCCCTTCTCGGTCTTTTTCTCTTCTGAGATGGGTCTACTTTCGTCTGGTGTTGGACACTCTCGGGCCACAAGGTTACTGGCGGTGTCCGGGTTGCTGCAAGAATGGGCAATCCTGTGTGAGTACAAAAATAGTAACTAAAGTTCATGTTAATTTGTATTTTTAAGTTTAAACCATAACATTAAGGCATAGAACACACTATTTCCAGTCAGCTGGCAGCTCATGAACCGATTTGTGGTAACTAGCAATAATGGGAATCTTTCCCTCAACACAACGCAAATTAAATTTAGCATCCTCATCGTTCTTGTTCATCTTCAGATGCTTTCTGAGAACAAGTGCTCTCTGTATAAACAGATACAAACTTCCTGGAATTTCATATGCACGCCCTATCAAATGAATAACAAAGACAAGTAAATGAAGTGCCAATTGTTGTTTTTAGCACCGGTAAAATCAATAGAAAGATGGTTAGAAGAATAGAAATGTACACACCAGGTTCCTCCACAGTCTTGCTTCCAGTTTCGGTATTCTCCTCAGCAAGACGTAACTTGGCAAGCTTCCGTATCTCACGCTCAACCTGAAATCAACGAAAAACATTTAAACTCATATTCTGATTCATAGAGGTAAAACTAACCATAAGTTTTGTTTAAAAGGAGGATATGCTACTCCATGTAATTTGTCCTTCGGAAGCAAGAGTAGTTGAAAGTCTATTAAGAAAACTCAAATCAAGTCATGTGATGGTAACTAAAATCTAAACTGAAATTCACATACTCTGAAAAGCATATAGCCTTCTGCTTGAAATGTCTAATGACAAAAATAATTTGAAACAAACAAGATCACCGATTTCTAAAGTTTAACTTAATTTCAGGTCAAAAACATCCACAATTTTGTTCCTCTTCATCAAAACTATTCAATGCTGATAGTTCACAAAACTGTAGACAGTGAATACTAAGCTTTCTGTGTTAACTCTAACAAGCGGCACAAGCTCATAGTCAAATACACAACACCATATTATACAAGTATAATATTCCATCAATTAGTTAAAAGAATAACATACTCGTTCATATTAGCCTGATCCTTTGAACTTCAAGTTAAAAACTGATACTGCTTCCAGTATATTGTTGTTTTAAGCTCGTCAAAGCTGTTTTGGTTATGGACAATATTTAACTCTAAATTCAGCTTTTCTTTCTCTAGGCGAGAATAATTTGATTTGAATTGAAGACCAGCACCGGCAAAATAAACATATTCTTGACCTTTAAATTAGTAATTCATTCTATAGTAGTTATTTAATTAACAATATCTTATGTATAAAGTGACTATCTTTTCTGCAAAAGTTTTCAGGGAGTGTTTGTTCACGCTTACTGTTAGGCTTATGGGCATATTTGACATATGCTTATGAGCTTTTTTATTTCAGATATATTTTATAAGCCCATATTTTCTAGCTTTTATTCTTGGCTTGTGAGTTTATCATGATTCAAAGACGAAAACAAAATAAGCCCTAGAATAGCCTTATGAAATAGAAGCCGAAACCATACATCCTTAAACAAAAAACGTTTTTCCCTATTTGGGTTACCGGGAGGGCGAGCCTTTTTATGACTCAAATTTACGTAGGGCTGAGCATCGGGTCAAAACCGACCCGAAAACTAATTTTGTGTAAGGACATGAACCGAGAACCGAACTGAAGTGACTCCGTTATTTTGGTTTTGTGTCAGTCACTTCGGGTCGGGTCGGGTTGGTTTATACGGTTTATGTTTGTTTTTCTCGGTTTCGGCTCGAACCGAAACCAAAAGCCATAAATATATAGAACCAAAAACTGAACTGACTAGGGCCAGTTCAATTTTTCGGTTCGGTTCGGTTTTCAGTCGGTTTTACTCAGCCCAAGATGTAAGCAGTCTCACTGGGTTAATCCGGGGACCGTGGGAAACCTTTCCCTGACCACCCCTAAATGTACACACCTAGCAAGTTTTTATAACCTTAAACAAACACCCCTTAACATTTGTATCTTATTCATTCACTTGCATCTTAACAGCAACAAGAAGACAGACCCCAGCCCAAATCAACAGAAAAAATATACAATAATAATAAATGATATAAGATAAACAATGATTAAGAGCATGAACACACGTAACGCTAAGGGCTGCGTTAAGCCCTTTTTAACACACGTTAACGTGCGTTATTGATGTGGAGGATCGCGTTAAGGCCACGTTAGTGTGGCAAGTTAAGCCACTAACGTGGCGTTAAGGCACATTTGCTTAAAAAAAATTACACTTCTGGTCCCTGTATTTATGTTTGTGTGTTGACAATTTTGGCCCTTGTAATTCTTAAACGATACTAATTTATTCAAAGACACACGATACGGAAATACAATTACAAGCGATACGAGAAACAAATATAACAGATACGATTTATATAGCTTTGTAATTGTCGATTAGATTTGACTTCTCCTCCCACACTTGCAATACTTATTCCCTAACCATTTTCAAGGCGACATGAAGTTGCAAATCTGTTTCATCATTTCTTAATAGAGTTTCTAACCCGACGCTGATGATTGGATGGTCTTGAGGCATATCACGTAACCTTTCGACCTCAGGAGCACGAGTATGCATCTGCCTTATACAACGAGTTATCTCACCAAGCAAACTGTTAACCAACCTGAGTTCCTTCTCTTGTTCGCTGCATAAACGGGAAAGAATAGATTTTTGCACCTCAGCTAGGTTGTTTGCCATTTTTTGTGTGTGTTAATAGTATTGATATTTGTGTGAGAAAATATAGTTCTGTTAAACTAGTTTTTATAGGGGAAAAGTAGCCGTTAAACAAATAGCCGTTGGAAAAGTAGCCGTTAAGCGTTTTATTCAAATTAAAAGTTAAACAAACACAAGATACAGCACAAACGAAACAGAAAACACAAATGATACATCACATCTTCATGGAATACAAAAGCCATTAACCCATAAACCTGCACCAAGTGTGGTTGAACCTCAAAAGCGACCAAACGTGAAAATATTTGAATGCTTTCCCATCATTGCGTTTTTTGAAAACATTCATTGCATCTTCAACACGAACCCAGGGTTCACGTGTAGGCTGCAAATTGTCATGAATTGCATGAAATTGTTGGCATTCAGAGTTCATCCGTGCCCACTTGCTCGTTATCTGGGATTTGCTCCGATGAGGACCGACTGCTTGTTCATTAAACCTTTCTGTAACGACTTGCCAAAAAGGTCCTTCGCCGGCATGGAATTCATGAACCACTTGCCACATATCGGCTAGCAAGGTTTCTTCTTCAATATCCCAACGATTTGCCATTGTGTAGAAATTGAAGTGTATGTATAATTATAAGATAATGTATAGTATATATAGGAAAGGTTAAACGTTTAAAATTTGAATTTCAAAATCTGAGCGGGATATTCAAATTCAAATTCAAAAGCGGGATTATTTTTAAATGTTTAAAATTCAAATTTTGAAATGTATGTTTAAATTTTAAGTATTGATATAAGTTGTTTTTATTAGTTATTAAATGAAAGAATAGTTTTAGTTGAGGGTAGAATTTGAAAATATTTGAGTTAAAGCTGAGTTAAGGCTGAGTTATTGTTGTGGGTGTTTTTTTCTGAGTTAAAGTTAAAGTGTAAAAGCTGATGTGGCGCTGACGTGGCACTGCGTTAAGTTTTAACCCAGGTTACGCGTGGGCATGCTCTAAGTAAGAGTATAAAAGAAGCATTCTTACATTGTAAGATGAAGCACCCTTGCTGTATAACAAACAAGAAAACAAAACATAAACATAAACAAATCAATATTAATTTAATTAATAAAATACTCCCTCTGTCTCAAAATTATTGTCAGGAGACAAGAATTACAAAATTTAATAAAAGTGGCGCCACTTTTATTTTCAACCACTCAAAGAGAATATTCTCTTACTATATTCTCTAGTTTTTAACTAAAAAGGAAAGTGGACGATTAATTTGAGACATCACAAAATAGAAATATGGACAATAATTTTGAGACGGAGGGAGTAACAGTAAACACACAGACATGGAGATCGAAAGTACCTGCGACCCATGGTGATCTGCTGCAGAACCCTAGGCCAAAATTAAAAGGTTTGGTAAATTCGGAAAAACAGACATTTATATGGTTATTTTTATTACATTTGTTTTTTCGCTCTGAACTTCGTACGGACATGTCGGATATATGATAGCGTTTTGCTAACGAGAGCCCTACGGGTTGTCGTTAAGAGACATTTTTTTTATAGAGATTGTATTAAGTTTTATTTTAAGGTTTAGTGATCTATATGCCTACTATCAGGGATGGAGCATTTAACTCGTTATATATACATGATGGACATTTACGAGTTCAAGAAGGATATCAGAAACTTAACACTCTGTTCCCGAGTATAAAACGGAAAGAAAAGAGATGGAGAGGAAAAAATGAGTGAAGTAAAGAGGAGAGTAATAAGAAATTATTTTTTTATCTTGTGTTCCCGAGTTGAAAAGAAAAGAGAATGAAGTAACAAAAAAATAGTTTTAAAATCAACACCACTCAATTTCATCTCAATTTGGGAAGTAAATTAGGAGAGTAATTTTGATGTAATTTACTATCCTTTACTTTCCTCTCTCCTCCTAAAAAATCTCAGGAACATAATTTTTATTTACTACCATCCCAAACCTTTCCCTTTCACTCCAAAAAATAAACTTGGGAACAGAGTGTAAATGTCATTGGATGCTATTTTTTCTAAAATGTAACTTATCAAATACAAATTGAAACAAATTGCAGGCTGTTATTGAAATTTATAATTACTTGCATGGAGAGCAATAGGATATCAAAGTAATCAAACAAAGAAGAGTTGGAGAAACAAAATTCAAACCTAGATATCTAAAAACCCATTAGCAACTTCGCAAAACTAAATACAAACTTAGTATCCAATAGACTTATCTTTGAAGGAAAAAAAAAAAAAAAAGGACCAATCTCTACTATCACAAACCAAATTGACGAAAATGTACACAAATTTCACTTGCCATTCTCTACTAAGCAAATGCTTTTGCACTCTCTCTCTTTTTGCATGTTATGTGCTACGTGTTTCATTTTTATTGATTGACTAAATATTAAAATAAATAAATAAATGTGTGCATTTTAGATTGCTCTCTTTTCACTTGTCACGTACATACCACTTATTTTTCATCTACACCCTCTCTCTCTTTACTCTTCTTATTTTAGATCTAGCAAAAAAAACATCCCAAAATTCTCAAATACTTATGCATTTGTTCTTTTAATTTGAGGTTTAGTTTGCAGTTTTTTGGTCCTCACCGGAAAGCATTAAAAGTTAGATTTCGGTTAAAACTTTAAAATATAAAATTTTAAATGGAGAACAAAATGCTTGGCATACAAAATGCTTTGCGCGTATAGATGACGTGTCAAATTTATAGTCATCACTTTTAAATAAACTAGGCGTGCAAATAACATGGAGTGCAAACTCATTTGCTCGCACAATCACATGTCACTTTAATAGCCGTTACTTTTAATCCTTATAATTAAACTAGGCGTGCAAATGAGTTTGGAGAACAAACATTTTTGCACGTAGTGCCACGCGTCACCTTATAATTCAATCTTAATCTGATAAAAATACATGTGTAGTAATCATAAGGTAGCGAGCAAATGATCATGGCGAGCAAACATATTTGCGCGCATAATAGATTTTGGTAGGGGTGAGCAAAAAACAACTGAAAAACCCGAAATCGAACCGAAAACCACAAAACCCGAACCAAAATAACTGACTGAAACTAAAAACTGATGGTTCGGTTTTTACTTTTTCAAAAACCGAAAAATTCGGTTTGGTTTCGGTTTTTATCCAAAAAACGAACCGTAAAAAACCAAACCGAACCGCTTCAATTATATAATATAGTATATAACTAATATAATGTAGATAAATAACTAAACAAATCTAATTTATAAATTCATATTAATTTTGTAGGTAGATTTATAATATATATTTATCTTAACGTCTTTTTTTTTTTTTTTTTTTTTTCGTGTTTATTGTTTACTTTATATTATATCAATACTTATGTGACAATGATCATACTATATATAAATTCACTTGTATGTGTGTATCTCTTTATATGTGTGTAATTGTAGAATTATGAGATAAACATTATTAGGCTTATCTTGACAAAAATAAAGATAAATAACCAATTTTCTACAAAAATCATGTTTGTTGGTATAAATTAGCTACACACAAATATAAGCGGTTAAAACCGAAAAATCGAATGGTTTTGGTTTTGGATTTTATAAAAACCGAATTTTCAGTTTGGTTTCGGTTTTAGCCAAAAACCGACCAAAACCGAACCGCAGGGACGGAGCTAAAAGGGTTCCCGCGGGTGCCCGTGCACCCCATGGAATTTTTCGATATAGTGTTAATTTTTGAAAAAAAACACCGATTTTTCTCAAAGTCATCTTAAATGCATCCGGTCCATTGAAATGTGTTTCTAGTATTATAGTTTAAATTTTTTTATGCACTCAGTTATATTTAGTCTTGGCTTCGTCCCTGCCGAACCGCGCACACCCTAGATTTTGGTAATACGGTTTTCAAAGGTTCATTACGTCTATTCTGGAAATTTTCACCTGATCTATACCTTAGAATTTTCACTAAGAAGCTAACATCTGTATTAGTATAATTTTTAACTTTGACCTTTATCTTGAGGTTTGACGATTTGTTACCAAAATTCCAAACGGAAATTTTTTTGGAGGTTAGACACAGTCTAGCGAAAGTTTAACGTCGCCTTAAGGACGATTTATTGACGGTTTTATAACATGTGACGCCTTTTTCTTGTGCACGACCTGTATATATGTATAATGTACTAATTTAAAATCTTTCTGACCTAGTTTTGGACTTTTGGCTTCATTTACTCCACTAGTTGATGTCCTCTCGTACGTGACAACAACCACGATAGTACTCGTTTGAAAGTAAAGTTCAACAAAACATAAAAAGAACACTTAACAATTGAAATGGGCATATAATTTTTCATGACGGAAGTTTGCCATTACAATATGATCGACTTTCAACAGACCACAAAGAAGAAATAATAAGTCAAAGTCGTGGGAACAATACATAGTCGAACACTTCAAACCCTACTTTTGAAAACCCTTTATCGCCCCATTCTTCACCATAGGTATTTTTTACCTCACAGTATGTAGTGTTTTAGAGTGTTCTCAGAAAGTGGTATTTACTCCCACAATTAAGACTGCATGCCCTTCTCCGTATAACTCGACAGCTTGCTCATCACTTGTAGGTTCTACGGGATGATAATAAGGGTCATTCTCTAGAGCACAACGGCGTGCAACCAAATTATCTTTAAAACCACCCATGCGTAGCATTGCCACACATGGAAATGACTGGCCTTCGTCACCATAATTCTCTAATAGCTTTTGTTTGTACTCTTCCTTGTCAGCAACGCGAACTATGCTGCTAATTCTGTAACGTTGCTTCATTTGATAATGCTTCTCAGACCAGTTTGGTATGCCTCTTCCAAGACGTTCGTAAGGGTAGCTAGCTCTTAGTGGTTTCAAGCCCAAGATGCGGCTTGGTACAAAATTCTATTGCGCGAACCACCATGTTAACCTTCGCATCCACCATGGGCATGCATGAAAGGTATAGATCTTGAAATTCATCTCCTCCGGACATTCTGAGTACAGTACCGGTCATGTCCGCCATTGCCAACAATTGACAGTGTCCTTCATACTTCTGGTGCGTCACTTTGAGTGTATGTTCTTTGCACGAGCCTTCCATGTACGTAATCTCTACATGTGCCACAATAATTTTATTAAAACATGTAATGATACAATGAGCTAGCTAGCATATAAAACTTTGCAAAGGAAACTCTATAAGTACACTTGGTGTGAATGAAGACATCGACATAAAATTTTATACATATGAGTACAATCTCACTTTATAAATATTTATCTAAACAATTATCTACATATAAAAGCTCAAACAGTGAAAACACTTTTCTTTCAGGTGGCTAGCAAATAGCAATGTACGTTGCTAGATGTGATCAAAACATAAACATATATAAAAACTCAAAAGTAGAACATGGTGAAAGAAAGAAGACTAGGGTGACATACCTTGAGTGAAAAATAGGGTTGTTCTTGAGAATCTTGCTTGCTTGTTAAAAGTGTGTTTTGAAAAAAAAGAAATATAGTGAGTTCGATTTGGTTGGATGTTGAGCTGGTATATAAGCTAATGTGGGAGGGCCGGGAGATGCTTAGTGTGTATTTATGGTTCCTTAATGGGAGCTAGATAGCTAGGTCCTTTGTCTTTTCTGTGGATTAAAAAATTGTACTACGTAGGACAATAAAGATGGAACACTTTCATGACATGTGACTAGTTAAACGTAACACAGGTCTAAAGAGACATTTGACATGAGTTTGTAGAACAAATAACTTAGTATGATTATGATTCTTTAAAGTCTTCAAAAGATTGAACAATCGTAGAAGGAATGAAAGATTAGAGTTAAGTTAATCAAGTTCAAGATGTTGATACAATATTAAAGCTTTAAGTTGAGAGTTATCAAGTATTCCAAGTATTGGGTTTTTTTCTAGTAAAAAGCATGCAAGATTAGAGTTTGCATGTTAACATAATCAAGAGCATATACAAGCTATCAGAAAAGAAATGCATGTTTTGTTGGGCATCAATTTGACTACGCGCCATCTTGATCAATCATTTAAAGGAATAAAAAGTAAAGCAATGTTGTCATGGTTTGGCGATCAAAACATCATAAGTTACAAACTACAATGTGTTATTATATTTATGCCAATATACATATTAAACCATAGTGAATGTGAATAATGTTATAATGAAGATCGAGCGGGAAAGGCTGAAGTTCATTAAGGGTGTTTGTTTATTTAGATGTTTTAGATCTGAATCTGACTACCACATCTTACCAGTAAGAGGTGGTTAGAAAGTTTAAATCTGAACGAAATAATGTTTTTTGTTTTTGCATAATTGTCTGAATGATTTTAAGTGCTCGTTTCTTCAATTTATTTAAGTAACTTATGTAAATATGAAACAAAACTTTTTATCATAAATATAGCATAGTTAATAAACAATCAAATATATTATATTAGCACGAGCCTTCAATCTTTTATCGAGTAAGAGACAGTAAAACAAGTCTCCCACCTTTTACTGAGTACTCACAATTAATACACTTAGTTTAGATATTTTGCACATTCGTGGCTAAGAATATTATTCTTGTTAACCCGTCCCATTCAAGTTGGGATATTGATTCTAGCTCGTTGTTGTCGCAAAGTTTGCATATAGTGATACGCTTGCGTCATGAAGAAAATGTCGGTTTCATCTTCGACACCTTACGCTCTAACAGCCATATAAATTCTGTAACTAATAGCTAAACACTTGGCGTAGATCGTTTGCTAACTATGTTATTTACGTAGAACATCGAATAAGCTTTTTATTAATACCAAAATAGCAATTTTTACGTGTGAACTCTTCACCAAACAATGTTTTATCATTTACTTGTAACATACTTCCTCCATCTCAAATTTTATTGTCCATATTTCTTTTTTGGTATGTTCTAAAATAATTGTTCATCTTTCATTTTTAGTAATAAAAAGATAACCTTATGAGGGAATATTCTATATGGTTAAAAATTGTAATGACTCCACTTTTATTAAATTTTGTGTTTTTTGTCTTCTGACAATAATTTTAAGACAGAAAGAGTATAAACGAAAAAATAATATTTCTTAAGATTTGTTTTAGCCTGCGACTGTGTAATTTTTGAATTTGTACTTTGTGAGCTGTGACTGGCAATCTCACAATAATTACCAAGTCACACATTGGTCTTCACAGTTGTACTATTGCAACGGGGTCTACCCCAAAATCTGCAAAACCCCCTACCACTAGGGGTACTTTTGCAGCTTTTGTACTTTTTTTTTTTCTCTTTTCTCTGTTTTTTGGTCCCATAATAACTTTTTTATAACTTTTTTTTACATTTTTTTTGTCCAAGTCCATTTTTTTGCAATGTTTGTCCAAGTTTTGCAATGTTTCAAGTTTGTCCAAGTCTATTTTTTTTGCAATGTTTGTCCACAAACACAACTGCACAACTGCAGATTCACACAAACACAAAGGCTCGGATCAATGTTTCGTCATCGCCAATTTTTTTGTCCAAGTGCATAAGCACACAAGCAGATTCATAACTGCAGATTCAACACAAACACAAAGTAAGGCTCGGATCAATGTTTCGTCATCGCCAGTTTTTTTGTCCAAGTGCAATAAGCACACAAGTAGTTAACACAAGCAGACTGCAAACAATCAAAGCATTTGCACACAGAAACAACACAAACAGAACTGCAGATTCACATAAACAAAAAGTAAGGCTCAGATCAAAGATATAAACATTCGTCATCGCCTTATAGGCTCAGATTTTTAGTAAGGCTCGGATTTGAAGGTTGCGAAAGTGATAAACTTCGCCATCCATTCGGTTTTAAAAACCATTCGTCATCGCCTTAGTTTTTAAAAACTATTTGTAGTAAAAGTTACAAAGTGCAGATTCACACAATGTGTTATACATACGGGAACATACCCCAGATTCCACAACAGAATCCACAGGAAAAAGCAGATTCCACAATTTTCACATGAATCCACAACAAAAGCAGATTCCACAATCTCCAAAACTTCCACATGTTTCTCGAGTATCACAAGAAAGCTTCACAAGGCTGTCAAAACTCACAAGAAAGTATAGATTCCCTGCAATTACTCACAAGAGCACAAGAAAAGCTCCATTATAAACAAGGCTCACTACACACCACAGAACCACCAATATCAACAAACACCACAAAGAACCACCAATACCAACAAACAATACACCACAAAAAGACAAAAGCACCACAAGTACACCCTTAACATACCCCAAATTTCTGCAAACACTACACCACAGAACAACCAACCATACCAACAAGAAGCAGAGTATCACAAAAGTACACCCTTAGCCATAGCCCCCGTTCCACTAAAAATTTAACCCCCGTCTTTATAACCTAGGCCATATCAAAATAGCCCATGTCATTATAACCACAAAGAAGCAGAGTATCAAAAAGGCAACAATATTGAAAGAAAGGGTTGGGGCAGAGTATTACAACAAAAGGCAACAATATTGAAAGAAAGGGTTGGGGCAGACTATTACAATAAAAGGCTACAATATTGAAAGAAAGGGTTGGGGCAGAGTATCACAACAAAAGGCAACAAAATGTCTAGTTCACCATTTTACACAGAAGAGGTAATAATAAGTTTTACGCTTTCAATATTACATCGAGATAACATTAGGCTCAGATTATAAGCAGTTTCACATAAGCAAGTATGATCATATATGGCTGCAACTTCAAAGGTTGCAAAATCAAGTTTTTATTGCCATCAATTTGGAAATGACACACCAAAATCAATTGTTTTTAAAATCATCATCGCCGTATCTCGTTTTTTTAAAAGAAAACAAGTTTCAAAAATGCTTAGAACAACAAACTGCTTATAAAGTTCCATCACAAACTGCTTAAAAAAGCAGTTTCATCACAAACTGCTTAAAGGCATATGTTATAAAGACGGGGGCTATATATTAGAGCCTTTGGACTGGGGGTAGGCCAGAGCAGGTTTTCATACCACTCAAAGGTGGCAGATCAAGATGTTAACCTACCCACCAAAAGTATTCATCACAAACTGCTTAAACAAAAGAACCACCAAAAGTCCTTAGAGCCTTTGGACTGGGGGTAGGCCAGAGCAGGTTTTCATACCACTCAAAGGTGGCAGATCAAGATGTTAACCTACCCACCAAAAGTCCTTTAAGAACAGATAATTACCAACCACAGAACCAACAACACTTAAGAACAGATAATTAGATCCCAGAAACAATATCACAAAACACATAAGAACAGATAATTACCATCCACAGAACCAACAACACTTAAGAACAGATAATTACCAACCACATAACCAACAACACTTAAGAACAGATAATTACCAACCACATAACCAACAACACTTAAGAACAGATAATTAGATCCCAGAAATAATATCACAAAACACATAAGAACACATAATTACCAACCACAGAACCAACAACACTTAAGAATAGATAATTACCAACCACATAACCAACAACACTTAAGAACAGATAATTACCAACCACGGAACCAACTACAAAAGTTTCAATTACAAAAGTTTAATTAAAATAAATCATAACAGATTAAAAACCCCCAAATTATTTTCGAAACCCTACTTTTTTATAAAAAATTAGATCCCAGAAATAATATCACAAAACACATAAGGTCTGATAGATTAACATGCACATCTTTCAATTACAACAGTTTAATTAAAATAAATCATAACAGATTAAAAACCCCCAAATTATTTTCGAAACCCTAATTTTTTATAAAAAAATAGATCCCAGAAATAATATCACAAAACACATAAGAACAGATAATTAACATGCACATATTTCAATTACAACAGTTTAATTAAAATAAATCATAACAGATTAAAAACCCCCAAATTATTTTCGAAACCCTAATCTTTTATAAAAAATTAGATCCCAGAAATAGTATCACAAAACACATAAGAACATATAATTACCAACCACAGAACCAACAACACTTATAAAAATTAGGGTTTTCTTAAAAAAAACTAGATCTGATAGATTAACATGCACATCTTTCATTTACAACAGTTTAATTAAAATAAATCATAACAGACTAAAAACCCCCAAATTATTTTCGAAACCCTAGTTTTTTATAAAAAAAATTAGATCCCAGAAATAATACCATAACAGATAATTACCAACCACATATCTCACACACACACACTATCTCTCTATCTCATCACGTTTCTCAAACCCAGAATTAAGAATCTGAGTGGTATTTTTAGTTTTAGATCTAAAATGTTTTTAGATCTAAAATTTAGATCTACAATAGAGAGAGAAACAGAGAGAGAAAAAGATAGAGAGAGAAACAGAGAGCGTGTGTGTGTGTGTGTGAGATACGTGGTTGGTAATTATATTCGTGTTTTTTTTTTTTTAATTGTAAATGGTATATAAATTTTGTAAAAGTTATATGTAATAAAATTTGTAAAAAATTATGTAAAATCTGTAAAAGTTGTAAAAAATGTAAAAGTTATTTGTAAATAAATTTTGTAGTAATAAAAAGACAAATTATGTAAAAATGTAAAAATGTTAAAAAAAAGTATGTTATAAAAAATGTTATGTATTTTCAGGTTTTCGGTTGTAGAATGCTAACTATGTAGGAAACATGTTTATCTTGTGATTAGTGAGTCGTTAGAAGTGAGGAGGAGGAGAGGAAAGAAAGAAAGAAAGGAACCTTGAGAGAAAAAGAGAAATATTAGATTGAGATTAAGTGGAAGGTCCAACCCTCTCCACATGTGGAGAGGGGTATTTATACTTACAATAAAACGCCCACTCCCGGGCTGTGGATCAGGCATACAGTGGGTGAAGACTCGTCCTTCTTCCAAGGTGTTACTTAAACTAAAACTAATTAACTAATAAGTAAACTAACTACGAGCTAACTTAATGCTATTACAATCATTAGGTGACCGAGACTTTTACAGGAATATTTGTATTCCTAACAATCTCCCCCTAAGCGAGGTCACCTTTGAGGTTAAGATCTTTGGTCTTTAAGCATTCTTTAGTCTTTGTAGCTCGTAGGATCTGATTCTTCTCTTTTCAGCACACTTCGTACTTCAACCAAGTGAACTTGTGATTTGAATTCCTTTGAGATATGTGATCCTTGAGCTTCTTTGAGATCATCAGCCATAGTAAATCTCCAAGCTCATCCATAGCAGTATCGCCTTCATGTGATGTAGTGACTTTAGGACCATCATGCTCACACCCTTCTGGATCAGGAGACATTGCATAGGAGTTTGTGAATCAGGAGGCTTTTTCATTAGAGTTGCGGAAACGTTGTTAGAAGTCTCTCAACATTTTGTTGTAGCGAGTCCCTCATCTTCATTGATAGTGTGGAGGATGTGTGAGCATGAGGTATGGATTGACCCGATTCAGCTGGAAACTGGAGCCATCAATGCCATCTTTATATGTTTCCCTGAAATAAAACAGTTAGCAATAAAGATAGAGAACGAACATGGCTTTGTCATTCGTTCTGCGAGGACAGACTACCCTCCGGTTTTGTGAAAACCGACCTGTGATCAGGTAAAGTCTCTTTTAAAGAAGACTCTCCTTGACAGGAATTTCCAGCTTGTAGTAATGAATTTTCCAAAGAATCCACTTTGGAATCTTCATACTTAGCATGTTCTCATACCGGAACGTCTCAAAGCAGACAGCATGATAGAGTGAATCGGTGAATGAATATTCACGGATTGATGAGAAATAGATTTATAGAAATCACTCGTGTGTCCTATGATAAACATTTTTGAGACACAACGAGAGTTTTGTATTTAGAATCACATTTCCATCAAAAATACTTTTGTTTGAAAGATATTGTACACAATCAATGTGCTCGAAAGATTAGTTGGTGAGCACATTGAGAGGTTTTAGCAAAAGTATCCGTCAATCCATATCCTGGAACAAGTTTGATTCAATTATGAATCGCACCATCGTTGCTTTCCAGTTGTCACTTGATCATTGATCCAAGATGGATCTCACATGTCACCTACCAAGAGTTTGAGTGATGTTTGCTCTAGAAGGATTTCCATCTTCATTGTGAATATTTTCATATCACTCGGATGTTCTGGCAATACCACAAGGATAATGCGTAGGACTCTAAATATTTTATCTTATTTTCCACATTGTGTGAAACAATAAGCATATTTGGAATGTGTGTCCTAACGAGATTTATGGATGATCTCATGGCTCTAGACTCAATAGTGCGTTTTGATCCGCTCCTGGAGACTGGGGAGGCGTCTCCTGTTTTAGGTATCAACATAGCTCGCAATGAGCGGTCGATACATTGCACAGGGTTCCCCGTGAGAATGAAATAAGCTCTTTTAAGAGAACTTGAGTGGTTGGGAAGTTTAGTGCAGTGCGTCACTGGGTCCATGATGTCTTGTCTTCAATACTAGTGTTACTTAAGTAACCACTAGTAGATTATGAATTGAACCCGGTTTCTGCCCTAAGGTTGAATATTTAGAGGTCTATTTCTTTTCACCCTTTCTCATTTCATTTCTTTTTCATTCTTCAACCCCTTCAGTACTTACCGAGACTTCACCACTAGAACCTTGTTGGGTTTGTTCCAGTCCTAGCTCTATCTCAGTCTGCACTCTTCCCTTTCTCAGTTTACTCCTTTTTTCAATCATTCCTAAGGACTTCTAATCTATCTATGGATTGTCCCTGGGAAGATCCTTCCGGTTCTGGTGGATCATGGGAACTTATACCTAACCTTAACCAACCTTATAACTCCGTGCATTAAAGTAAATGGTCGGTCTTAGGTATTATTTCCACAAACGCCTTTCGCTCCCCCTCAATATGTGCATTGATATTCGAAAGTGTTTAGCACATATGTAGGAGCCTATTATTGAGTCGAAAAGATCACATTTGATATCAGAAGATTGCATATTTAAATCACATTCTCTCCCCCGATCAAAAAATTTCAAATCATTCGAGATTTTTGATCTCAATTGATTTAAATAATTTAGAAAGCGTTTTGGGAGAGAAATGCGGTCAATTTTAATATTTTCTGATAAAAAGGAACTTTTTATTGCTCCCCCTCAAACTGTGAGGGGGGTTGTTATGTGTCAGATTTGAAGAGTTATCAGAATATTCGAAGTTTTAACGAAAACGCTTTGAAAGTTTACTCATTCTGACACATAACCATCATAAGTCTTTTTGTTGCAAGGTTTTATGTACGAAGTGTGGGGTGTTTTGATCATACATAAAATTTTGAGAAATCACTCTCCCCCTCAATCAATGACGGATGTAAAAGCATAAATATTTTCATAAACTATTGACGTCATTGATTGAGTGAAAATGTTATCAAACTTTTGAGTTCAATTTGATTTTCATTCAAAATTTCATGGTACTACCAAGTTTTGCACAAACACTTTCCGGAAAAATCATAGAAGGGAAAGTATTTGGCGATAAAAAGAAGATTTCTCTTCTTTATCAAGAAATAATGCACTGAAGCGTACATTAGATCGAGGGTGCATGAATATAAAGTAATTCACGCTCGGATGAACGGCACCCTTTGTTAGGAACAACCGTCTTTTTGGCGACGTGTTTTCCTTAATTTTGAAAACCGGGTTGCTATCTGAAGTAATAGCAAACCATATTTTTGAAGTCCGGGTTGTAGCCTGAAATGACTACAAGCCATAAGTTTTAAGCGTGGGTTACAGCCTGAAATGACTGCAAGCCATAAGTTTTAAGAATGGTTTGAGATACGACATGTTTTTGAAAACAACTTTATTTGAAACCGAAAAACTCTTGCTCAAGCATATGTATGATTCCGTGTCATTATTGAATAACATTTCTAGAAACGTACATAATATCGATTATACAAGAGACATGTCGAGAGAAGAATTTTTTTTTCTTTTTTTTTTTTTTTTTTTTTTTTTTTTAGGATTTATATTTTTCTATTTTCTTTTTGAATTGATACTATACAAGGATATGTGAAGCAACCCCTTTACTCCTCTTGATCTTCCTGAAGACAACTGAGATCCTCAGGTGTGAGACTCTTCATACCAAGGCGTGGGAGGATGAAGTGAAACCGTTCCCTAGAAAGTGCTTTGGTGAAGATATCGGCTAGTTGGAACTCAGTCCTCACAAAGTAAAGTTCCACAATTCCTTTCTCAACTTGCTCCCTAATGAAGTGATGTCGAATGTCAATATGCTTAGTTCTTGAATGCTGGACATTGTTGCAGCAGAGTGCAATTGCACTTTTGTTGTCACAGTACATGGGAATCTTATTGCATATGAAGCCATAGTCAGAAAGTTGAGATCGCATCCAGAGGATCTGAGCACAGCATGATGACATAGCAATGTATTCAGCTTCAGTGGAGGAGATAGATGTACTCATTTGTTTCTTTGAAGACCAACTGACTAGCTTATTTCCTAAAAATGGTGCACCCCCAGATGTACTGCGACGAGTGTCTTGACATCCCGCATGATCAGCATCCGAATATGCTGTGAGAGCCATAGAAGTTTCTTTAGGGTACCAAAGGCCCATGTGGATTGTTCCTTTAAGGTATCGAAAGACTCTCTTGACAGCTTCCAGATGTTTCTTGGTGGGTTTGGATTGATACCGAGCACAAATGCAAACTGCAAATAGAAGGTCGGGTCTGCTTTCAGTAAGGTACATTAAGGAGCCAATCATGCTTCGATACATGGTTTGGTCGACCGGAATTCCCACATCATCTTCGTCAAGTTTCGATCGTTCAATCATAGGAGTATCAACTGAATCACTGGAGTCGAATCCAAATTTCTTCAAAATTTCATTGGCGTATTTGGATTGATTGATGAATATGCCATTGGGGTTTTGAGAAATTTGCAGTCCTAGAAAGAATGACATTTGACCCATCATAGACATTTGGAATTCGGAACTCATCTCTTGGGAGAAACGATCACATTCTGTGGGATCAGATGAGGCAAAGATGATGTCATCAACATAGATTTGTACATGTAGGAGGTTTTTGCCCGTTTTTCTGGTAAAGAGTGTAGGATCAACAATGCCTTTGGGGAATTTGTTGGCTAGAAGAAATTTAGACAAGGTGTCGTACCACGCCCTGGGTGCTTGTTTAAGCCCATAGAGAGCCTTCTTTAATCGATACACGTGATTAGGGCGTTCTGGATCCACAAAACCTTCGGGTTGAGATACGTACACCACCTCTTTCAGATCCCCATTTAGGAATGCAGTCTTGACATCCATTTGATAAACCACCATGTTTTGACTTGCAGCATTTGCGAAAAAGATCCTTATGGCTTCTATTCTAGCAACCGGGGCGAAGGATTCTTCAAAGTCAATACCTTCTTCTTGTCGATATCCTTTTGCCACAAGCCTAGCTTTGTTTTTCAATACATCTCCATGCTCATCAAGCTTAACCTTGAATATCCACTTGAGAGCAATGATCATTGCACACTCGGGAGGTGGTACTAGTTCCCAGACATCCAGTCGGTCAAATTCATGAATTTCGTCCACCATTGCAGTGAACCATGAGTGTTTGGACATTGCATCCTTGACGCTTTTTGGTTCAGCTTTAGAAAGAACAGAATTGAAGAAGCACCACAATGCGTCGGTTTCAAGTTGCTTGCGGGTCGATACTGGACGTGAAGGGTTTCCAATAATGTTGTCAATAGGATGATCATTGGTCCATTTTCGAAGGTATTCATGGGGTTGAGAATGTGGAACTGAGGTAGCCGTGTTGGATTCGTCAGAGGATGTTACATCATTTGATAATTCAGGGGCAAAGACGTTAACAAACGGCTCATTATCAGGTGGAGCAAAAGGATTAACTTCAGATGTATTATCTACATTTGCCGCTCGCTGTACAGGTGAAGGTTGGAAATTAGACGTGCTAACCGATTGACTGATGGCGGGAGCTTCATAATCCCATGACAATGAAGTGGATGGACCGTTATTGTCATCTTGATCATTCACCACCCCATCTGGTGGTTGAACCATTGTAGCTTCAGGAGCATTCATCTGTTGAGGTTCAAAGTATTCATCAAACATTGGGTCAAACAGTTTCTTCCAATCTTCACTTGTAGGATGTACAAAAGGAGCGGCAGGAATGGGATTCTGTACAAGCCTGGAACTAATTGATCCATGAGACAAAAGGTTAGGTACGGGTCCAGAACTTGATTGTCCAGGAACCGGTTGCTCAGTCAGCTCATCGAAAGTAACGTGGATTGTTTCCATTATATCTCTGGTACGTTTGTTGTAGATTCGGTACCCCTTTCGCTCTGGAGCATAGCCAACGAAGAAACCAATGTCGGCCTTGGCCTTGAGTTTCCCAAGGTCTTCACTGTCATTAGTTGGATAGCAAAGTGCACCAAAAACTCGAAGAAACGAAAGATCGGGTTTTCTGCCATGAACCAGTTCATAGGGAGTCTTGCAGTGGAGAGGATGTATCAAGGATCGGTTATGTGTGTAACATGCGGTGGCAATTTCCTCAGCCCAAAGAAATAGAGGAGCTTTGGAAAAGATGAGCATTGTCCTTGCAGCTTCAACTAAGGTGCGATTGCGTCTTTCAACAACTCCATTTTGTTGAGGAGTTCGTGGAATGCTCTTTTGATGACTAATCCCGACACCTTCATAAAAAAGAGTAAGTTGTCTGTTCACAAATTCTGTTCCATTATCAGTACGAATGACTCTAACTGTTTTGTTGAGGCGGACTTGCAACATCTTGATGAGTTTGATGATGGTTTCCGGAGTTTCATCTTTTGATCGTAGAAATTTCACCCATGTGAATCGAGAGTAATCATCAACAATAACCAGCACATATTTCTTTCCATTGATACTTTGAATCCTCATTGGTCCACAAAGATCCATGTGAAGAGTATGTAGAACTTCCATGATTGAGTTGACAGTTTTGGGTTTATGGGTGTGCTTTTTGCTCTTGCCCATTTGATAGGCGGAACACAGATGGTCTTTTTCATACTTAAGTCTGGGCAAGCCTCGAACAAGATCCTTACGTGTAAGTTCATTGATGGTACCGAAGTTCAAATGGTTTAAACGGCGATGCCACAACCATGACTTGTTCTTGGATGCTTTAGAGAGCAGAAAAATTGGAGAGGACCGTAGCATATCTTCGATGGAGATGGTGTAAAGATTTGTGCCCCGACTCCCCTTAAGAAGATCAACACCATCTAATTCTCTAACAAAACAGGTGTGCTTTCTGAAGGCGACTTCGAGATCTGAGTCACAGAATTGACCAACAGAAAATAGATTGTGCCCAAGTCCTTCCACGTAGTAAACTCTAGAGATAACACTGTCTCCAAAGACGTAATCACCATAACCCATTATAGATCCAAAATGGTCATTCCCAAATCTAACCGTACCAATAAACTTTTCCACGAAATTCTTGAGCCGTGAGCGATCTCCAGTCATATGTTTTGAGCAGCCTGAGTCCAAATACCAAAGGACGATTTGTATGACCTGCATTTGAAACCAGACAATCGTGGATAACTGAAAAAGCTGGAGCCCCACACACACTTGGGGTCCGTTTGGTTAGAACACACAAATATTGCATTATCATAAGTAACAGATATCTCACTAGAGTATTCACATTTTGATGCACTAAAACTAGGAGTGGTATTCATTGCTTCTATTGGAAATAGTCTACCGGTAGGTCTCCACTTCCTAATAGGCACAACTCTAGAGTTAGTAATCCTAGTCATTGGGCACTTTTCCCTCAGAGTGAATTTCCTTCCAGTAGGTCTCCATTGATAACCAACATTAGTGAAAACTTTTCCTATTTTATTCCATACTTGTTTTTCCCGTTTAACACTAGAAACATTCAAAACTGGAGATTTCATAGTGGATTTAAGAAAGGAAACAACACATGCATCATGATTACCATAAAATAAGCATTTGTTACACATCTTACAAATAGCATCAGAATTCGAATTAATTACATCATTGTTAACACAAATGTTTGAATCAACTCGATTCCTTTCACTAAGCAACACTTTATTGTTCCTAGATGATTCTTCTACTTCCTTCATAAGTGAGCTCTTAGCCGGCAAAGTCCTATCATTCTTTGTATTGCACTTAGGCTATGACTTGCTAGCATTATATACACCTTTTACTCCTGTAGAAGCAATGATTGGAACATTAGTCTGATTAGTTGCTACTTGTTTACTGGTGATCAAGATGGAGGATTGTGACATGGTTTGGGGAAAGTCAACTGTGACATGCTTGTTGCCACTGAGAGGGTGCAATGCAATTGTCCTATCCGACCTGGTATCATTCTTGGGGCATGATCCTATGGCATATTCTAATAATTCCTGGGCCCTATTAGTGAGGAAGCACGTACCAATAATAACATCATCAAGTGGATTAGAAATCCTCTCATCTTCAATGGTTTCTCTAAGTATGGCCAGACAATCCTTAAGAATTCTAAGATAGTTGTTATGAACTAACTTATTGTTCCTAAGGGGAAGAGAAACATTCACAGCATCGCACGCATATTTATTACAAGCATGTACATTGGAAATTGCATGATCACATGAAACAGCGGGCATTTTACCCTTCACCATGGTCTTTAGATTCTCAATTTCATTTAACAAAGAAGTGACTTTTTCATTGTTTTGGTCACGTGTTGTTTTAATAGACTCAAACAATTCTTTATAACGTTGTTTAGCGTTAGACATTTCAGCACGAAGCCACTCATTTTCATGTTGTAGTTCATTGATAATGCCCTGTTTTTGAAAGTTTTGAGAATCTATCGACTTCTGGTAATTGGTATTGGTCACATCGCTTCTGTTCGATTTTAATTGTGCAATTTGGACCTTCAGCTTCCGAATCGTGTTTGAGTGAGCTTGAATTACTTCATCCTTTTTGGCTAATTCAAAACATGTATCAAACTCAGGAGCATCCGAAGATATCTTGACATTTGATATTTTTATGCTTTCTTCTAGATGTTGATATTTTAATTGTAGGTTCAGATTATCAACTTCTAGTTTTGAGAAATTCCTGACCATGTTATCATGATCATCATTTTGAATTTTTTCAGTAAGTTTGTAATTCTCCCCCTCAAGCTCAATCACACGATTTTGGAAGACATTCAAAGTAACTGACATTTCATGAAATTGTCGAGCAGATAGCGCAGAGTCGGTAACAGTATAAAACACATCTTTAGCAATGTAGTTAGCAATCAAATTTTCATTCACGATGAGAATGTTTTTCCTGTCAATTTCACTGTGTTTGAGATCAATAGCTAGTTGGTTACCCCCACTTTCCACTTCATCAAAAGCCTTTTTCATTTGAGTCACATCATCATTAATAGTGTTTTTAAGTCCCTCAAAATGTTCTTTGAGAAGTTTAAAAAATGGCATAACTTCAGTTAGGTAACACTGTTTTGTTTGCTCAAAACCCCTTTCCCCTTCTGTAATCCATGTAGGTGTAATTCTTATTTTACAGGTTTTCTCAAAGTCATTGAACAATTGACCTAGCACATACAGCCCAATTAGAGTATTACATTGTGTGGGAAGAGTGAAAGGTACAAGGTGCCTAGGTGTGTTCAGGGGATAGGCAGTTGGGTGAGAAATTCTAAACATAGTGCGTGTGTTACCTACAACTCTTTCAGCTTGCATTTTCTATTCCAAAAAACTTTTTCAGGAAGAATTCTCTTTTGAGGAACGAAAATTGCAGTATAATTGTCATTTGCATAATCATAGTGAAACACAATATTTTTAGCAATGCATTTAGGATCCTTTAAACGTTCAGCAAGTTTTGCCCTAGTTCTATCCTCTGCCTCATTGATGTGGTCATAGGATCGTGTATCAGGAGGGGCATGGTTAGGTTCAAGCATAGTGTTTGCATCATATAATGCAGGTTGTGCACCTAGACCTATTCTAAGGAATCTTGCTTTGGGTTTGGAGGTATCTTGTTCACTAAATTCATCACTTAGCTTCCTGTGGTTTTCCATAATTTGAGCAGATTGAATGGTTTGGCCCTGTGTGTACAACTTATCTTCCAATTTATTTTTCAACATTTTTAATTTTGAGAAATCATTTAGAAGTTTAGTTTCTTTATCTTTGAATTCTAGTTTGATTGTAGTCAAACCTTTTTGAACCTCTAGTTTTTGTTTGATGGTTTGATCCAATTGGTTCTTTAAAGAAACTAGTTCCCTTTTTAATGATTCTAGTTTGGAATTGTTTTCAGATATGTAAGTACGCAGTTGCCATTCCATTTTCTGCTCACGTTCATTCAGCTCAAACTTAGCATGCTGCTCATAAATGTTTACTTAGTCCTTAAGGGTGTTAATTCTAGTGATCAGGGAGTCATCAGGGTTGTATATCGAGTGCTCATATACCTCATGTTTACTAGAATCAATAGACGGCATGTCACTTGGTACAACTGGGGGTCCATTGTCATTCACATACATTTCATATGGGATATTATTGGTATTACCCATATCAGTGACATTTGTGTTGACAATATTCTTGAGTTGTACAGAGTCACATGCCCCCTGTACATGTGTAGGATCATTCAGATCATGATTAGGAGATGTTGGTACCTCAGAGATAGCAGACGTGATGGATAAATCAGGATGCTGTGAAGAGGATGCTGCTGCAGACAGATTAGCCATGAAAATTGTTTGAGCAGTTGGTTCATCATCCACGTCTGAGTCAAATGCATCACACTCTTCAACTTGAAAGATATTTGGGTCATTAAGAGCCATGTCCTGAACAGGTTGATCATCCACATCAGCATCAAAGGTGTTCCCATCATTACCAGCCAGAAAGAGCAAAGCTTCTTCATCCAACACAGTCCCATTTTCTTGTGCCTGCATCAGCAACATCTTGTCTTTGAAGTACTCAGAGTTTTGGGGACGTTTTGGGAGAGTGCAATTCCTAGCAATATGGCCCAACCCTCCGCAGTTATAGCATTTCGGCTGCTTAGCTTGTGCTTGAAGAGCATTCCCAACTCTGTATTGCCCATTCTCTCTACCAGCATTTCTTTGGTTGAAATTCTGTCTTCCCTGCACATTCTGCACCACCACCCGACCATCTTCAATGACTACCTGATTACGTGGATTAGATGATATTCTGAGTTGGTTGTTAGTTGATAGAAGTGCAGCCCTGAACTGTTGAACCAGTAGAGAAACTTGGTTGGAGAGATTATCAATCATCATGTCAGTGTGAGAATACCCAGAATCAAGTTGTGTATTCAGAGCAGATAGTGAGGGAGTTGATGATTGACTATTGGTCGGAGTAGTCCTGGAGGATGATTGTGATGGTTGAGGTTGATCATTTGAGGTTTGATTAGGTTGTTGAACATTGGAGACAAAAGCAAGAGATTCATTTGTTGCAGACGGATTGAGTTTTTCTCGCATTAGCCGATCATAAGCAGCATGTTTCTCATGTTGTTGGAGATATGCATAAAGCTGTTCATGATTGGTATGCCTGAGACCTTTGTTGAGCTTAACAGCTGTGACAAACCTATCCCATTCAGGTGCCATGTTATTCACGAATTTGGAATTAAGTTGTATGTTGGGCATTGTCATCTTCATGGCTCTCATATCATTGACCAGCTTGTGAAATCTGACGTAATAGTCAGTGATACTTTCACTTGGATTCATTTTGAAATGCTCAAATTCATCGTATAGCTGTGACTCACGATCTTCTTTAGTTAACTCAGACCCTGCAAGAAGCATTTTGACATTATCCCAGACCGCCTTTGCTTCAGTGTTGTAGTTGATAAGTTTGTAGACATCTTTGGGAAGGCCTTGAATGATGATATTTGATGCTCTGATGTCTGCATCGTAGTGTTTCTTTTCTTCTTCAGACAACTCATTGTAAGTGCGAGGTCTATCAGGACCAAATACGGCCGGTAGTTGATCAGTTGCTTCTGTAACCGTGTCTCTAGTAGTACCCACTTGAAAGGGTCCCTCATCGATGGATTTCAAGATGTTAACCCCATTATCTTTACCCAGACAGTACAGACGTATCCTTTGAGCCCATGAATCATAGTCAGTTCTATCCAACATCGGAGGTCGGGTGTCAGACCCCGTAGTTTGAATGTCATCGGAAGATATCGACATCACTATTTAGAAATTACCAAACCAAAAGTGGGAGATACTCGCAATGTAAGGTAATAGTCGCAGGACAATTTAACCACAACTTGACCTAACCGCAGAACACTAACCTCAGAAAATACCAAACCGCAGAAAAGAAATCCAGTCGCAGAATGATCTAACCGCAATCCAAGTGAACCGCAAACCAAAGATACTAACCGCAGAACACTAACCGCAGAAACTACCAAATCGTAGAAAAATCCCAACCGCAACCGCAGGACACAAACCGCAGAAAGCACCCAACCGCAGAATAGTTAACCGCAAATGATTAACCGCAGATAACTAATCGCAGTGACAATGGTCCAAAACTGTCACTATCGTTGCGTTTTGTTTGTATTCCCGAAATAGTAAACGCAGCAAGTAAACCGCAGATATCAGAACTTAACCGCAACCAAGCAATGAAACAGTGGACTTAAACGCAACAAAGAAATCCGCCCATAATCAACTCCAAACTTCAAATAGCTTAATGATATGGTAACACAAACTAAACTACAATGTTCTACAAACACTAATGAACATAAAAGTACATCACAAACATGTATAACAACACTAGAGAGATTAAACCAAGATGTTTTCCAAGAAAGTGACTCCAAACTCACAAAACCACTCAAAACATCATCAAATTTGATTCTACAAGGCCCTAAGATGAAACCTTGGCTCTTGATACCAATTGTAGAATGCTAACTATGTAGGAAACATGTTTATCTTGTGATTAGTGAGTCGTTAGAAGTGAGGAGGAGGAGAGGAAAGAAAGAAAGAAACGAACCTTGAGAGAAAAAGAGAAATATTAGATTGAGATTAAGTGGAAGGTCCAACCCTCTCCACATGTGGAGAGGGGTATTTATACTTACAATAAAACGCCCACTCCCGGGCTGTGGATCAGGCATACAGTGGGTGAAGACCCGTCCTTCTTCCACGGTGTTACTTAAACTAAAACTAATTAACTAATAAGTAAACTAACTACGAGCTAACTTAATGCTATTACAATCATTAGGTGACCGAGACTTTTACAGGAATATTTGTATTCCTAACATCGGTTCTCACGAGCAAGTACCTGAGTGGGTGCAAAATATAGCTCGTGAACTCGGTTTTGTAATTGTTAAAGATAGAACCAAATCAGAAAATGGTTATATGAACGAAATCAATTACAGGTGTACAAAGGGTGGGACGTATGTACCTCAAGGTAGTGGCAGACGGAAAACCAAAACATGTAAAACCGGTTGTCCATTAAGATTAGATGCGAAATATCATCGAACAAAAAATTATTGGTTATTGAGGGTGAAGGATGATACGCATAATCATGATATGCTAGAGTCGTTGCATGGTGTGGCATATGCAATGTGATTAAAGGATCATGAGTTCGGTTTGGTCAAAGAATTGACAGATTATAACGTACGACCACTTAATATACTTTCGACAATAAAGGGTCGTAATCCGGATAACGTGTCTAGCGTTAAAACTATATATAACGCACAAGATAAGTTCCGGAGAGCCAGAGTAGGTGATAGAACTCCAATTCAAGTCCGTTACTCGCATTTGCAGAATTCAGGGTATACATGGTACCCGAGGGTAAATGAGCATACCAGCGAGCTTGAGGAGCTATTTTTTGTGCACCCCACGTCGTATGCTCTATGGTGTACATTCCCTGAAGTCATGCTGATGGACTCCACGTACAATACCACAGTGTTTAAATTGCCGTTGTTGGAAATTGTTGGACTAACTTCAACAAATAAAACATTTTCAATTGCGTATAGCTTTTTATCCAGTGAACAAGGGCATAATTTTAGATGGGTATTGCAACGTGTGAAGCAAGTGATTGGCGAAAGATATTACCCACGTGTTAGTCACTGACAGAGATTTAGCGTTAGTTGGGGCAATAAGAGCAGAATTTCCTGACGCTCACCAATTACTCTGTCGATGGCATATACAGCAAAACATACTTAAGTTTTGCAAAAATAAATTCACAGATGGGGGTATTGACTATGAGTCCGTTAAAAACCGATAGGATTGGATGGTTAAAGCTCCGACCTTCGAATCGTTCGAGCGACGTTATCAACGCCTACAAGAGCTATTGGTCAACCATCAGGGTACTTAATTATTAATTGATTGTTTTTAATTATTTAATAAATATGCACCCGAATGACCTTTTATTAATTCATTGTTTTTTTCAGATGTCGCTTTGTATCTGCATAACTGGGTGCAAGATTACGCACCCATGTTTGTCTCGTATATTACCGACCAATATAAATCCTATGGCCAGACAGCAACGTACAGAGTTGAGGCTCACCACGCGTTGTTGAAATTATATTTGGACGACACACGGTCCAAATTAGACAGGTTGTTGATGTCGGTCGATAAGATTCCTATTACGCAAGAAGATGCGATAAAAGAGACTTTCAATAGAAGCATGAACGAGAAAATAATTAAGTGTGATGTACCACTATTTCACGAATTAACGTATAAAGTTTCTAAACATGCTTTAAACCTCATGCACAAAGAACTCCACCTGTCGATCACCCCATAAGAATGTAGCCATAAGAATCGGGCAATATACGGACTACCATGCTTTCACGAGATGCAAATCTATGTTATTCATGGTAAGTATATTAAATTTATAACTATCAAGTTGTTTTCCACATTAATATCAGTAATTTATACAAGTCACTTTAATTGAATTCAGGATGCCCCATTCCACTGGAACGAGTTGATATTTTTTGGAGAACCCTATCTGTTCCGTGGCCTGTTATCAATAGGCCCCCGAATAAAGATGGCTCTTACAGCGAACATGGTGGTGATGATGATGATGATGATGATGATGATGATGACAATACTTCGTTTAACGATGGCATGCGACAATTCAAGAATATTTTTAGCAAATCAACATCGTTTGTCAAGAAGAATATGTTAACGAAGTTAAGAGATATATTCCAACCTGAATCTGCTGACACACGTGAACCAGCTATTCAAAAAAATACATGTGGACGTCCGAGCGCAAAGGACAAAAAGGGCAAGGCTACACAAGTCCCGGACTTGAATGAAGTTCCGGACTTGAATGAAGTCCCGGACTTGAATGATGTGCCAACCATGAATCACCGAAGAAGCACAAATTCAAGATCCACGAAAGTCCCGAAATGCGCCAAAGAGCCTGCAAGACACAGTTCGTACACGGGTGAAAAAATAAGACACAGATTTTACGTTGGAGATAAGGATAGCGAGGATTTTATTGATCGCATTTCAGAGATTTTCCGTCCACAGGTAATAAGTATAAATAATGTGCTAGGTGACGGAAATTGTGGGTTTCGGTGCATTGCCCATTGGATTGTGCAAGACCAAAATAGGTGGGCCGATGCTAGATACATGTTAATGCAAGAGTTACAAAGACATAGTATAACTTACGTGAGTATGTGGGGGGAAGAAGACTTTTACCACCTTCGTGATACATTAAACTGGTTTAATGGACCAGCGCCTGAAGATTACTGGATGACGATGCCACATAACTGTCTGGTCATCACTTCAGCTATTCGCCGACCTCTTGTATATATAGACCGTCATGGTTTGTTCACATGTTTACCCCTATTTTCTGCTCCAAACTTATCACATGGAATTGACCCCATTGTGATTGCGCGTGTGGGGAGAACAATGGTGCTCATTACATTTGTCTCAATATAGACAGAGATTCTCCAGTATCACATTACCACCCACAATGGAGGTGGTTCAAACAGCCAGTTGCAAACGAATGGGATACAATATATAACCATCGATGTATTTTGTAAATGTTGTAAATGATTATTCATTTATTTAAATGTAAATTGTTTGTAAATGTTGTAAATGATTATTCATTTATTTAAATGTAAATTGTTTGAAAATGTTGTAAATGATTATTCAACATCGTTTAAATGTTAATTGTTTGAAACTTAAAAGTCTGCTTTTTTGTAGAGTGTTAGTTCTGTACCAGTTATTATTACTTTGTTTAAATTAGTAATAACATTATTGATTGTTGATGTAAATTATTATGCAAATTCTTTGGTCAGATGAGCCAAAGAAATCCTTTCTGGTGTCGATGTAATAGAGGATTTATTGTAGAACGGAAATCCAGGCAAGATGGTAGTCGTGGGCGACTTTTTTATGCATGTCCTCTTTCAGTGGTAAATAATCATACGTTTGCTTAGTTATGTAAATAATTTGTTTGTTAAAAATACATTTCTTATTATTTCTTAACATGTAACAGTCAGGTACAAAAGACTATGGGTGTCGATACTTCGCGTGAAAAGATGAATTTGAAGCAAAGCACTTTAATCAAGCCTCTGCTTCAACGCATTGCTCAAACTGCGTTGCTACAAAAAATGAGAACAAGTTGTTGAACGCAAGAATAAAGGCGCTGAAAATGGAGTTAGAAATGGCAAGGAATCCTGAGGATCACGCTTGTCAGTCAAGTGCCAGGCTCCATGATCTTTTAAATGAGATGAATAATCTTCATATGTCGTAGATGTTGTTGTTTTAAATAATATGTATAACGTTGTCGTTTAATTTAATAATAACAGTTGTTTAACGTGGTAACATGATTAATATTTAACGTGCTATTATACAAACAAAATAAGTATACAAAACATTATTAAACACAAATATACAAATTATTATACATATACAATACATTTACAAAATATTATACATATACATTTACAAAATATTAAACACAACACAATATTAAAAAAGAAATAATAATAATAATAATAATAAAAAAAAAAAATACAAAAAGACAAAAGTACACCTTACACCCTTAGCCCCCGTCCTACTAAAATTTCTACCCCGTCTTTATAGAGCATGCCATACTAGATATAAACTCTGCAATTCTATATCAAAAGATTTTTAGAATATTCGCTATAAATGAGCTATCATCATTTTGTTTGATTATGAAGGACTCCACAATGGTCAAGCATAAGTTACAGATATGACACGTCACAAGTTTCATGTTTCTTTAGATATATTGCTTTTTTAACTATCAAAATTAATAGTATATTGCCTCAAAGTATTACGAAAAGATCATTTGAGTTACACATTACTCGACTATATAAGAAAAGATAAATTACACGTTTATAATCGTGTTGTATAAATATAAGTTAAATAACAAAAATATTCACTACCAAAAGCGTGTAACTTATAAAATTAACTAAAAAACAATTAAACGATATTTTATGAGAATATTTAAGTGATTTTCAAGGTTAAAAATGTGTAAATTTTTCTAAAGCGTTTTTTATTTATTTTATTTTATTTATTTATTTTTTTATTTTTATTTTTTTGTGAAGATCATCTCAAATTGTTATAAATAGCTTGATTTGTAGTGTTAAAGAAATATTGGCCATTAGATTAATTAGATTAAATCAGTGGACAAAATTAAACGATATTAATGAATTTCTTCCGGTTTTTTACTCTCATGGAATATTTTTATTTTTATTTATATTAAGGTAATTTATTTTTCCTTCTGATTTCCCATGTTTTTACTTATTCTCTCTGATTATATTTTCTAAACCTTTTCTTTCCAACTGGACCAACGACTCACAACTTTATACATAACCATTAACCGAGTATTGATGACATTTACTATGTAACTCATTTTTTTTTTTTTTTTTGAACAGCAGAAACTATGTAACTCATATTGTCTAAGTTAAGGAAATATATAATCTCACAACATACATACATACTTGTTTTCTTTGTTGTTGGTAATTATAATCGGTGTCATTGATGACGTTAATTGTCTTGTATCTTTTCTTTATCGATAACGTAATAAACCATGTTTCTAAAACATGTACTATTAAAATGCATGGTAATTTTGGATGTGAGCCTCGTACGGTATGGAATTTGATACAGTAAAAAACGTAGTGGAGTTTACTAATGAATATGAAGATGGTGTGGGAAACGGTGTACACTTTTATTAATAAATCAGATTACAAGAACAATAATAAAATTAACATAATGCAAATAACAGAAATTAAAATACGGAATGGAGTAGAAGCAGAAGACAGACTCTAATAACGATTAAATAAAAGAAAGCAGTAAAGGTCGGAACGAGGCTCGTGTTAAACACGATTCCCTTAAAACAGACTCGCCATATGTTTCCCAGGGTACAACGTCCAAAGCTGTTGTACAACCGGACTTGACTTACTTGCCTGAAAGATCACGGAAATCTTGTGTGTTTCTGATCGAAAGAATTGCTGGAACTCATAAGGTATAGAGATGCGTTTTTTCTGTATCCAAAACTGAATGAGAAGATGTTTATTATATAGGCTAAACCTATCTTGGTCACCAAGACATAATATCGCCTAAAAATAAACCGATATGCAAATCTGTTAAAACAATAAACACGATTTGCATATATATTATTTACACAATAATATTCTATAAACTTGTATAACGAATCTGCAGCAAAAAGATACGCACGTATGCGAGGCTTCGGAGGGCTAGCATGAGTTCAAAAGCTTCGAACCTATCTTTGCCCAGAAATCCCATTTTCTGCACCCCCTGCGCGCACGTAGGAGTGAGAGCATAGCTCATCTAAAGGAATTTGAAAGCTAGTACAAAGATATCCTTATAAACTAGTTTCCACTTCCTTCACTAAGGCGATGTGGGATGTGTTTTTGTTTCCAAATTTTGTGTTTCAAGTGTCCCACTTTGAGACATGATTTCTCATTCATCTTAGCTCCATTTTGGACATATTTTAGCTCGTTACAAAGCTCTCTTAGAGGAGAACAAAACGCCCCCAAGCAACACAAATATATGTAACATATAAATACATTAAATCATGTCCAAAATTTGCAAAAACCCACTTTGTAAAACTCATTTTTCCAACAACATATACATACATTAAATCATGTCCAAAGTTTGCAAAAACCCACTTTGCAAAACTCATTTTTCCAACAATCCCCCACATGAATGGAGATCGGTCGAAAACACACAAAAGTTTCGGCGAAATTTCCGCGGTTAAGTTCTGCATAGGATAGGTAGGTGTGACCCTTTGAACCTTCCCTTGTGAGATGCACTTAGTCTCCTAGATCTGAGTAGACACGATGTCCTTGAACTCAACATGTATTTACATAGACGACAATACACACTCACACAAGACTCTCCCTGACCTTGTCAAGTCCTCATAGTCGTATTCGTTATGGTCATGAATACTAGCCTGGTTCTGCAAGAGGTCTTAGGAATTGCGCCCCCCACAATTCCCTTCGAAGCGACCCCACTTCTCTCTCACATAGGTGATTTAATATTGAATCATTAAAAACATATGTTTTGTGATTTCATCTTGAACCATTATGCTTTATGATTTCATCCTGAATCATAAAAGCCATATGTTTAACCTCTCAACAAGTCACATTTGTTATAGGAATGGACTAGGAAGTTACAATATTTAGTAACTCCCCCACAATGACGTGACTTCCCCCACATTTCTATGATTGGGTTGTCCTATTGAACCCAGATCTTGGGAGTGAATATCGCCTATCTTCCTACTTCTTGAAGTGTTCTATGAGGAATGCGTGTTCTTTTCTTTTCCCTAAAACTTGCATCCACAAAATACTAACTCGTAGGCGTGTGTGATGTTGCACCTGAAAGACTAACTTCATTAAGATTAAACTCATGGATCTACGAAAAATGACTCAAAGACCCACACAAAAGTACAATTTTGATGTGCTTAACGTGTGCCTCTAGGGCACAAGTTAGACAAACCCATAAATCAATACTAGCATTTGACTGAAAAAAAATATTCTAACTAACTTATGTAACGAACATGCTTCGATAAACATACTAAATTTTAGCCTGATAATTATATCCAATTTAAACTTACCAATTGTAAATGACCATGAAAATATTGGTGCACAAAAGATACATTGTATATGCTTTGTCTATTTACGTGTTCATATATTACTTGTACTCTATTTGAAATAGGGTTTTTCTAATATGTGCCCTAGGGCACATGTTAAATACAACAAAAGTACATAAAAGTACTCCTGGACCTACGCAAAAGTACAGACAAGTGTACTTTTGTATGTCCTTTTTCGTGGGTCCCATAGTACTTTTTGTGTGCTTAACATGTGCCTTAGGGCACATGTTAGAAAAACCCTTTGAAATAAATCATTTCATATATGATACGGTAGAATATAATTGCTTGAAAATTTATGAAACAGTGAAGAAATTATAGAGTTGGTAGTAAAGAGACGCACTAGTACAAACAGGCCATCTGCCGAAGACCAAAAAAACATAGTGCCGACGTCATGACGTAGGCAAGTAGTGGATGCTGACGAAATGACGTAGGCTGTTGTTAGTCGTGAATGCCCCGTCGGCACTTACTGTTTTGCGTGGCAGTCCGGTAGCATCAGCGGTTTTGCGTGGTCTCTTTTACACAAACAAAAACAACCACAAACACAAGTCATTTATAAATCAACACAAATTCAAATCTATATAAAAAAACATTTATAAATAACACAAATATATATATAAAAACATATCTATATAAAAAAAACATTTACCCACCATTAATGAGATGAGATGAGTGGTAGTGAACGGCTCCAGGTGGTGGTGGCCAGTAGCGACGGCGAGCGGTGGTACTACACAAACAAAATTTAACCACAAACATAAACACAACTTAACAAACTCAAACACATTAAAGAATAAACAAAAATTAAAGAATAAAATGTTAAATTTACCTTTTGTTTCGTGTGGTGGTGGTGGAGAACGGCGACGGAAACAGCGAACGGCGGTAGATCTGGCAGCAATGAACGGGGGGCGATGGCTGTGAGAAAGTAAAAAAAATCATAAACCAAATCAAATTCATAAACCAAATTAAAAATAAAACCCAAACCAAAAAAACAAACTAAAACAACAAACCAAATAAAAAACAAAGCAAACTAAATAGGTGGTACGGTGGTGATAGTGATGGTGTCGGTGGTGTAGTGGTGGTGTGGTGGAGACAATGGTGTAATGAAAGAGGAGGTGAAAGAATAAGATAAAAGTGTTGTATGGAATATAGATCTAGTTTTGGTGGGATTTATTTGACTTTTGATGAAATTTTGGTGAAAATTTTTGGTAAATGAGATGGCCTGGCGGGCTTATTTGACTACACCACGAAAATTTTGGCGGGATAGTGAAAATTTTGGGGGCAAGTTTATCAAAATAAATCCCTACGACATGTCGTAGGTATTTAAAATTTTTATAAAATTAAATCAATTTTTTAGCATAAATACTTTATTTTATAAAAATATATAATAAAAATTAAAATTAAATACTTTTATAAAATTAAATAATTTAACTTAATACTCCATCCGTCCGAAAATATAAATACATTTTGACTTTTTAAAGTATTTTTATTCCGAATTTGACCTTAATTATTTTTTTCGTGATATATAATTAGAATTAAATACTTTTATAAAATTAACTAATTTAATTTAATATAAATATTTATTTAATATATAGTTAAAATTAAATATTTGATATAATATATAAATTAAATATTGTATAATTAAAATTAAAAACTTTATATTAATATAAAATTAAAATTAAATACTTTTATCAAATTTAAAAAAATATATTTAATATATAATTAAAATTAAATACTTTTATTTAATACTAATACTATAATTGGTATTATATTAGTTTACGACATGGAATCTCCGATGGTTTAACGAGGAAATACACGGTTTCTAGGTCCAGTAGAAAGGTGGTACGAAAAGATGAGTCAAGTTGCTATGGATATACATAACATGTTAAACGGATGAGTCGAGTTGTTATTGATATGCATAACATGTTAAACGGATGATTCGAGATGTTATGAATATGCATAACATGTTAAACAGATGATTCGAGATGTTATGGATATCCATAACATCTTAAACGGATGACTCGAATTGTTATAGACATGCATAACATGTTAAACGGATGAGTCGAGTTGTTATGGATATGCATAACATGTTAAACGATGACTCGAGATGTTATGGACATGCTTAATATGTTAAATGGATGAGTCGAGATGCTATGGAGATGCCTAACATGTTAAACGGATGAGTCAAGTTGTTATGGAGATGCATAACCTAATAAACGGATGAGCCGAGTTGTTATGGATATGCATATGTTAAACGAATGATTCGAGATGTTATGGATATGCATAACATGTTAAACGGATGAGTCGAGTTGCTATGGATATGCATAACATGATAAACGGATGAACCGAGTTGTTATGGATATGCATAACATGATAAACGGATGAGCCGAGTTGTTATGGATATGCATAACATGTTAAACGGATAAGCCGAGTTGTTATGGATATGCATAACATGTTAACCGATGACTCGAGATGTTATGGACATGCATAACATGTTAAACGGATGACTCAAGTTGCTATGGATATGCATAACATGTTAAACGGATGATTCGAGTTGTTATGGATATGCATAACATGTTAAGCGGATGAGTTGAGTTGTTGTGGATATGCATAACATGATAAACGGATGAGCCGAGTTGTTAGGGTATGCATAACATGTTAAACGGATGAGTTGAGTTGTTATGGTTATGCATAACATGTTAAACGGATAATTCGAGATGTTATGGATATGCATAACATGTTAAACGGATGAGTCGAGTTGTTATAGATATGCATAACATGATAAACGGATGAGCCGAGTTGTTAGGATATGCATAGCATGTTAAACGGATAAGTCGAGTTGTTATGGATATGCATAACATGTTACACGGATGAGTCGAGTTGTTATGAATATGCATAACATGTTAAACGATGACTCGAGATGTTATGGACATGCATAACATGTTAAACGGATGAGTCGAGATGCTATGGAGATGCCTAACATGTTAAACAGATGAGTTGGATTGTTATGGATTTAGATAACATGTTAAATGGATGAGTCGAGTTGTTATGGATATGCATAACACGTTAACCGATGACTCGAGATGTTATGGATATCCATGACATGTTAAATGGATGATTTGATATGCTATGGACATGCATAACATGTTAAACGATGAGCCGATATGTTTGAACTTTTATCGATATGCATTATAATTCGTACGCTTTATTTATGTTGGACGTTTATCTACTTGTAATGTAATTCCGTATGCTTGAATATTTGGACGTTTATCAATTTGTAATATTAGTCGTATGTTCAATTTTTTATCTCATATTTTATGTTGTTTTTGTTTGTGAAATCGTGTGAACACTAAGCTTAATTAACATTAAACTAATACAAGATTATTCCGACGTCATTTTGTCGGTATATAACAAACCACAAACGTAATTAATGCTAATCAAACACTAATCGCCTAAAAAATTGTATGGTTTTTGGCCCCGACGACATGTCGTAGGGATTTAAAAGGCGGGAAAAAATACCGCCCAAAAAATGGGTGAAAAGTGGAAAGTCAAATTTGACTAATAAAATGCCTATGACATGTCGTCGGCATTTTGGTTGATAAAAAATTCAACGCACTGAAGCCTTGGTCAAGCGTTTTTTTTTGTCGTTTAGTGTAAAATGCCGACGCCATTTTGTCGTCGGGATTTTTCTCGTAGCTAGTTCTACTTTTTCTAGTAGTGACGTGGGTAATAGAGGTGTTTTTGTTGATGTGATGTTGTTTGGTAGTGTTTGTCTAAGGAGGTATGTGCATATTTTTTTTGAACGGTAATTTGTGATTACATGGCCTCTAGCCCGGAAGGCGTAGTAAGCTCACACAACTAGGTTGGTCCAGTCCAGAAGGCAATGTGCATATTATGTCAATTGAAGGTAAAATGAATGAGTAAAAAAGTGTCGTTATAAACTAAAATCTACAAAAAAACGTAAACCAAAAATATAAAAAAAACTGTCGTGTTCTTTTGTTTTTCATTATCACAAAATATACGTATACTTGGGCCGTGCATTTGCACGGCAACAAAAGCTACCTAGTATATATATATATATATATATATATATATATATATATATATATATATATATATATATATATATATATATATATATATATATATATATATATATATATGATAGTGATTCGGGCTAAACCGGTGTAATTTACTCCAAGCATTATAATTGGTGTTGCGTCATAATATCATTTTAGGGTTTCGCAGGCATGAGTCGGAGGAGCCGGTAATTTGCATAATTCTGTCTATCTTTGTGCTTATTTACTTGTTTGTTTATTGGTGTTTGATTTGTGATATTTATTTGTTGAACAGTAAAGAATTTACTTCATCACTCACCACCAACTACAATGTAAGAATTATGCTTCTTATTTTACTACTTATATTTTTTGAACGCTGTTAAATGTTTCTAGAAAATTATGGGGTCTTTTTTATGCTTCTTATTTTACTACTTATATTTTTTGAACGCTGTTAAATATTTCTAGAAAATTATGGGTTTTGCTAAATATTTAGCTCTTCTTTGTGAGGTTCGATAAACCCAAAAATAAAAACATGAATTTTAATTGGTTTGTGGTTTGCTTTGGTTTATGGATTGACAAAAGTTTAACCGAACCGAAAAACCCATTAATTTGTAGCTCTGGGGTGTTGTTTAATCTTATATAGCCATAAGCCTGCTAATAAGCTTTAACAAATACTTACATACGATGAAATTAACTATTGAATCCAAACTGAACTGTTCAATAAACTCGAAAACCGTACAAATGAACACGGCTTTGTTATTGGTATGGATATTTAAATTACTATTGAAGAATCATTTAAAGGGGTATTTGGATATGCTTTATTAAAGATCAAGAATACGGGGTCTTTGGATTCCTTGTTTATTTTATTTTTTTACTTCTCCATCTCCAATGCCTATTTCTTATAAAACTTTTGTTTTAGCTTTTTAAGGGTCTTATTTAGTCCAAGTAGCCAATTCAAGTGTTTGAGCTGGTAAATATAAGGTGGTTTTCATAAGCCCAAAATCTGTGGCTTATTTGACGGGTATTATAGTACCCATACTGTTAACCCAAATACATGTCATATTACCATTGCTAGTGCCAACACCTGTGTTTATCAGTTTACTTTTATAAGCTAATACAAATACTCGACATGGGCTTATGAGCTATATAAGACATAAGCAGTGTATGAATCGGAAGCTTAAGCCCATGATATAAGTTTAGACAAATACCCCCTATTGACCCAAGACCTTTTTTTAGATGGATTTCATGAAATCTATAAGCAGAAGCATATACATAAAAAAGATAAGCAATCCCAAACACACCCTCTAAGCTTATTAGTGAGGGCTTTTCTTAGGATTGTTTATCACTTTACCCTAATAATTTGGTTTTGTTGGATCAACCATTTATCTGTTACCCTATGCTTTTGTTGGATCAAACAAACAGTTTTAATGCTTTACATCCTTTTTAGACCGAATTGTTGGTTGTCAGAGTAGTTTAACTGTTATTTGTAGATTTTTTATTAATTTATTTGGTCAATTCTTCAGGTTGAGGACGACATACGCAAGTTTGCGAAGATACGTCTAGATGCTCATGGGATTGACAAGGAGAATAGCGTAGCTGGAAGCAATACTGTGAAGAAACATGGTATGCATTCCTGTTCTTTTAGCCATCTTTCTTTTGATGTTAATAAACAACAAATTGGCAACTTTTTTAACTTTTCTTTGTCATTGGTTTGATAGGGCTTGGATGTGAAGTTCCCGGGGATATATATAATGACGTTCAGCAAGCACTTGCACTGATGAAGCATTTGGAAACGAACAAGAACGACGAGGATGCTAAAAGTGATTTGCGTCATGTTGAAGCCATGATTCGCATGAGTACCAGATACCACAAGATGAATGATAATCTGCCATCTGATTGGAAATAGTATGTTCCATGCCTTAATATTATGATATCTTTTCTGCAACTTTTATGAAGCCAACATTTAATTAGGTTTATTTATTTTTGTATCAAAGTAAGTTTTCTCCTTTGAACATCAAAATTTTCGTTATGTACTCATACAGAACTAACTGTTTTCTTGCAGCAACCCCGCCACCGCCAGCACCCTTGTGGCCAAAAAGTGTAAACCGTTTGAAGCCAAACCAAAAAAGATTAAGGCGAGACCTAGTAAGTATTTCCATTCATTTAACCATTATATATGAATTATTTATTGTGAAGTTTATACTCAAAATGGTAAATAACAATGTTGCTAGGTAAGAATGAGTCTGCATGTATTGTTGTAAGTTTGATCAGCTATTATTTACCCAACAAATACACGTAAGGGGAATCAAGTTTTCGTTGTAGATGCAATCTCCTAATAAATTATAATGTTACTACGTGGTTGGTGTGTAGTCTCTCGCATAATTAACACATGGATAGTAATTTGGTAAGTTTGCTCTTTCAGGAATTTTCCCTCCAGTCTATAATGTTCCGTTGGATAAAGAGGATCAGGAAACGTGGATGAAGTTTAAAAAGCTCGATGAAGCAATTGTATGTATTAGATATCCATCTCTGTCTTTCTATTTATATCTATTGACACACTCATTATTCATATACACTGTATGTGTCACATATCTATTTTATTACATATTTCATGCGTGCGGCAGCCTGCACGCAAATTTATAAGTTACCCAATTCAAGAGAAGGATTTAACGACAGTTAAGAAGGATGACATCATCATTAATTTTATTAGTGATTTTGCCATTGATGCCTTCAACAAGTGCTGTAGGATGGTATGGTTACATTCCAGCTGATGTCCATATTTGATGCTGAATTTCTATTATTAACTGTTTAACGTGTAAACAAACTTATCTTGTTGTCAGTATGTTAACAATAATGAAGACAAATACCTCAGAAAGGCTGAAATTAGGACGTGCAAATACCATAAACTGACCACGGATTATGTCTTCTACATGACCATATTGGCCATTGAACAAGGGATCCTTGGAATCTATGACACCAAAGTCGAATTTGATTTTCATGATGGTTCAAGAACACTGTGCAAGTTTGAACTTACAGCTCGTAAACCAACTGGTATGTCCTGATTTACTGATGCATCACTATATAATACTCCGTAATAGTTTCGTATCAATTGTAGTTTTTCCCCTTCCAATAATGTTAAAACAGTTCATACATGTGACAAATTTAGACACCTTATGTATAAATGGTGGAGATTTCATCTCCGACAGGCCAAATGAATAACATTTTTAAAACTTAGCTAAATAATGAAACGGGGTCATCTGGATTGAAAGTCGCCAGTACGCTTACAGTATTTATTTTAATACAAAGTGCTTGTCATCCTGACCTATATCAAAAGGAGCACCTGTTACTTTTAACTAGCCTTGTACCCGCGCAAAGCGGCGGTAATAAATAGTTTTCTTTTGGTAATAAATGTCAATTTTAGTTTTGTAGTTTTGGGGAAAAAAGAGTGTTTAGGTCATGTGTAAAGTATGAGTAAATAGGAGGGAATTTTTTTATTTTTTTTATTACTAGTATTATTTTTTTTTTAAATTGAAAGATTGTGGGTCCATTGTCTAAATTATAAAGTTGCGGATATGCATGCTTTATAGATGGTTCCCATATTGCATTTTGGCCTGCTTGTGGTCTTATTCGTTACTGCTTTTTTTGGTGTCTGATCACTATCTTGCATAAAAGTGCAGTTAGGAGATCTAAGAGAGCAAACGCCATACCCCACGTGAGATCCACATATGAAACTTTGGAAGGTTAGTTTTCCATTTATTTCTACAGTTCCTACTCTATACAAACATGATTAGGTATCAAGGATAATTAAAGTTTTTGTGTTCATCACATGCCATAAATGAGCTATACTTGTTTGCACATTAAAATTAGAGTCTGGACGCATTAGTTATCAACAAGAGTAAATTACACCGTTCGTCCCTATGGTTTGGCCAAAATAACATCGCAAGTCCCTCAACTTTTATTTTTGCATGGTCGGTCCTTATAATGAAGTTTTGTAACGTCATTAATCCCTATCGCTAACAGCCATTAAGTTAGTCCGTTAAGTTATACGTTTTCTTACGTTTTTATCCGTTTTCGACTGTTTTTATTCATTTTCGTCCATTTCTATACGTTTTCTTCGTTTTTATACGTTTTCGTCCATTTTCTTACGTTTTCGCCCGTTTTCGTACATTTTCGACCATTTTTGTACGCTTTCGCCTGTTTCATCCGTTTTTGTCCTTTTTAGGCGTTTTCGTCCGTTTTTATACGTTTTCGTCATCTTTTATACGTTTTAAACGTTTTCGTATGTTTTCATATCTGTTTTTGTCCGTTTTAAACATTTTCATTCGTTCTTATACATTTTCGTTTGTTTTTATCCGTTATCATCTGTTTTTAGACGTATTCGTACGTTTTTATCCATTTTCGTCCGTTTTCATCCATTTTCGTCCGTTTTCATATGTTTTTATTTGTGCCTATACGTTTTCGTCCGTTTTATACGTTTTCATTCATTTTCATACGTTTTCATCCGTTTTTCTTACATTTATCATACATCTTTATCCATTTTTATACGTTTTCATTTGTTTCTAATAGGAAAAGTATAAAAACGAAAAAAATGAATGAAAACATATAAAAACATACGAAAATATATAAAAATGAATAAAAATATATAAAAACGAACGGAAACGTATAAAAACAGATGATAATGGATAAAAATGAACGAAAATGAATAAGAACGAATGAAAACGTCTAAAAACGGACGAAAACATATAAAAACATATGAAAATGTACGAAGACTTATAAAAATGGATGAAAACGATTAAGAACAGATGAAAACGTACAAAAACGGATAAAACATACGAAAATGGATAAAAACGTATGAAAATGTACGAAAACGTACGAAAACGGACGAAACGTATAAAAGCAGATGGTAAAGGATATAATGTACGAAAACGTATAAGAATGAACGAAAATGTTTAAAAACGTACAAAAACGCATAATAACATATGAAAATGTATAAAAACGGATGAAAACGTATAATAGTGGACGAAAATGGCTGAAAACGGTCGAAAACGTACGAAAACAGATAAAAACGTATAAAACGGTCGAAAACTTATAGAAACGGACGAAAACGTATAAAACAAACGAAAATGGATAAAAAGGTAAGAAAACGTATAACTTAACGGCTGTTAGTGATAGGGACTAATGACGTTACAAAACTTCATTACAAGGACCGACCATGCAAAAATGAAAGTCGAGGGATTTGCGATGCTATTTTAGCCAAACCATAGGGATGAACGGTGATATTATATGTATCAACAATGATGTCTGAAATGTGAACCACAACCTTTTCTTTAGTCTTGTGTGTTTTCTTTTATTACAATATACATCTAAGGTTTAGGTATGTGACAAGTTTGGTACTATTAGTCCACTACCTGAGTGTTTTTTTTTTTTGGTGAAGTTAATCACAAAAAGTAGTACAGTAGAGTCAAGTTCATCTGTATGCAAATGCAATGAACATTAGGACTTAATAACATGACATAAAAATTCTAATACAGCAGCTATTGACACTGCAATCTAAACTGCACATACATTCTACTCCTGGCAGTCTAGTTTACTAGCAGCCTCTCATTTAAGAGATGCATCCCATTCATTCAACACTTTAGCGACTTGCAAATAGTTTTTAACAGTATCTCTGAATCTGCAGATGGTTCTTCGTCTGATCTTGAAGACTATGAGACTAGTGGGATGGTGCGTCGGAAGACCAAAGGTGGTTATAACTTCCATAGACCAATGGGCGTAGACAGGTTAGTTATTTTTTATGTGAAATACACTACATGTTCAAAAGGGAGGGTGGGTTGTTTATCATGTATTTTGACGTAGCTTGTGATATTCAATTTTCAGGGCTTTGATATTCTGATGGCCATGGTGAAGTACAGCCAGCCAATACCATTTCGTCTAAAATTATATACATATACTATGGCGATCCATCTTTGGTTGGCTGTTTAAATGTCAATATGATACAAAAGTAACAAGTGGCTTAGCTTAGGGGTCTTTTTGATGCATTACTTGGGGACACATATTTCATCCAAGTTTGTATGTCTAATCCCTTGAAACTAGTGGTTATGGTTTTGTGTTGTGTCTGCAACATGCATTATTAATTGTACTCTATGCATCCTAACTTCTAAGTTTATACGCTTTGCACTGTGTTAGTGTTCGTGCATGATGCCTTTTTACTGCACTTTTTATTGTCATTAGTTTTCTTATATTCATAACTTGAAAACACTTACTAATGTGTTTTTGTTATGACAATTTCAAAAAGTGTCTGAAAGTACCCCCACCTCCTTTTCTCGTTGCAGTGTTGCACACACACATACGAAACAAATAAAAATAACCTTAACAAATAGAAAACGCTACAAGTATAACATGACCAAAAAAGAAATGAAAAACAAATAATCAGCAACTGAAGTCATGAAAGCTCAAATGAATAATCTACCGAGGCAGTTTAGCTGATGTGTCTATACAGTTTTAAAGCTCTCAGATAATGGCTATGTTTGGCGCAGAGCTTTTTGGAGCTTTTTGGGTAATGAGCGGTGAGCAATGAGCTTTTTTATTTTCAGTGTTCGTTTGGCAAAAGAGCGGTGAGCTTTGCTATTTTTTAGAAAGCTCATTTTTTCAATGCTTCTTTAAGAAGCTGTGAGCGGAAAGCTCATTTTTTTACAGCTACTGCTCGCAGCTACTTTTGCCAAACATAGCCAGTGTGCTGCTTCTGTCCGGTTTCTCTTGGTTGTAGGCGCGCTTTTGAAAACTGGACTTGTATAACTTGAAATCCACTGGCAGCCTATATAGAATGAAGAAATGAACCGTTTGTTTTTTTAACCAGGTGGTTTGGTGGCAACTGGAATGAACGAGTGACTAAAATTGAGGTGAGTGGTATAGAAACCATAAATTTCATACACAATAAAAGGGATATGATCCATTTCCTTTTAGTGGTGATTCCTCATGTAATAAAAGTGACTAAAATTATTAGGATTTACCATTTGATTAACGGTTTTGATGGCGTCAAAGATTTGATACCGGTTGAACACAGGGAGCTAGTATTTATTATGGTGGTTTATATATGGAACGGGGCTAATCCTTCTATTAATCATGCTGAACTTCCAGTTTATATATATCTAATCTCCGATTGTAAAAATAAATATTGTGATGGTGTCACAAAGCTCTCGGATTTCCTCTTTTTTGCTGTACGTGCTCCCGGGGACTTGGTCTCTTGTCTCCGTCGAATTGCTCGGCGTTCCCTCCCGACGTGCCCTCGACGTTAACCATCAGAATCGGAACCGGATTGGGCGCATACCACTTGAGGCAAGCATGCAATATCTCCCACGACGACTCTTGACCAAACGATCTTCCTTTAGGCTTATCCTTAAATTTTTTTGGCTTACCTCAAAACATCCATCTCATTTTCATCACTTTTACACAAACGCTGTGCGCGTTTGTGTATAGCATTAAACTTTTGACAATTTGTGTTCAACGTCGACAACTTTGACGTAAGCATATCTTTGGTACGTTCGAATGGAGCCTTAGAGTTGTATACCGAAAGAATCTTGCCTCAAAAACATTCCATCTTTTGGTCTCTTCCGATATTTGGATCCTCGGAAACCGTAACGACATAACACGTAGCTAGTAGTTAGTCCTCTTGGCTCGTCCAACGTTGATTTTTTTTTTTTTTTTTTTTTTGGTCTTGGGGGTCGGATGACGATTCTTGAGCTACTTTTGCGGGTCTTTCCTTGCGGGCTTTTTTGGCGAGTCTACCGGTGGTGGATCATTTGGGTTTGTTGTTGTGACGGTGATGGGGTTTGATCATATTGTGGTGGGTTTCGTTAAAGTTGTTGAAATCGTTGTTGAAGTAATTGTTGTTCGTATTGTTGTTGATTCCATTGATCTTGTGTCATATTCGAAAAGTTATATAGGGTACGAAAAGGGGGATATTGTGGGGACGCGATTGAGTGTTGAGATGAAAGGTGTTGTCGGATTTGAAGAAGATGATGAGTTTGGGTTTTGAGGCATCCCGGCTTCCCACAAACCGTCGCCATGGCCCTTAACTTTTCAAAATCATCGCCTGGCATCCAAAACATGGGAATTAGAGGCCGAATGCATCCCTTTACCACTTTTGTCTTGGTCAACGCTTATCTTTTGGTATATTCGCAAGGGCATAATAGGCAAACTACATTTTTCACCACACTATATGGTTAAATCAACCAAGAGTGATAGTTTAGGGAGCAACTAAGAACTATGCTTTGTGGAACTTGAGCCTATATTTTCTAATACGCTAGTTATAATTCGCACGAAACCAATTAACCCACAAACCAAACACATTTACACACCATAATAACACACACCCTTATCCAGACACCTGATGAGTGTGTAAATACTCATCATTTTGAGTCAAATTCAAGCTGCAAAACGATCAAAAATACTCAAAAACGCACCAAAATGCGAAGAAAATCCCAAAGATCGTATTTTATATGTTTCTGATAAAAAACGAGTGAAAACAAACGAAAAACGAATAAAAGTTACATAATTGGCAGTTTTAGTCCCCCGACTTTCAAAATTTCACAAAACTAGTCCCTGGTCAATCATTTTCAAAGAAAAGTCAACCCTTGCTTTTAAAAGTCAAAAACAAATCACAAATGATCTTTGGGTAAAACGTTTTGGAAAATTACACAATTGGTCCCTATACTTTAGCCAATTGATAATTTTAGTCCCCGGTGTTTCAAATGTGGAGAATTTTGTTTTTGGGTCCTTTGGTTTACCTAACTTGACATGATTGACCCCTTGGATAAAGTTTGGAAAAGTGGCAACCCCGGTCCTTGGAATTTCAGCTAACTGCAAAAATAGTCCTTGTGATATTTGAACAAACCAAACGGACTAAGTTATGATATTTTACTAAATCAAACCAAACTTATCCATCACCTCTCAAGCCCAAAATGAATTAAACTTATCCCTGGCCCATCTCGTTTACCCAAGCCCAATACCCAATCCCTACACCAAAACCCTAAAATACGTTTAATAAAAAACGTATACCACTTCCCTCCTCCTTTAGATCAAAACTCAGATAATGAAAACCATCCCCATCACCAAATCACACCTCGTGACCTGCATAAATCCAACACCCCCATCACCATCTCCCCCATCACCCTCAAACACAACCCCCAATCCCACTACCCTTTCCCCCCTCCTCACAAATCGTACCTAACCCATGCCAAGCTGGCAATCCACTTCCTATTTGAGCGCCAAAAGTGAATGGAGGACTGAGATCACTCCTAACTTGAATTGATGGTTGAGATGTATTCAAAGTAACAAAAAGAAGTAAGAGGCAGTGGCGCAAAGAGACACAAGAAGGAGCAAAGTGGAACCCTAGTGATAGCCATATAAATAGTTAAAGATGTTGTAACCGAAAGGGAGTGTAGTTAGTTTTAGTCAGTCTCGTATTTTAATTTTTTAGTCTTGTATTAGTTTTCTGAGTCTAGTTTTTAGTTTATGTTTAGCAATCAGTTATTGAGTAATCTTCATTTTTAAGCTGTAGTTTCTTAAAAAGAAAGGGCTTTCAAGCTTTTTGTATCTTTTACTTTTAAAAAATCAATGTAAGTTTAATTTTGAGTTTGTCTAATTTTCTTGTCGATTAAAATTTTTAACATTGCACATCTGCTTGTGATAAGTTAGTTTAAGTTTGCATTGACTGGTATCTTAGGTTTATGGGTCAAAGAAATCATTTTTGACCCACGTCCACACTACTGCTGCAACTGTCCCTTTAGGTTCATTTCTAGAACTGTGGTGATAGAATTTAAAGCTTCAATTTGGTTTTGCAATCAGTTAGTAGTATAGAATCTCTAGATGTAGTTTTAGATTGGATTGTCATGCTCGTTCGTAGGTTTATTGGAAGGCTGCCACATCAGGTTACAAACAACCCCTAGGTCAGTGGTGGTTTCGGTTTGCTTTTAGGTTTGAGTTCGCTGCTGATGTAAGCTCCTTTAGTGTTTATTTAAGCTCTCCCCTAGATACTCTCGTATATTTCTTCCCTAGTTAGCTTTTGTTAATTTATTTGTGCCACTTATTAGTTGTTTCCATTTATCTCCCCCGCTTCCAGCTTGAAACAGTTTTCAATTAAACTTAGTTTGATCAATCCTTGATCAATCGTGGAGTTCTTTGTTGCTTTAGACAGTCCCCTAGGTTGCTTTCATTAGTATGCTTTTAGTTTCCTCTTTAAGCTTATTTAAGTGCTTGTTTTTAAGCCATCTTTTGGCATGTTTTAGGACTGCTGCTGTACTTTATGCTAGTTGTTCGTGTCTTACTGTTGAGGCTTTATTGGTGAGCAATTCTGTTGTTGTCATTGTACTTCGCTGTTGTTGTTCCTTATTGTTGGAATTAATCAGCGTAACAAGCTCAATTGAGCTCATTTGATAGTTTTAATTGTGGCCTTATGTTCTGCTACTACTCACCATTTGAGCTTGTTTTCTTCTTATAGCTGCTACTCATTTGCTTGGTTCATTGATTGTATTCATGATTATTACTCTTGTTGTTGTTATTGTTGAATTGTTTTCAAACAATAAGTTTGTTTAAGCTTGTTAAGATTAAAGGTTTATATTAGCAGTCACCCAAAAGAAAGAAAATAAGAGCTTTGAAATCTGTTAAAAAAATCAAGGTGTTGTTTGTTATCTCATTTTCCAAAATCATTTTTGAGTTTGATGTTGTTGAGGAAAGTTAATGAATAAAATTAAGAAAAGTAAAAAATTGGCAAAAACTGACGTGAGTGGGATTCGAACCCAACCCACTCAGTTCACAACCTCAACACAACACCACTCAACCAAAAGCGCCCTTGAGTCTTTTCTGTTACATATTGCTACATCAATTCATTTATTTACCTTCTTTGTTTTTGCTCTCTTTTTGCTTATTGACACTAATCTGCTTATTCTGGCTTATCAGTATTGCTTTTTCTGAACTTATTAATTTTCTTAGATTAGTTTTTACTAAATTTAATTTCCAGGAAAGTTTCAAATTTTTTAGATTGTTAGATTAATTATTAGAATTTAGTTTAGTTAATATAGTAATTAAATCATAATAAATAGAATTTTTGTCAAAAAATTAATTTTCTTTTTTCTAAAATTTTCTTTTGTCTTTTAGTACGTATGAAAATTAGTTGGAACCGTAGGACCTTTGTAGCTAAAAATTCACGTTTTATTTTGCGCTCTCGCGTAATTTTTTAATAACCTTTACGTTTTTAATTTAGTTTACGTTTTAGGATTCCCGATACCTAATTATGATTTCCCGTAGTTTTTAGGTATTTCTTAGATTGTAGTAGCCTTAGGTTAATTTACTTTCGTTAGTTAATCTTTAAAATTCGTTAATTTAACGCAAAACCAAATAACCTTTCTCAACATACAAGATTTTAATCCAAATCTCACTCGAAGCTTTCCATTCACACCTCGTTGGGGTACGACCCGGGAAATCACTTCCCGGTCTCACAATTTGAATATCACTTTCACAAGTTTTGCGAGGTAATCGTTTTCCTAAACGGTTTACTCGTATTACTTCACGATTATTTGTCTCACGACAAATTGTTGATATTTTGATAAAATTGTTGTTTTCACACACCAAAACACAACGAATCAAATGGCGCCGCTGCCGGGGAGTTCTCTCCCTGATTATGAATCATTTACCTTCGATGAGTTCTCCTGTGAACTCACTCACATCGATCTCGAATATGATTCATTCACCTTTGATGAGTTCTCTTGTGAACTCACTCATATCATATCTCCACCGGAGTATGATCACTTCTACTTTGATCTAGACACACCCAGGATATGTCTTGATCACATGAGCTTAAATGATGAGATTCATGATGATGAATCTATGAATCTTCCTCCTGATGATGATGAGTTAGTCAAGATGTTTATCATGACTTTCTTTCTCTTTTTCACCTATCGGGTGACTTCTCCTGTTTTTCATTCCTTTGGGAATGAAGACATTATCTTTGACCCCGGCATCACCGCTTATAGTTTATACTATTTTGAGCCGGGTACTTATCTCATCGGTGTGGAACTTTCACGTGTTTCAAATGTTTGTCCAAACATCTTGAATGAAAGTTCGATGGAGATTGCTTCTTCCACATCATGCTTCCCCGAGGACCAATGAATTCGGGGATCGAGTCAAGCTAGCGACTCGACAAACAAAAACAAGTAACAACAAACACGGGTTTTCACCCGTGTATCTGATTTCCTCCTATTTTCTAACACCCTAGTGTGGGGGAGTGGCCACCCCCCGCAGCTACTTGAGATGTACATATCTTTCAAAAAAAAAAAAAAAAAAAAAAAAATGTGTGTTCGAATAAATAAAGTGAAAAATACAAATGACATTCCCACAGTTAGCTTTTAATATTCTCGTCTTTCATTCAAAATTTCGGCATAATCGCCGGGACTTTGAATATTGAGGACAATATTCAACTCTAAGTGTGGGGGAGGGGAAAATTCTAGCGAATTTTATCAAAATATACCGTCTAGTACCCCCATTTTTAGGCCAAAAATTTTTTTCAAAAATTTTTCACTTTATTTCAAAATTTTTGTGGTTATCAGTCCGCCTTGTCTAAACGACAAAAGGGATTGGCTAATCCAGGAGCAAACGGCTCTTGGTAAAGATAACTCAAACCCGTTGATGGCTTGCAATTTGCCAAAAATTGTATGGTTCCTCAAAAGCTAATGAGTTGGCTAGCCCACAAGATTATGGCTTGTGGTAAAGGCTGTGGAAAAACCATAATTGGTAATCAACTCACCAAGATGTTGACTGTTCCATCAAGAGTTGGCTAGTCCAGGAGCAAACGGCTCCTGGTAAAGACAAATCAAATCCGTTGAAAGCTGGTGGTTTGCTCAAAATCACACGGCTATCAGGTGAGCCACAGTTCTTACACCTGGCTACTCCAGAAGTAATGGCTTTTGGTAAAGAGACTTCAAATCCATTAATTTTTCTCAAAAAGATTGCTAGGGACTAGCAATAGTTTAGTGTGGGGGATTGATGAGTGTGTAAATACTCATCATTTTGAGTCAAATTCAAGCTGCAAAACGATCAAAAATACTCAAAAACGCACCAAAATGCGAAGAAAATCCCAAAGATCGTATTTTATATGTTTCTGATAAAAAACGAGTGAAAACAAACGAAAAACGAATAAAAGTTACATAATTGGCAGTTTTAGTCCCCCGACTTTCAAAATTTCACAAAACTAGTCCCTGGTCAATCATTTTCAAAGAAAAGTCAACCCTTGCTTTTAAAAGTCAAAAACAAATCACAAATGATCTTTGGGTAAAACGTTTTGGAAAATTACACAATTGGTCCCTATACTTTAGCCAATTGATAATTTTAGTCCCCGGTGTTTCAAATGTGGAGAATTTTGTTTTTGGGTCCTTTGGTTTACCTAACTTGACATGATTGACCCCTTGGATAAAGTTTGGAAAAGTGGCAACCCCGGTCCTTGGAATTTCAGCTAACTGCAAAAATAGTCCTTGTGATATTTGAACAAACCAAACGGACTAAGTTATGATATTTTACTAAATCAAACCAAACTTATCCATCACCTCTCAAGCCCAAAATGAATTAAACTTATCCCTGGCCCATCTCGTTTACCCAAGCCCAATACCCAATCCCTACACCAAAACCCTAAAATACGTTTAATAAAAAACGTATACCACTTCCCTCCTCCTTTAGATCAAAACTCAGATAATGAAAACCATCCCCATCACCAAATCACACCTCGTGACCTGCATAAATCCAACACCCCCATCACCATCTCCCCCATCACCCTCAAACACAACCCCCAATCCCACTACCCTTTCCCCCCTCCTCACAAATCGTACCTAACCCATGCCAAGCTGGCAATCCACTTCCTATTTGAGCGCCAAAAGTGAATGGAGGACTGAGATCACTCCTAACTTGAATTGATGGTTGAGATGTATTCAAAGTAACAAAAAGAAGTAAGAGGCAGTGGCGCAAAGAGACACAAGAAGGAGCAAAGTGGAACCCTAGTGATAGCCATATAAATAGTTAAAGATGTTGTAACCGAAAGGGAGTGTAGTTAGTTTTAGTCAGTCTCGTATTTTAATTTTTTAGTCTTGTATTAGTTTTCTGAGTCTAGTTTTTAGTTTATGTTTAGCAATCAGTTATTGAGTAATCTTCATTTTTAAGCTGTAGTTTCTTAAAAAGAAAGGGCTTTCAAGCTTTTTGTATCTTTTACTTTTAAAAAATCAATGTAAGTTTAATTTTGAGTTTGTCTAATTTTCTTGTCGATTAAAATTTTTAACATTGCACATCTGCTTGTGATAAGTTAGTTTAAGTTTGCATTGACTGGTATCTTAGGTTTATGGGTCAAAGAAATCATTTTTGACCCACGTCCACACTACTGCTGCAACTGTCCCTTTAGGTTCATTTCTAGAACTGTGGTGATAGAATTTAAAGCTTCAATTTGGTTTTGCAATCAGTTAGTAGTATAGAATCTCTAGATGTAGTTTTAGATTGGATTGTCATGCTCGTTCGTAGGTTTATTGGAAGGCTGCCACATCAGGTTACAAACAACCCCTAGGTCAGTGGTGGTTTCGGTTTGCTTTTAGGTTTGAGTTCGCTGCTGATGTAAGCTCCTTTAGTGTTTATTTAAGCTCTCCCCTAGATACTCTCGTATATTTCTTCCCTAGTTAGCTTTTGTTAATTTATTTGTGCCACTTATTAGTTGTTTCCATTTATCTCCCCCGCTTCCAGCTTGAAACAGTTTTCAATTAAACTTAGTTTGATCAATCCTTGATCAATCGTGGAGTTCTTTGTTGCTTTAGACAGTCCCCTAGGTTGCTTTCATTAGTATGCTTTTAGTTTCCTCTTTAAGCTTATTTAAGTGCTTGTTTTTAAGCCATCTTTTGGCATGTTTTAGGACTGCTGCTGTACTTTATGCTAGTTGTTCGTGTCTTACTGTTGAGGCTTTATTGGTGAGCAATTCTGTTGTTGTCATTGTACTTCGCTGTTGTTGTTCCTTATTGTTGGAATTAATCAGCGTAACAAGCTCAATTGAGCTCATTTGATAGTTTTAATTGTGGCCTTATGTTCTGCTACTACTCACCATTTGAGCTTGTTTTCTTCTTATAGCTGCTACTCATTTGCTTGGTTCATTGATTGTATTCATGATTATTACTCTTGTTGTTGTTATTGTTGAATTGTTTTCAAACAATAAGTTTGTTTAAGCTTGTTAAGATTAAAGGTTTATATTAGCAGTCACCCAAAAGAAAGAAAATAAGAGCTTTGAAATCTGTTAAAAAAATCAAGGTGTTGTTTGTTATCTCATTTTCCAAAATCATTTTTGAGTTTGATGTTGTTGAGGAAAGTTAATGAATAAAATTAAGAAAAGTAAAAAATTGGCAAAAACTGACGTGAGTGGGATTCGAACCCAACCCACTCAGTTCACAACCTCAACACAACACCACTCAACCAAAAGCGCCCTTGAGTCTTTTCTGTTACATATTGCTACATCAATTCATTTATTTACCTTCTTTGTTTTTGCTCTCTTTTTGCTTATTGACACTAATCTGCTTATTCTGGCTTATCAGTATTGCTTTTTCTGAACTTATTAATTTTCTTAGATTAGTTTTTACTAAATTTAATTTCCAGGAAAGTTTCAAATTTTTTAGATTGTTAGATTAATTATTAGAATTTAGTTTAGTTAATATAGTAATTAAATCATAATAAATAGAATTTTTGTCAAAAAATTAATTTTCTTTTTTCTAAAATTTTCTTTTGTCTTTTAGTACGTATGAAAATTAGTTGGAACCGTAGGACCTTTGTAGCTAAAAATTCACGTTTTATTTTGCGCTCTCGCGTAATTTTTTAATAACCTTTACGTTTTTAATTTAGTTTACGTTTTAGGATTCCCGATACCTAATTATGATTTCCCGTAGTTTTTAGGTATTTCTTAGATTGTAGTAGCCTTAGGTTAATTTACTTTCGTTAGTTAATCTTTAAAATTCGTTAATTTAACGCAAAACCAAATAACCTTTCTCAACATACAAGATTTTAATCCAAATCTCACTCGAAGCTTTCCATTCACACCTCGTTGGGGTACGACCCGGGAAATCACTTCCCGGTCTCACAATTTGAATATCACTTTCACAAGTTTTGCGAGGTAATCGTTTTCCTAAACGGTTTACTCGTATTACTTCACGATTATTTGTCTCACGACAAATTGTTGATATTTTGATAAAATTGTTGTTTTCACACACCAAAACACAACGAATCAACACCCATTTCCAGAAGTCAAAGACCCAACTAAAATTCCAACATTACTATGTCTTTTGGAGACAATGTGATCACTGATATGGCAGATTATATCAGCAACATGTCAGATAACGTGGCCACTAATATTATGAACCGATTGCCACTAAAAGATGTGGTAAGGACCGGTAGTTTAGCAAGAAGCTGGAGGTTTAAGTGGACTTTGCTGACCGATGTCATAGTTGATGAGGATTTGTTTTACTTTTCAACAAATACCTGTGATGGGAGGCATATTACTAGGCTTTTACTTCAGCTTATTGGGCTAGTAAGAAGGTTTATGTTTTCCGTAGAGGCCAAAACGCTATTTGGCCATGACGACTTGCATTATGAAGACATTCATGACTGGCTTTTGTTTTTGGCTCGGGTCGGAGTTGAGGAGGTCACAATTCGAAACTGGTATGCTGATCCAGTTATTTGTCAACCCAACTTTACTATCGTTGTAGTACAAACGAAATGAGACTATGTGATATTGCAATTCTTAGGAATTTGAAGACGTTAAATTTGTCATTTGGTATTTGGAACCATCCTATGACAATAACAACTTCCAATATCTTTCAGTTGTCAAATGTTCCTAAACTTGAGACCTTTACCATGGATTTTGAAGACTACAATGTAAGACCTATTCTTCGCGTTTTCTACTTCAACTTACATAATGTTAAAGTAATTTCTAACATTGATGCAATGTTAGCTTTGAAACCAAAGAAAATCCGTCCTTTTGTAGTTGTTGGAAAAAGGTACATCCTGGATGAGTGTCTGTGTGGCCTTTCTAACCCTCAAGACCGTTGAGATATACGGGGTCGATTTTGGTAATAAGGCAATGGTTTCATTGATAGTTAAAATGATTCGTGGGTCTCCAAATATGCAAAGGCTAGTAACCAAAGTAAGTGGAATGCATATGTATGAACGACATCCTATTAAATTCCAATGGTTGTGCATATGAATATTTCTCTCATTTTGCAGGCCTTATACACATTTACTTATGTACCTTTGGAGATTCATTCATTTGATGTACCCACCAACAGAATGACCACGGGGCAGCTTCAAACTGTGGTGTTAATTCTTTCCCTATAACAGAGAATGAAATAGCCATAATACGGTTGATATTTGCATGTTCCTCCTTACTGAAGAAATTTTATATCATTGACTGCAATTTGACTACTGATGAGAATGAAAACATCATATTAAACTGGGATTTGGCAAGGAGGCTGTTGGAACTCCCTCGAGCTTCCCCCACAACCGGGGTAGGTTTCTTTTACTGATTCTAGTTTATGTATGGGTTGAATACCCTAAGACAACTATTTTCATTTAAGTATGTTGCTACTTACTTGCTCACCAAATGTAATGCCAAGTTTGACTTTAGAAAGTCAAACGTGCACATGGTAAAGGTTATTTGGCATTTGCAATTTTCACAATGCCTATGTTGGTCACCAAATATAATGGCAAGTTTGACTTTAGGAAGTCAAACGTGCAAATGGTAAAGGTTATTTGGCATTTGCAATTTTCACAATGCCTATGTTGGTCACCAAATGTAATGGCAAGTTCGAATGTTTATATTTGTGTCTTTATGTTTAGTGATTTTAGTGATGAATATATTGTTTTAGAGTTTCATATGGGATCGGTAAGGATTTAATGGGGTGCATTAATTAATTTCACAAATTACACCGTAAGTCCCTACGCTTGTAAACTCAATGTAGCATGTTGTGAACACGTCACTACATTTTGGGCGGGAATTGAAACTACGCTGACGAAAATGTAGACAACCTTAGGGACTAAGTATGAAATAAAATTTGTTATTAAATCCCTTCACCATCTCTTCACTGCGAAGGTATTAACTTTAGCGCGTAACCCAATAAACCCATTAACAAGCTTTTCCTCACATTTCCCGATGGAAGAAGATTTCCCAATGTTGAATGAACTCATGCAATTGGCCGATTCACCACGATTACATAATCGTATGAGCCTCTAATTTGGTTAAGAGGCTGTTGAAGTAGGGTTTTTTGAAAACCTTATTCGTGCTGCTATTGATCATCTCAAGAGGATGATACCAAAGCGTAGGGAGCTGATTCAGGAAAATGAAGCTTTGGGACCGCGTGGTGTGGCGCTTGACAGTTTGGAGTCATTAAGGAAAACCCAAGCCATTGAAATCAACCTACTTGCAAGTTTGATCAAGGTGTATGGTCAAGCTGATGCTAACATTCGTATGCAGGAAGGTTTTGTTCAAAAAATGGCTGAAAATAATTAGTGTAATGGGATCTTAATTTAGGGTATTTCCAGGGGTAGGTTAATTTGGTCTTTTGGGTTCTTGTTTTAGGCTTTTAATGTTCTTGTAGTCTAATTGCCATTTGCAACTATTATGCATATATAATTCTATGGTTTCTCGTTTAATCTTGTTTGTTGTATCTTATTGTGTTTACTGTTGTTATGACCAAAAACAAACACCCCTTTATGCCAGCAAATACAAACACAGTGGGAGGGAAGCAAAACCCAAACACCCTATAAGTCATATAACCAAAGCAAATGACACAAAAGGGAAACGGTTTTCCATCGTCGCTAAAACGATTTGCAAACTACATCTTGGTTGATTAACTAGAGTGTAGTACATAGTTGGTACCTAAAGTCGTATGTCATGGTTGATTTAACAATAGTGTGGTGAAAATGTAGTTTTCCTATTATGCCCTTACGAATATACCAAAACATAAGCGTTGACCAAGACAAAAGTGGTCAAGGGACGCATTCGGCCTCTAATTCCCATGTTTTGGACGCCAAGCAACAATTTTGAAAAGTTAAGGGCCATGGTGACGGTTTGTGGAAAGTTTAGGAACCAACGGTGTATTTTTGTCTAAAATATATTTGACTAATATTGAAAAGGACGGGGATACCTTTGTGACTGGCCCCTTTAAAAACTTACCCTTTGAATAGAGTCGAGATCTTGACAAATCCAACAATTGATATTACTTTTTAACTTTTTTATATTTTAAAAACTTTTTATTTGATCATCTAGTTTATAAATATGAATTTATAGCTTTATCTTGTATGGTTAATCTAGATGCGCTTTGCTCAAGTAATCTGATTTCTCGTGACTAGCATAACATATTGATATAAGCTATGAGTAATCCACATTCCCCGGAGACGCACACAACAAATTTAACAGTACGATATGATTTAAACATCTTCTCGCACTTTTACCGTTTTAGAATGAGGCAGAGATAAGACGAAAAAAATTATAGTGTAAATTTTTAAAATTTTCCGGCTATTTTATGTAAAATACTAAATAGGCATTTTATTAATTGTATTTTTTTTGTGATTTACATAATAGAATATCATCTCTATTAATAATAAAACATACAACTAACCATAAACCTAATTGACTCAAACCAATAACCGGGTTTGGGCCATAATCTAATTGTCTAATATTTCCTCGCAGTTTGAACGGCAGCATTATGGACGGACAAACTGGAATGAATGTTGAAAGCCGCTTCTTCTTTTCTTCATCTTCTTTTTATGTTTGTTTGAGTAGAAGCATAATTGTATTTGGCGGCATAGTTGTGAATTGCTTGCGGCATCCTTCTTTGCATGACGATTGCTTATACGCCATGACTTGCTTTGCCTTTAGAAGGGAGCGGCAATTTGATGATAAACTTTTGTTGTCAAGAACAATGATCTTCGACAATAAAAACCAATAGATGATGAAGAAAAAAAATATAGTGGATCGATGGCAACCCAACACTTTTTTTTTCTTTTTACGGCTAGAGTTTAGGGTTTATAAATAAAATCGTAAATAAAAAAATAATAAAGTGGAAAAAAAACATGATCCCTTCGGATCACCAACAAGTAGCCGATGACTGGAAGTTAACAACTTTTATTGGTGGATCTTACCTAGAGTTGTGATACCATTAGATGATAAATAAGCCCAAGCCCGTTTGTGGGTTTAGGGTATCTAGGGTTGCCTTTATATATTGTGCCTCAATGAAAATCATAAGGTACGAGGTTTTAATGTTTAACATGGTATCAGAGCGGGTCTGATCGTCAGACCTAGGTGGCTAAGTTGAGCCACCTCTTCTATGTCACCCCGTTAAAACATAGCCGCACAAAAAAGAAAAAATGGTTATGTTGTGCTTTTATTTTTCTATTTCTTTTGCTAATGCTGCATGGTGAAGATTAATCTCCGTTTGCTGTCGGATCTTCATCAATTATCTGCTTTTGCTATGGTTTGCCTTTGTTGCCGCTTGAAGAATTACTTCCGCTTACTGCCGAATTCTTCACCAACAAATTATATTTTTATTGCATTAATGGTTTAGTTTATTTTTTATGTTTAGCTTCATGTTTTAGTAATTAACTTCTTTCCTCCAATTTGAGCTTTAGTGATTTCGCCGCTCGAATTGTGGTGGAGTATTAGATGATAAATAAGCTCAAGCCCGTTTGTGGGTTTAAGGTTTCTAGGGTTGCCTCTATATATTGTGCCTCAATGAAAATTATAAGGTACGGGGTTTTAGTGTTGGGATAATCACCAAAATAAACCAGGCAACCATGGTGAATTCGGTTCCTGCCCCTAGATCAGAAAATGTCTTTTTTAGACAGGGCAAGTGGGCAACTGATGAAGTGTCACTTTCTGCAAGTGACAAGTGTTGATTGTCTGTCAATTTTTTGGGCAACAGCCGCCAATTTTTGGGCAACTTGGGGCACTTGTCATCATATGAGTTGAGTTGCCAGTTGCCCTGTCTAAAAAAAAATTATTTTTTGAATTTAGAGGCAGGAACCGAATTCACTATGATTGCCCGGTCTATTTTGGTGATTATCCCTTTAATGTTTAACATTTTGAAGGTTAAAACGGTAACTTTTTTCTCATTCATAACAGACCTACCAAAAAGTCACTTTTTTTTTCATCAAATAGTCATTCGGTCATATCAGGCTATTCACTTGTTGCTAAATCCATGTATCATCATCCTGGTACTTTTGACGCCTGCATCCTTACAGAATTAAAAATTAACGTTATCATATCTAAGTGCAAGTGCTATATTAATCTGAACGAAAACCTAAAACGCCCATTCAGCACATTACAAAGAGCTATCAAATACAATAGAATCACAGTACATCATTTTCAAGCCTTAGTGCTACCAAATGACATTAATATTGAAATTAATATAAGACACAACAAACTAAATATTACAATCACAATACGAGTTCAACTAGACAACAAAAGAGAATCAAGAATAATTCTTATTTCTTTTTAACTGGAAGTTCTAGGCTCGGGAATAATACAGAATTAAAAGTTGGAAATTAATGTATAGTCATATTAATTTCTTAAATTAGGTTGAACATTTTAAGAAACATAAGATTGTTTATAAGTTGATAAACATATTAAATGAGAATAAGAATATGGTGGGGGTAAGCTAGTGATATAAGTAAACATGCATGCTCTAACGTCTTTGTACAAGTCATTCTTGCTTGGCTTGACTTATTCAAAGAAGTGGGCTATAGCATGTTTAACTATCTACTAATATCATGAATAAGAAGGGATGTGAGCAGGGACGGAGCTTGAATCAATTTCTTAGGGGGGCCGAAATCTCAATTTTCAATTTCAAGGGGGTCACACTGTAAAATCAAAAACTTTAACGCTAGGTCATTAAACAAATTACAAAAAGAGTAGAAATTTTTGGGGGGCCAGGGTCCACCCATGCCCCTATAATGCTTCGTCCATGGATGTGAGAGTAATTTTTGGATGAGAATCATGGGAAAACAGTTAGATTAAACGTGCATAGTTTAAACCTGTTTTCTCCTTCTATAAATAGGGAAGCAAAACTCTATTATATAAATACACCAAAAATATTACTATCTCTTTAATATTTGTTACTCCATATAATCTTGAATATTTTCTTACTCTACAAACCAATGTTCTGAAAGGCTCAAGGCGCACTAAGGTGCAAAGGGGGTCAAAGAGCCTCGAGTCGAGGCATAAAACAAGGCGCGGGATTCATAAATATGAGGCGCACTATACATTTAGGTTTTTTTATAACATATGTGACAACTTATGCAACTTAAATAACACAAAAATATCAATATTCAATGCATAATGCCACTTAAAAGTTATTATATCTAACCAAGCTTGCATTTAAATCCAAAATATCAAGCAAGCAACATATCAGAATCCATGAACTACCCTAAATCCCTAAATATACATTACAATATATGAGTTTATGACTTATAAAATTTAACAAATTACCATGTATCTCTATCAACATCAAAAAATCTATAGTTGTTTGGTAACACTTAATACTAAAGAAACAACATTTGTATCTGTTAATAAGCTACTAATCTTAGACATTAGATTACAAAAAAATATATATATTTCTTTTTTGATTGTGTGTTTTAGTTATTTTCTAAAATATTAGGGTTATTAGATACTTTATAACTTAAAGGCCCCAAGGGGCTACGATTTTTACTGGATTCATGCATGTCGTGAGCCTCGATCTGAAAAAATCCCAAAGGCTAGAGCCTTGTGGGATTTAGGGAGTAGGCGCGCACCTTAGGCGCGCTTTTTAAAACATTGCTACAAACCGATTGTACATTATGGGTTATTGTTTTCCCTTACAATAAACCGTTATGAGACTGCATTATTCTTGGGGTGTACGGTACGTAGGCTTGAAGCGATTAAACGGGCTCCGTAGAAACCTTAAAAGGACAGAGAAGTTCTTCTCGTGCAGATTCCGTTTACTGTATTTTGGGGTATTTGTAGGTCGCGTAATTGTATTGCTCATATGGTTTCTGATTCGAGGTAGGATATTATTTATAAGGATATATTTTCCCATATTTATTTATTTTTTCACTTTTACGCATCTCCAACCGATGTAAACATCTTGGCTTCAACTGGTCCACTTGGTTTCGTGTCCATGGGAGGTTGTCGAAGGCACCTCGTAACTGTTAGTTTATATTTGGTTTGTATATTTGGTGTTACTTTACCTTATTAAGGAGGTCTATTGTTTTATGTTGGATCCCCGTGTTGAGCATCACTTCTTTGTATTTTGTCGTTGAAGTAATATAATTCTTATGTTTTCCTTAAAAAAATGCAACTATAATGACGAGTGTATCCTATCTTGGGCATGAATTATCTCTTCTCCATATCTACTATATATAAATAGAAATCTTTTTTTTTTAACTTAAAACTTAAAAAATGAGTAAAGTTCAATTACTAATATACCCTTAATTAAAAATGGTCACAACATCCATCATTAATTGAAAAGTTTTGCCAATCCAACGCAATTATTGGTTTAATGGGCAAACAATTTTTTGAATTTGGACTTAAAAAAGAAGATTGTTTTGAAGTAAGTTACATCCAATTGACTTACAAGAAAATTTGCAAAACTGACATCAAAGATGAAACTTATTTCCAACTTGACTCAACTTGTTGGCATACTACTAAAACTAGGACACTAAATCACCTTTTTTCGAGTTTACACTTATGCCCCCACTGCGCACCTATTTCTCACCTTTTTATCATTTTATATAATAAACTACTACTTCCCCAACATCACACAATCGGACATATCTCCTCGCACGCACCTCCATTTTTCTCAGAGATTACACCGTCTTCACCGCTGTCAGCATTCCGATCATGATGACACTGTCTCTTCCATTTTCATGGACATCAGATTCTGACTCGAACAAAATCAAAGATGTTGCGATCAAGTTTTGAAGTGAGGGTCACATGAAAAACAAACGGGACTCGTTTACACCCAACGGTTTGTGCACTGCGACATAATGCAATTCGGGTACAAATGGTTCAACAGAACGGGTTGTTTCTGATGAAGACAACGAACACGTTGCGAATGTATTGCGAATACGTGTGGGAGGGAACACTGACAAGACAGTTGTTTACCTTTCCAATAAACTTAGAACTTCAATTTCATCATCAATATCTAGTTGCTTTTTTCATACCTATAAATTCACTCTACAATTTTCTACTTTAACATATCCCTCTTAAACTCTCTCTAACTATAAACACCATTTTAAACTCTACTTTTGATATTTTTGGCTAATCTATATTAACCACTTTATGAAGCTTAACGACATAGTCCAATGTAAACAGAGAACGTTGACGGCTAGTTTTCCAACTGTTCAACATCAACAATATAGGGGTAACAACTAAGTTTGATGTTTCTAAGGAGATGGTTGCCATAACAGCCAAGACACTATAGGGTGGTACGTTGCATATAAAACATCAAAAAAATGATACGATTATGTGTCTGGTGTCAAAAGTTTCTTAAGTCACCTACAAGATGCAGGTGCATCAAATACCTGGTCAAGCCTCGTTGCACGAACCAAGTGTGTAAACTTGAACATATTATCCCTATTAGAATACATGGTTGTTTATCAACCACAACCACACTCGGTGCACTTTTTGCATCCATTTCCCCATCTTTCTCACATTCTTTCGTGCAAAGCATCTTGGATGAAATTAAACGCTTGAGGTGAAGATGCTTCAACTACGATTGTTTCTACATGAATGTGGGTGTAGATCTATCTATTTATGATATCCTTTTAGTTCACCTATTATATCACATTTTCTAAGAAAATGCATTATCTAAGAAAAATGCTACATTAAAAGATGGCCATGGATGCAAAGGTGTAGTGTCGTACATGAGGGTCGTGTGGCCCCGCCAAGTTTTCTAGCTTTTTTATGCACACACCCTCTTTATCCAACTTTTTTATGCAAACACCTCTATCATGTGTTTGATTTGGGTCTTGTGTTTCACAACAGAGGTTTTCCAGCTTTTCAAAGCAAGCATCCAATCATCCCATTCATTATCTCCAACATGCTTCAACTACGATTGCATTTTACATGGTTTGTTGATCCATTCGTTATTATGTAATGAAATGTAATAATTTGTAATGTAATATTTTGTTATTTAATGAAATGTATTTGTTATTGTAATGTATAGATGTTGCTATGTAATGTAGTGTGCTATTAACATAATTTATAATAGCTTTTATTAAAAACAAACACGAGATTAAAAAAAATTATATTAACATAAAACACTTGAAACAAACATTCGAGATTTAACGCTACATCATCAAATATCTTTATTTATGTAGTACTTAATTTCTTTTTTTCTTTCTTCAATGCTCCTTTTCAGCCATTAAATATCACCGTGTATTGTAAGCATACCACAGTGCAGTGTAAAGATTGTTTTTTCATCTTTTGAAAACATTCAAAAGATGAAAAAACAATCTTTACACTGCACTGTGGTATGCTTACAATACAAGCAAGTTACCGTATAGGAGATTAGCCAGTTTTCTTAAGCCTAACATCGATTATCAATCTCCCAACAACAACTAATAACAAACCATCAATCCATAATCAATAAATTGGTTTCATTACATCTAAGCAAACACAAATAAACCTAGCCTAGCATGTTAAAATAAAGACAAGCGTAAGATATAATCAAACAACACATAGACATATTGAATGATTGATGGATTACTTATCTTTAATTGAACATGGAAGAAACAAGGGCATGAAACCCTTAAAAAGTTCTGAAATTCATGCTAGGGGTTTGTGTGTGTGTTCCACCAAAAAGTTCCTCTCTTAATGAATGAAAAATCAAAAACTATATATATATTTACATGGGTGACGGCGTCACCTTTTGATGGTTGACGCCGTTATCTCTCCGCGGCTAGGGTTTCTTGTCGCCCAATCCAACTTCTTGACGCCATCCCTCTTTATTACTTCTGGGCTGTCACGCTTTAATGTTATACGTGACGGCCTACTCTTGGTAGAACGTGACGCCATCACGTGTAAAACCTCAAATTGTCTTCTGGCGCGTCAAGTGTAAATGCAATATACACCTCTTGTCACATAAGCTGACGTCATCCCTTTGATCTTCCTGACGCCGTCAAGTGTAAATTCCAGCATGGATTCTTAACTATGTCATTTTCTTCACTTTTTGCTCCAAAAACGTCCAAAATGCTTCTTTTTCCAGAATTCTCTTCAAAAGTACCTAAATGACAAAATGAACGATTTAGGGTAATAATTGATCACATTATCACGACTTAGGGCTTAAATGACCCCTTAAAAACGTACCAAATTTCGCCTCATCAAATACCCTTACACTTGAGATTTGCTTGTCCTCAAGCAAATGAGCTTTTATTCTAATCAAAATACAAGCTAGGGGTCATTTAACATTAATATAAAAGTAATTACAACACATGATCATTCCACCTTAATCAAAACAAGCACGGAGTTTATACACTAGCACCTCACAAATAGTGTTTGGATACTCTCATCTCTCGGGTGTTATAAACCTAAATATAACTAATGGAAATGGAAAAATATCACTCACTACCTGTCATAGCAAATAGATTACCATAGGCTTAGGAAAGGATCAAAAACCTCCACCACTTGGCGTAAGCACCTAGAAAAACTATCAAAGAGGTTTTTTTCAAGGGTTATAATGTTAGGTGTAGGGATATAGAAAACACGATTTGTTGGATAAAGGGGTATGTAACACCCCCAATTCATGGATGCAGCGGAATTCAAACTGGGTGTTACTCGACGGCACAACAGTCACAATAATAGAAAATGAACTCTAATTGAGTCATTTTAAAAGGTTTATCATTCAAATTATATAAATATCAGAGATTACAATATGAGGTCCCAGATGGTTCCATGTTTCCAATTTACATTAAATGAGTTTTTGAATGATAATAAAATTTATAGCCCTCTTGAATATCCGTGCCCTTCCGTGTCATCCTTGATCATCATGGACCTGAAATACATGCTTAAGAGGTCAACACAAAGGTTGAGTGATATTCATAGAGTTTGTTTAATGGTTGAACACAATATGTTGGTAGTATGAGTTAATTAGACTCATACTAATGGTTGGAAAACAAAACAGGTAGGCTACGTTATTATACGCCCATAAAATGTATTATACACTAAGCTTATGACACCAAAACGTTAACGGGTACCAATATCAATCGGCTGAGTTATCCCGGTAGGTACTTTGCTAACATACCTAATTCTCAAATATTAGTGCATTTGTTTGAACTTAGTCAACACAAATGGGATTCGTCAATCCCAATAGGCCTATTCACAATATTCGCGCTCACTATTACTAGTGATTAAATGGTTCATAATAAGGGATATTGGTTTTAGCAAGGATAGTACTTAGTGATAATAAAACAATCAGGCAAGCATACAATTGAAAAGCATTGTGTTCGGTTTAAAATAGCATGTATTCCCCCCAAGGGTTTGTAAAACAATTAAGTAATGGAAAGTGGGGCTATGAACTCACCTTAAGTTAAATAGCAAGTAGTGAATGTAATGGTTGAGTCGTGAAGGTTTCTACGAGCAACCTATAATAGAATGTTGCGACTTAGGATTGGAGTAAAGAATATGAAGAAGTGCCTATATATATGTCTTGCATTTAGTCCATAATGTAGTACTTAGTATAGTATAAGTCTTTGAAAAGAAATGGTTTATGAAACATGTATGGTTTATATATCGCTTACTACCGTTCGGGCCGACATAATTCAGAAGTCATGTAGTAAACGTTCGAGGAGCCATGACACTTTAATTCGTAAATCCACAACTCATCTCGATGGCTTACTTAATGAACTCCTTACATGAGGCTCCCTACGATTGTAGTAATTGATAATATATATATATATATATATATATATATATATATATATAAGTTTTGATCCGAAAAGTTACATGTCCAGTATTTGAATAAACTTAGAAAAGTTTATTTTTACATGAAGATTGTTATTAGGGTGAGTTTCTTATATCTTATATAACAATTACTTTTAATATCTCATGGTTCTTTAGATGAAGTAGATCCAAATTGTATGTTTAAGTTATCGCCAACTTTTTAGCTCATGTTTTCGCCTAAGTAAGTTTATATGGTCATTGAGTCATGGCCTTGCCGTGACCTTTGGTCATTGTTCCATGGTCTTGAGACTCAACCTTGGCTCTAGCCATGGTTGTGGTCTTGAATCTAGGTCATTAGACCTCTTGGTCTTATTAAACCACAACTATTATATAGTGACTTATATATATATAAAATAGCTGTTAAGAAACTGAAGAAAATCTCATTCGTTATTGGTTTTCTGGAGACGTGCTCCTGATTTTTTGAAGAAAACGTGATTCCGGAAAACTTTCGTGCTTTAACTTTTGCATGAAACGGACCAGAAGGGCCTCTTTTTGCGTGTTTTATGTTCTGTCACAGAAGCTATTTAGGCAGTTTTGCTGCAAAGTTTTGGTAACTTCAAATGGTCATAACTTTTTACTCATGTACTCAATTTAAGTGGTTCAAATTGCTATGGTTTCCTTGTTAAGTTCTCTACTACAATATGTAATGATCCAATATCATAATTATACCATTTTGATCAGATTTCACCAAGAAAGTCACTAGTTTACTTGTTTAAATAACATAAGTTAACAATCATTTACAATAACTTGTTTTACCCATTTTTATACATCATGGACTTGATCACAAGACAAAATATAGCATGAATGATATGGAAATAACATGATTATGATATTTAACAAGAAGTATGTTAGGTTTTTGCTTACAAATTTTGGCTTTCAATTAAGAAAGGAAGTTAACATGTAAGGTAAGGACTTTGATAGACTTTAGCTTCACCCTACTTCACTTTATGCAATCTTTCTACTCTTGTATTCTTGAAAGAGAGATGATGAAAGTTGAGGTGACTTGAGTGGATTCAAACTCAAGAGAAATCACCAAAGTTTATAAGGTTTGGAAGTGTTCTGATTACCTAAAATCAAGTTAGGGTTTCTATGTTAAAGAAGTACTTGAATCTTGCTTGTAACTAGAAGTAAATTAACTAAGTGTGAAGTGGTTTGGTGTGTGATGGTGGACGGCAACAAGGGGGAGGGGGTATTTATATGGGTTTGAGGAGGTTACAAGATTAGGACTAGTCAAAGGCTTACATGACAAGCTTGTATACATGTAATCATCTTAGACAACTTTATATAAGATCAAGCCACACCAAGGGATGACTCCCCCCCCCCTATAGGCGGTTTACAAAACTTAGGGAGGAAGACTTGGTCTTTGGATGGTATTATCCTAGTTATATGGTTAGTTTTGACTCCGTAAAATGCTAACCGTAAATGATTAAGCAATAATATGTAAAACCGTGTATCGTAAAAATGTGGAACTTGAAAGTATGGTTAAACATGTCAATATACTCCATAATAAAATATAAAATGAGTGGTAGGTTCCATTGGGGTGCTAAAACCCTGCTCAAACTGGAAACACGGGTCTAAAACGCGTAATACGTAAAACGTACGAATATTGTGTAAAATTGAGAAAAGTAAAATGTTACTTTTCTAATACGATAATAATGATTTAAAATGACTTATAATGTCTAGACTGGGCTCAGTCTAGTGTCGGTTGGTATTTAAATGTCTTTTAGACATAAAACCGTAAGCCTAAAAATCAAGGAATGATTTATAAAATCAAGGAATGATCTTTGGTCAAAGGAGGAGGGAAAAATATGTTTGACTTATTCCAAAAATATGAAAACTTAAATTGTCTTAAAAACGCGGTGCAGGTATAGGCTAAGGTTACGGCTAAGTAAAAACGCTTAAAAACGAAAATTCCTGTTTCTCACGGCCGAGGTTTATTTGGTCATATTTTTCTCAGTCATGATTAATTCTCAAATAAATCATCAGTGTATCAAACATTTTTCTGATACGGGGAAAATTAACGCCGTCGAGTTTCGTTGTGCGTAGAATTTTTGAATGACGTTTTACCCTGGAACGTGTAATTCCTTAATAACTTTCGCGAAAATGATCTGATGAGTGTCAAACTTTTAATTTGCCATGGAAATGATTTATCACACGAGAATATGAAATAAAAATCAAATTTCGGGAAAATGAATAGTAAAAGTGAATAGTGAAATTTTTCGGGAATAGTAATTAACCTGAAATTGCTAATTGTTACAGGGTATTTACTGGTGGCAAGTTAATTATCTTAGTTAATTACATGTATAATGCGGCGTTGTTAAGCCAAGACTCGACTCAGCTTAGGCTAATAATAAAATAACATAAACTTAAATAAAACATAAAAGGAAACGGGATAGTAGTCCGTATGTTTTTCTCTTTTTCTTTTTCTATATATATTTTTTTTCATTTTTCTTAATTTTTTCGAATTTTTTTTCATACACTCTTGCCCTACCATCCAAAATAATACATCAAGGGGGCTCGGTTCTCCCCTTACACTTGAACTTTTACATAATTTACATGTAACTAATCTAATGACTCGAATTAAGATAATCAAAACACTTGGAGTACTTTAAAATATTAACGCACATATGGGGGTAATAATCGCCATTCTTCCCCATTATTCCATAACAATAGTACTTTACCCATGAGTCTCAATCGTCCCAAAACAATATGTACAAGATATGACTCAACTTAGCAACCATGTAATCAATTAGACAATTAACAAAGGGTTAAAACAAATGTTGTAACAATAATGCACTAAAGATGTGTGCATACATGGAAGGCTAAGGCGATTTGGGTGTACATTCGGGGGTGGATTGTAAACAAATTCTTCCTTTAAGTAAAATGCTTAAAGTTATAAACGAAAAAGATACGCTCTGAGGGGTGTACTTGGGGTATCGTGTTCTAAAAATGAGTATATCGCAAAGGTGTGGGAAAGTTACTTGACCAATGAAGTCAATGTAATTATAAAAAGAAACATGCTTAAAAACATAGGTTATCCTAATGCCTCTTATCATATAGTAATTCCAACTACACGAATGTAGTCTCACATGTGGTCTTGGAATGAATCACTAACGCAAGTTCTAGAATCTAAATGCTACCGGTACACACATAAGCACTAAGGCTTTTCCTAACAAATCAAGGGGCGAACCTCACATATTTGGGGTGGAAATTTTTGAGTGGTACGGTTTTTTGTGCTAGTTATATAACTCCTATCCATAAGACGCTTATTAAGACTAAAGTTTCACTCCTACATGTCGTAAAAAAATTTAAATTTGGTGCTAAAATTACCCTAACAAGTGTTTCTCTCAGTTTTATTATACATCTACTATTAGACAAGACAAAAAATCAAGTGAAAATCTTTTATAAACTTTAAACGTTTATAAAATGGGGACAACTCTTTACCCCCCCCCCCCCCCCCCCCTTTACACTTAAGCTAAACATTGTCCCAAATGTTCAATTAAAAGAAAGTAAAAGTAAGGAAAATAAAAGAATGAAACCAATACTCCCCTGATTCGTTCGTTGTGGATGATGTAGTAACATGGTTAAATCCTCCTCCAAGAAAATGTGAATACTTCAAGATTAAAGATGCGCCAAAAGCTTGATTATCCATGTACATCTTCTTGTCCAATATAACCTGTTAATTAACTGGAAAAAAAAAACAAGAAAACCTAGCGTAAAATCGGTGGTAAATCTACATAAAATCAAATCCTATAAACCAAGAAAAGATATAATGCTTGTGGAATGAATGTTTGCAGATTCCTGGAGTTTATAAAATACAGATTTTACGAAACTTTACAATTCCGGCAGAAAAACAAAACGTGCAAAATTTCCAGAAAATTATACCTAACGTCGTAAGGTGATGCCGTACGCCGTCAGTATTGATTTGACAAAATTCTTTTATTTTGTTTCCGGAAAATTTCTAGAAAAACCTATGTTCTAATTCTTGGAATCCTGCAAAACAATCATTATGACTCTAGAAAAACCTTTGATGTGTTGGATTGTAGTCTACACAAAAGTTTTACTTCTCAAGGGATCTTGAGAAGCTTACAATCCCCACCAGGCAGTGTACCTGACCAATATAGTATAGTGAAGTGGCAAGTACCGGGGATTGATCGTTCTCCAAAGCGAATAATGTTCGTTAGGATTGAAATTAATCTAACTAGGTCTAGAGGTGAGGGATGATTCTTTTTGTATTTTTATATTTTATTTAAAGCAAGTAAAATCTCGGGTATTGGAAGAGTGGGCGGAATTAGTTGCTAGTCAACTAACCCGTTTAACTACTAATGCAATAAAAATAAAATAAATAAGAAAATAAAATGAGAAAACTATATATGGAGAAAACGTGTTTACTTAGACTTCATTACTCCCTAATTATCTTTTATTGATTGATAAGCTTGTTACAATTGCGTGGGTGACGGGTTGCATTCTTTAATACCATTTGTGGGGCCGTGTACGATCTTCCCCAACTCTATAAGCTTCTATCTCTTCCTATGACAACACGTTAAGTATCCTAACCATGGCCTCCTTAATAGTCACTTATGCATTAAATACAACCATTAAAATCGTAGAACACATCCGATTCATGTTTCTTAAGACGTTCAAGCAAGTTACCGTATAGGATATTAGCCAGTTTTCTTAAGCCTAACATCGATTATCAATCACCCAACAACAACTAATAACAAACCATCAATCCATAATCAATAACTAGGTTTCATTACATCTAAGCAAACACAAATAAACCTAGCCTAGCATGTTAAAAGATAGACAAGTGTAAGATATAATCAAACAACACATAGACATATTGAATAATTGATGGATTACTTATCTTTAATAGAACATGGAAGAAACAAGGGTATGAAACCCTTAAAAAGTTTTAAAATTCGTGCTAGGGTTTGTGTATGTGTGATTGAGCCTAAGACGGTCAACTAAAGTCAACCACGGATGTGGTCAATATAGTCAAACTACCTAGACCAATGCTTCCGTGGATAGTATAGAGTTTCCCCGGGTCGTTATGTCCCAGCGAGATTGAAATTATGTTTGGGGAACGTTTGAATGATTTAGTGATTGGGAAAGTAACCAGATGAAGATTTGGATTTGATTTACACTACTGGAATAATTGAGATTAACAGTATTAACAATAATATAAAACCAAATAAGCCTAAAACTTACTTAAACCTAAAAATGCGCGTTTAAATTAAATTTAACGTACACGCTCAAAATAAAAAGTGAATTTAAAGCAATTAAAAGCCTACAGGTGTGAAAATTACTTTTCTACATTTCTACAATCCTAATGATAAAAGAAAATTTTGAAAAAAAAGAAAATTATTTTTTTTTGACTTTTTAATTAATTATTATTAATTAAAAACTATTTAAACTAATTAAACTATTTTAATTAACATAAATACTAAACTAATTTGGAAAATTATGAAACTTTTTATAAAATTACTATATGATGACAGTAAGCTAGGAAAAATATAAAAAGTCCTAACAACTTATTAATAAGCAGAAAATTAAGCAAATAAGCTTAAATAAGCAAAAGCGCTAAAAGTGTATATAAGTAATAGATTTTGCAAAGTATTCCTGAAAAAGTCCCAAGGGCAGTTGGTTAAGGCGTGTGGTGTTGTGTTTGCTTGTATACCCAGGTCCCAGATTCGAATTTTTTGCACCTTTCTCAAACTATTTTTTTTTAATTTTTACTTTTACAAAACTAACTAACAACCAAAGATAAGCAACTTTAATAAAGACAACTTTTCTAAAAAGCTTAAATAAGTTGTGTGGGAGCTTATTTACACCAACAGTTGGTGAAATGGGTTCAAAATGGGTTTTTGAGGTTAATAAGCTATCCAAACAAGCTACAAGCTAATCCTAAAGGTAAAATAAGCTAAAAATTAATGAAAAAAAACTTGAAATGAACTCAAACCAACAAATAAGCAACCTGAGATGATCAAATAAGCATAAACAGGCAATAAGCATTAAGCAAAACCAAGCAGTCTCGATTTACGGCACCTCATAAGCCAACCAAAAAAAATAAAATAAAAATACCACTAAGTAGATAAGCAACAAAATAAGCTACAAACCAAATTTCAGATAAAACGGACTTATAACGAAGAAATGAAAAATCAAAAACAGATTCTGCTGTTAAAAACGACTTTTTGCAGACCGAAAAAGGTTGATTTAGACCAGTAAAAAACTCTAAAAATTAAAATAAAAATACCACTAAGTAAACAATATATAAGAGTACATTATCCCAAAATTTTACAAGATTTGGTTGAAAATTTAAGAAATGAAAATTCAAAAACTACTTCTGCTGTTTGGTAACTTTTTTGACTTTCGTGATTTCTTGAAAACTTTGACATTGGTGAACTTTGATTGATCCTATATGACTGAGAATAATGTAATAAGTTATAATGAGATGAGATTAGGCTACTTATACTACTTATGTAACTATATAGGTGATTATGCTAGTTGAAAATCCTCACAGTATGCAAAATTAAGGAGTAAAACATGATTTTGACTTTTTGATGTTTAAGCACCCAATATTATGACTTATCTTACTAACATTCATCTAATGCAAGCTAGGAATGCAAAGTGCCAGGCTGGAAAACACAAAGAACACACAGAACATTCATTTACCAAACACCCCTTTATTAAGCTAAAGCACTATGATTTGTGGATTCAAGCTTCCAACACTCAAGCTAATGATTGAACTAGATTACCTAACTATTGTAAAAGCTATTTGAACACTAAGGACTAACAGAAAACAACAAGATCACACATAAGCACTTTGAGCTAATTATGAGCAGTGGAAATGAGCATTATGCACAAATGATAACCAAACTTGGAACTAAGCTATCTAACACTTAACACTAACCATAATAAGCATAATAAACATGAAAAGAGTATAAACTAAGCAAATGAGCAGTTATTAAGCTAATGCTACAGTACATAAGCTAAAAATTAGAGATAAGACTTACAAGGGGTCTGTGAGCTTCAAACAAAGAACCAAATACTCACACTAATCCTACAGTCTCCCATGAGATACTAATACCACTTCAATCCAAACAACCATGATCCTTGCTTCAATCATCTTCCAAACTGATTTTTTATTTTTTTTAATGATTTTTTTTGTATTTTTGGTATTTTTGAGATTTTGAAGCTAAAACTGATTCTAATACATAAAAAGCTTATAAAAGCTTGTTAGTAACTTATGTAAGCTCAAATAACCAAGAACTAACAACTTTTACCAATATTAAAGAAAACATGAGATTTCAAGTGAAAATTGCATAAACTGATTTTATCAAAGAAAGCTTGGAATTAAAGTTACAGAAAGTTAAGATTACACTAGAAATGTTGATTACAATTCTTTTAAACTAAAAACCACAACTGGAAATGAAATTACACTAAAAACAACACTATTTCTACACTAATGAACTACTACTCTTCTCTGCTCCTTGTTTCTTGATTTATATTGACTTCTAAGGTTCCAAGTGGTCCTCTGTGAAAATCCCATCAATAATTACAACCCTTGGATCTCTGAAAATGATCTTGGCAATTGATTCAATTTTGGCGGGAAAATTGGTTTTGCCAATTTGGTCTGTTAACTTGTGATAGGGGAAGGGCATTAATTGCTTCTTGTCTTTGGTGTTTGGAAGGTGAATAAGGGGCAGAGGTGGTGGGCAAGTGGTGAGGGTGGTTTTGCAGGGAATGAGGGAGAGGGAAGGTGGGTTTGACCGGGTTTGACCGGGTATTAGTAACCATGGGTGTTTGTTGGGTTTGCTTGGGCCTGGGATTGTAGCGGGCTAAGGGTAAAAAGGGTTTAGGCTATTAGTGGGGTGGATAAGTGGTAAAGGGTTAGTTTGGTATGTAGTTTAGGAATACCACAAGGACCAAATGTGTAAAAAGCTAAAAATCCAGGGGCCTAAATTGTAATTTTCCCAAAGTATCACAAGGGACCATTATTGCCAAGGTTGAATAGTACAAGGGCTATAAATGAAGATTTTCAAATTTTTACAACCAGGGACCATTTCTGCCATTTGTGAAAGTTGAGGGGCCTATTTTGCCATTTCTTCAAATCTTTCACCCAGGGATCATTTGTGACAACTTTTGAATTCCCAAGGACCATTGTTGACTTTTCCATCCAAAATACTTGCTCAGGGGCCATTTCTACCAATTTTGAAAGTAGAGGGACCAAACTTGTAAACTTTTGAAATTTTTCACCAAAGGACTAATTATGACAACTTGTGATTTCAAAAGGACCTTTGGTGACTTTTCTTTCAAAATAAATGCTCAGGGACTAAATTTTACAAGTTTTGAAAGTTGAGGGACTGAAACTGCCAATTATGCAAACTTTGTTCATTTTTCATCTGTTTTTAATCATTTTGCATTCGAAACATATAAAACACAATCCTGTGATATTTTTAGTATTTTGATGCATATTTGAGTGTTTTTGGATTCTTTGGCAGTTCAGATACTATAAAAATGATGAGTATTTACACACTCATCAATCCCCCACACTAAAATATTGCTAGTCCCTAGCAATCTTTTATGAAAACTTAACGGATTTGATGTCTCTTTACCAAAAGCCATTACTTCTGGAGTAGCCAAATGTTTTAGTATGTGATACTTTGGTACACTGATAACCAAATGATTTTGAGCAAACCATCAGCTGTCAACGGATTTGATTTGTCTTTACCAAAAGCCGTTTACTTCTGGACTAGCCAACTCTTCACGATTAAATATATGGTGAGTTGAATCCCATACAATTTTTGGCAAATTGTCAGCCATAAACGGTTTTGAGATATCTTTACCAAGAGCCGTTTGCTCTTGGATTAGCCAGTCCTTATGTGATTTAGACATGGTGGACTGATTACCATTTGTTGTGTTTAGTGCAAAGCACTTCCACTAAAAAAAATTTTTGGCCAAAATGGAGGTATTATGGCACTTTAAGGTACAAAATGTGATCAAATTTGCCAGAATTTCCCCCCCCCCCCCCCCCCCCCACACTAGAATTGAATATTGCCCTCAATATTCAAAGTACCGGCTATTATGCCGATATTTTGAAAAAGCTTATATTTGAAAATTTTAGATTTGGGCAAGTGTGGGAACAACATTTTTTTTTTTTACTTTATATGCAACGGCATGGGTAACTCCCCCACACTTAGGTTTTAGAAAAAAGAATGAAGTCAAAGATATGGGTGAAAACCCATGTTGTGCTAATTTTTGTTCATCGAGTCACTAGCTTGACTCGATCCCCGAATTCATTGGTTCTTGAGGAAGCAAGTGGAAGAGACAATCTCCATCGGACTTTCATTCAAGATGTTTGGATAAACATTGAAGTACGTGTAAGTTCCACACCGATGAGATAAACCCGGCTTGAAAAAATGATAACTTGAGATGCCGGGGTCAAAGATGGTATCCTCAGTCCCGTATAAGTTTAGAAGAGGGGAAGTGACGGGATACGTGAAGAAAAGGAAGAAAGTCATGATGTCCATCATGACAAGATCTTCATCTTGATGATCAAGTGCAGTTGCACTACTTTGGATTTTATCAGTTAAGCTCTTTTGTTTTGAAAACATTCTGGGAGGGTGGGTGGGAATTTTGTCATTAATATGCATATTCTCATGAATGAGTGCATCTCCCCCCAGACTATGATCTTTCTTAAGATCAAAGTAATCATACTCCAGAATTAAAAGTTCCTCGGATGAGGTTTGTAACTTTAAATTCTTATCGGGAGTCTTGTAAGACAACTCATCCATGTGAGTTTCCTCAAAGGTAATATACCGAGTTTGAAGATTTTATCCTCGGAGAGGAATGAGTTGGAGATATCAACCACGGTAAAATCCTCAAAAGTAAATGATTCAATCTCGGGTAACAAATGATGTAGATCATTTTGCTCAAATACCCCATTGATTGAATTCTCAATTCCTGGTGGAAGAGGATTAAGGTGTGACATTTCGTAAATTTCATGTCATTTATTTTACTACTTTATTTATTTAACTATTCTATCTCAAATAATTAACTTCGTCGGAAGTTATCCGTGTACGTTCAAATTCATTCAACTTATTAATTATTAAACTCTATGAATTCACTCAACTTTATGTTGACTTTTTAGCATGTTTTATCTCAGGCCCGTAAGTGATTTTCAGCTTGGATAGGCGGCGCAAAAGAATGGATATCTACTTGATGGCCCATGTCTAAATAAAAACTTTCATTCGATAATGTTCAAACTTTTAAACTTATGTAACTTTGTACTATGTTAAACCTTTTGGGACCTTTGTCGACTCTAGTAATTTATCGAATGTAAAGTTTGAACTTTTATTAAAAATGACTTTGTTTAAAGTTGTTTACTATATTTGTACAATGTGACTAGTATATAACACTCCATGTCCCTTTCCGCTGCGATCCTAAAATGGGGGTGTTATATAAGGTGAGTGAGTTCACCAGAGAACTACTCGTGAAGAGAGTCAATCACATGATTTAAATCTGTGAACTCTTGTTCCATTACAGACTCATTACTTTCCTCATTTTGAATATCAAAGATTGGATTATCAGAAATTAAAGTGTATTCAGATTCAAAATCAAATAGAGGATCGGTGAAAGTCGTTTTGAATACTTCAGGAACAAGGTGATTAACATCCTCTTTTGGACTGACGAGCTCAGAAGGTAGTTCCTCCACATTATTGATGTCTCCGTAAGATAAAGAATTGTCATCATTATGTGAATTACCAAGCTCGATGTTGGGATAAGAATTGAGTGATTGATCATGATATAAAAGACTTTCAATCTCTCCTAGATTGGCTTCGAAATCAAAGTGATCATCGTCACTTCCCGATGGAAGTGGATCGATGCGAGCGAGTTCATCGGTGAACTCTTCAAGAAGAGGGTCAACATTAGAATGTGGAAGTGATGCCTCAACATACTCGATGTCTCCATAAGATGTACAATCGTAATTAGAATCAGAGAAAGTCTCAAAATGATCTTTTGAACACTCAAGAGGGGAAGGAAAATCATACATTTGATCAAAAATTCCCTGTGACTCAGTTGGGATTGGGAGAAGGTTCTCAACACTAGACTTTATGAATTCGTCCACTTCCTTTTCAGAAATAGTGTCAAGATGCTCGTCCCCCATGCTTAGAGAGTTAGTGGGAACTTCGGGTGTGATAACAATAGACTGAGGGAGTTGAGAAGGACTAGCATTCATGGATTGTACAAGTTCCATTTGTTGTTATGCTAGTAATTCCTTAGTATTCTTTTCTCCCTGATTTTCCATGGATGGAATTACAACTGATGAACTTGATGAACTATTACAAACCTGTAATGTATCTTCATCATCACTGCCATCATCATAATCGAGAAGAGCAGCATTGCGAAATATGACACATGTTTTAGTTGCTCGCTCTTCGACTAGTAATTCTTCCATGCTTTTTCCGTTTCTAGCAGCTCGTTCTTCGGCAAATAATTCTTCCATGGATTTCCCACTGGAATATTGAAGTTGTGGGCGTGTGGATGTGTCAAAACCGGACGTGTCAAAACTAGAACAATGTTCAGGTTTATAATACGGTTGACATTGAAAATCATCATGAGGGCCCCCACAATACTCACAAGAAGAACTTAGAGCATGGCGAAGCGAAATATTAGCTAACTCCTCCTTAAGTTCTTTAAATTTCTCAAGAACCTCTAGACAAAGGTCTTGCAGATATTGAGGAGTTGCTTGGATCATTTGGTACTGTGGAGGTTGGTCTTGATACGAATAGTCATAATTGTTACAAGGAAATGGATTCCTTGTTTGACAATCAGAGCTAAAGTGTGGACCTCCACAGTACTCACAACAATATGATTGTTGTGACTGATTCGGTGAATAATATGGATATTGTTCATTTTCAAAACTTTGATTGTTACCAGGAAACTGTTCATAGACAAACGTGTTCCTGGTTTGACACTCAAATCCTTGGTGAGGACCTCCACAATATTCACACGAATATGTCTGTATTTCATGGTGTGGGGGCTGATGGAATAAATCAGTTGTGTCATGGTAGGAATAGGGATTCTTGTTATAGACAGACCCGTTTCCTGACTCTACCATGCTACAACTGGGACAAATAAGGACCACCACACCATTGACAATCAAGATGGTGGGGATAAGACATAGAAAGAATCAAAGGGTTTCACAGGGTAAGGGATAAAGAATCAAAAAGGTGAGAGGGTAAAGGTGAATATTTTTGGTATTTTTGAGAAACATGCTTAGTGCGCATGCACTAAAAACGAAATCAATTAAAACAAGACCGAGGCAAAACAACAGGGAACTTAAACCAATAATAACAATATGAGTGGCTTCTTTGAAAGAGGTACACCAATCACAAGGATACAAAGGCAAGTTTTAATCTTTAGTTTGGGAACTTATTAATGTTCATACCCCCAGTTGGTAGGTATTCAGCCTTGGTTTGCGGTGTTAATATTTTATGTATTTATTATTAACAGAAAAATGTTTTTGGCTTTTTGGGTGTGTGTGAAAAAAAACTTTTGGAAATATTTTTGGTATCGATTCGTTAACTGAAATCGTTTTCTTTAAAATTACTCGCAGGGTGGCGGGAGAGAAGAATGGATCTCTCTTCAGTTCGCAATTTAATGTCAGAACTTCCGTATTCCACCTGTGTAGGTTGTAATCTTAAAGAAATCGAAGTAATTTAACTTCACGATTTGTTTTGTTGTTTATAATTTTTTTTTTTTTTTTTTGTGTTGTTAACACTTTAGGAAAAGTGTTAATGAACTTTTTGATATAATTAAGATTTTTACAAAAGTGGTGAAATTTGTACAAGGAGGGTTTTGAAAACCACTAAACCTAAAAACGTTTTTGAAACACACAACAACCTCCCCGGCAGCGGCGCCAAAAATTGATTGAGCCTAAGACGGTCAACTAAAGTCAACCACAGATGTGGTCAATATAGTCAAACTACCTAGACCAATGCTTCTGTGGATAGTATAGAATTTCCCCGGGTCGTTATGTCCCAACGAGAATGAAATTGTGTTTGGGGAACGTTTGAATGATTTAGTGATCGGGAAAGTAACCAGATAAATATTTGGATTTGATTTACACTACTGGAATGATTGGGATTAACAGTATTAACAATAATATAAAACCAAATAAGCCTAAAACTTATTTAAACCAAAAAACGCGCGTTTAAATTAAATTTAACGTACACGCGCAAAAAAAAGTGAATTTAAAGCAATAAAAAGCCTACGGGTGTGAAAATTACTTTTCTACATTTCTACAATCCTAATGATAAAAGAAAATTTTGAAAAAAAATAAAATTATTTTTTTTTACTTTTTAATTAATTATTATTAATTAAAAACTATTTAAACTAATTAAACTATTTTAATTATTATAAATACTAAACTAATTTGGAAAATTATGAAACTTTTTATAAAATTACTATATGATGACACTAAGCTAGGAAAATTATAAAAAGTCCTAACAACTTATTAATAAGCAGAAAATTAAGCAAATAAGCTTAAATAGGCAAAAGGGCTAAAAGTGTATATAAGTAATAGATTTTACAAAGTATTCCTGAAAAAGTCCCAAGGGCAGTTGGTTAAGGCGTGTGGTGTTGTGTTTGCTTGTATGCTCAGGTCCCAGGTTCGAATCTCACTTTTTGCACCTTTCTCAAACTATTTTTTTTTTCTTTTTTCCTTTTTACAAAACTAAATAACAACCAAAGATAAGCAAATTTAATAAAGACAACTTTTCTAAAAAGCTTAAATAAGCTGTGTGGGAGCTTATTTACACCAACAGTTGGTGAAATGGGTTCAAAATGGGTTTTTGAGGTTAATAAGCTATCCAAACAAGCTACAAGCTAATCCTAAAGGTAAAATAAGCTAAAACTTAATGAGAAAAAACTTGAAATGAACTCAAACCAACAAATAAGCAACCTGAGATGATCAAATAAGCATAAACAGGCAATAAGCATTAAGCAAAACCAAGCAGTCCCGATTTACGGCACATCATAAGCCAACCAAACAAAATTCAAAAAAATAAAATAAAAATACCACTAAGTAGATAAGAAACAAAGTAAGCTACAAACCAAATTTCAAATAAAACGGACTTATAACGAAGAAATGAAAAAGCAAAAATAGGTTCTGCTGTTAAAAACTACTTTTTGCAGCCCGAAAAAGGTTGATTTAGCACTGTAAAAAAATCTAAAAATTAAAATAAAAATACCACTAAGTAAACAATATATAATAGTACATTATCCCAAAATTTTACAAGATTTGGTTGAAAATTTAAGAAATGAAAATTTAAAAACTACTTCGGCTGTTTGGTAACTTTTTTGACTTTCGTGATTTCTTGAAAACTTTGACATTGGTGAACTTTGATTGATCCTATATGACTGAGAATGATGTAATAAGTTATAATGAGATGAGATTAGGCTACTTATACTACTTATGCAACTAAATAGGTGATTATGCTAGTTGAAAATTCTCACAATATGCAAAATTAAGGAGTAAAACATGATTTTGACTTTTTGATGTTTAAGCACCCAATATTATGACTTATCTTACTAACATTCATCTAATGCAAGCTAGGAATGCAAAGTGCCAGGCTAGAAAACACACAGAACATTCATTTACCAAACACCCCTTTATTAAGCTAAAGCACTATGATTTGTGGATTCAAGCTTCCAACACTCAAGCTAATGATTGAACTAGATTACCTAACTATTGTAAAAGCTATTTGAACACTAAGGACTAACAGAGAACAACAGGATCACACATAAGCACTTTGAGCTAATTATGAGCAGTGGAAATGAGCTTTGTGCACAAATAATAACCAAACTTGGAACTAAGCTATCTAACACTTAACACTAACCATAATAAGCATGAAAAGAGTATAAACTAAGCAAATGAGCAGTTATTAAGCTAATGCTACAGTACATAAGCTAAAAATTGGAGATAAGACTTACAAGGGATCTGTGAGCTTCAAACAAAGAACCAAATACTCACACTAATCCTATAGTCTCCCATGAGATACTAATACCACTTCAATCCAAAATCAAACATGATCCTTGCTTCAATCATCTTCCAAATTGATTTTTTATTTTTTAATGATTTTTCTTGTATTTTTGGTATTTTTGAGATTTTGAAGCTAAAACTGATTCTAATACTTGAAAAGCTTATAAAAGCTTGTTAGTGACTTATGTGAACTTAAATAACCAATAACTAACAACTTTTACCAATATTAAAGAAAACATGAGATTTCAAGTGAAAATTGCATAAACTGATTTTATCAAAGAAAGCTTGGAATTAAGGTTACAGAAAGTTAAGATTACACTAGAAATGTTGATTACAATTCTTTTAAACTAAAAACCACAACTGGAAATGAAATTACACTAAAAACGACACTATTTCTACACAAATAAACTACTACTCTTCTCTGCTCCTTCTTTCTTGATTTATATTGACTTCTAAGGTTCCAAGTGGTCCTCTGTGAAAATCCCATTAATAATTACAACCCTTGGATCTCTGAAAATGATCTTGGCCATTGATTCTATTTTGGCTGGAAAATTGGTTTTTGCCAATTTGGTCTGTTAACTTGTGATAGGGGGAAGGGCATTAATTGCTTCTTGTCTTTGGTGATTGGAAGGTGAATAAGGGGCAGAGGTGGTGGGCAAGTGGTGAGGGTGGTTTTGCAGGGAATGAGGGAAAGGGAAGGTGGGTTTGACCTGGTATTAGTAACCATGGGTGTTTGTTGGGTTTGGTTGGGCCTGGGATTGTAGTGGGCTAAGGGTAAAAAGGGTTTAGGTTATTAGTGGGGTGGATAAGTGGTAAAGGGTTAGTTTGGTTTGTAGTTTAGAAATACCACAAGGACCAAATGTGTAAAAAGCTAAAAATTCAAGGGCCTAAATTGTAATTTTCCCAAAGTATCACAAGGGACCATTATTGCGAAGGTTGAATAGTACAAGGGCTATAAATGAAGATTTTTGAATTTTTAATACCCAGGGACCATTTTTGCCATTTGTGAAAGTTGAGGGGCCTGTTTTGCAATTTCTTCAAATCTTTCACCCAGGGATCATTTGTGACAACTTTTGAATTCCCAAGGACCGTTGTTGACTTTTCCATCCAAAATACTTGCTCAAGGGCCATTTCTGCCAATTTTGAAAGTAAAGGGACCAAACTTGTAAACTTTTGAAAATTTTCACCAAAGGACTAATTATGACAACTTGTGATTTCAAAAGGATCTTTGGTGACTTTTCTTTCAAAATAAATGCTCAAGGACTAAATTTGACAAGTTTTGAAAGTTGAGGGACTGAAACTGCCAATTATGCAAACTTTGTTCATTTTTCATTTGTTTTCAATCATTTTGCATCTGAAACATATAAAACACAATCCTGGGATATTATCAGTATTTTGATGCATATTTGAGTGTTTTTGGATGTTTTGGCAGTTCAGATACGATAAAAATGATGAGTATTTACAAACTCATCAGTGTGTTCCACCAAAAAGTTCCTCTCTTAATGAATGAAAAATCAAAAACTATATATATATCTACATGGGTGATGGCGTAACCTTTTTGATGGTTGACGCCATCATCTCGCCGCGGCTAGGGTTTCTTGTCGCCCAATCCAACTTCTTGACGCCGTCACTCTTTATTACTTCTGGGTCGTCACGCTTTAATGTTATATGTGACAGCCTACACTTGGTAGAACGTGACGCCGTTACGTGTAAAACCTCAAATTGTCTTCTGGCGTGTCAAGTGTAAATGCAATATCCACCTCTTGTCACATAATCTAATGTCGTCCCCTTGATCTTCCTGACGCCGTCAAGTGTAAATTCCAGCATGGATTCTTATCTTTGTCGTTTTCTTCACTTTTTGCTTCAAAAATGTCCAAAATGCTTCCTTTTCTAAAATTCTCTTCAAAAGTACCTAAAATGACAAAAGGAACGATTTAGGGTAATAATTGATCACATTATCACGACTTAGGGCTTAAATGACCCTTTAAAAGCGTAACAAATTTCGCCTCATCATTCATGTTCTTACAATATTATAATCAAAGAAATTGATGTGTATATAGAAATATTGCATACTAACTAAATTTATCTTAATACAATACTAATAAGTTCATATAATATAGAAAAAACATTAAAATAACAAATTAAATTTTTGGAGAAATGAAGTTAATCCATGCTTGGAAGAAATATCTATCACATTCAAAAATTTCTCTATATACATCTTTATAATTTGTTTTTAAAAACTCCATATTTAATATGGAGCCAAGATTGAAGATGTTGTAACCTCTTGAAAATTTTGAACATACTTGATATCATTTTCGAAAGTAAAAAATGCAATATATCTAACGAAAGATGGTGAAAAAAGATTTGGTGGTCCCCTTATGACATGCCATAATCTCATGCCTATGGACTTGCTCACTATAGAGTTCAGCACATTTAAGCTAAATAGATTTCATTGGTTTTTAAATCGTACTATCTGCTTATGAAAGGCTTATTTTCAGTATGTGTAAAGACCAAGAAAGTGAATGTATGCATTTACTTTTTGGCAGATTCCCACCACATTTGAAATTATTATGAGTATTATTTTTTCTCACTTAACTATAACATCTTTTTTCTTCTTTTTGCAAGAAGTGAATGACAAAAATTGTTTACCCAAGAGTTCACGCTACATTATTCATGTCCGAACACTTTATACCTATTGAAGCTAAACAACCAAAAAAATAGTTTGTATTTTTTACAAATCTATAAATAATGCTTCTTGTTATAGGATTGGTCATTTTAAAACAACATTGTACATATTCAACCACGTAACTAGTTACGCAACCTAAGTTTAAACTAGCATAACGTCAAATATAATGACTATGGTCTCCTGTTTTGGGCATGAATCATACCAATGAAAAGATAAAGAGTTGAAACTAGTCATATAGGAATTCTTACCATTAAACAAGAAAATGTTACCTTGTGGAAGATTTCGTATGAAGGATAATCCAATTCTTACGCGTTCCAAAAATAAATAACATAATATAATAAGGTGTCTACCATAATATAAAATCATCCCTTATATTCAAAGAAATCTTAAAATACTAGGATAGGCCGATACTTTTCTTAATCTTATAGGAATGACTACACATGTCAGTATTGAAAATTATTCTTTAGCAAACTTATAAAACTTTGAGGTCTAATATGTAAATTGTTTTCTACTAATATTATGTTTTAGCTGTGTTTGTCAACTTTGTATAAGTGTAGGGTGCTTTGTGGATTATTTGGCTATTTAAGGCTTATGATGAGCTAGGGTTTCTCATTCATTCATTCACGCAACTATTGCTCTTATTGTTTCTCTCTCAAGTATTTCATCATCATCCAGGTTTCTTAGTTTTTGGGTTTACAAGTTGTAATACTAGTTTGGTAGATATTATACATCAAGATCTACTTGATCTAGATTGTTGGTTTAGTTTGTTTCATTGTTTAGTTTCTGGGTTGGTTTAGTGAGTAAGTTTCTTGTAGGCTGCACCTATTAGAGGGACAGTCATTCTTTCTTTGTATTGTAAGGCAAGCACTCATTTGAGGACTTGTCAACAGTGTTTATAGTTGTAATAAAGTATCACCAAGGGGTGGTTGGTTGGGTGATTAGATCTTTGTGCTTTGATACCATTTTTACATGGTATCAGAGCCTCTGGTTCTGATCGTTTTAGGTTCTTGAGGATCTTGGTTAGAGTTGATCGATTCAACGCTTAGGTGTTGAGTTTTGGATTGATTCCTGGTTTAATCTAAGGATTGTGGCATCAATTGAGTTTTTTAGGTTTTTTCTAGAAACCCTAATTTTCGGGTTTTTTTTATTCTGGTTCAATTAGTTGTAATTGGTGCTGGTTTAGTGAAGAATTAACATTCAATTGTTGATTCTTGGTTTAATACTTGAAAAAACCCTAATTCGATATTGGGGTTTTTATGGAATCTCGTGGATCTGTGTTCTTGGGCTGAATCTTGGTTCAGTTACTCTAGACTAAGTGAATCTAGAGTAGCTGTTGGTTATTCGCTGCATTTGGGCTTGAAGCTCTGTAAGTCTTTCTTTCCTTTAAGAATCCATTATTTTAGTAAGAGTAGGTGTAAACCGGCAGACTAACACCATGACCTGCCAGCTTGACTGGTACGAAAACCTGCTCGGGTCTGTCCCAATCTGCTCTCCTAGATAATTGGAGTTTCTTGGGTGTGAGTTTTATTTTCTTTATTTTTCTGTTTAGGTCGCAGGAGGATAGGTTAAGGGATTATTGGAAGTTGAGATTTGTTGTGGTGGTGTGGTTTGTTAGTAGTTTAGATTGTTGGTAGTTGTTGGTTTGTTTAGCTGTTTTAGTTGTTTCTGTTTGGTTCTTGTTCGATATTAGAGTAGTTTGGTTATTTAGTTTGATTTTGTTATTTGTTCTTGTTTGTTTTTTTAGTCTTTGTTTTTGTGTGATTATCTGGTTTGCATCATGGCTGATTAGTAGTTTAGATCAGAGTAATCCCTTGCATTTGCATCCTAATGATTCTAATTGTGCTTCTGTTGTGAGTATTAAGTTGTCTGGTGTTGAGAATTATAGGGTGTGGGCTAATGCTATTAAACTTGCTATGCAAATTAAGAATAAGATGGGTTTTCTTGATGGTAGTTATCTTAGAACTGCTTATGCTGCTAGTCCCTTGCTGGAAGCCCAGTGGGACAGGTGTAATGTAGTGGTGCTTAATTGGATTTTTAATTTTTTGTCCCAAGATATATATCTTGGTCATGTTTTTTTTTGATAATGCTGCTAGTGTTTGAAAAGAATTAAAAGATACTTATGATAGAATTGATGGTTCTGTGGTTTTCAATCTGTTACAAAAGACTTATACCTTTAAGCAAGGTGGTTTGCCTGTTTCTGAGTACTTTCATAAGTTGAGTTCTCTTTGGAGAGAATTTGATATTCTTACCAAACTGCCTCATTGTGTTTGTGATGCTAGGACTGAGTTGAATAATCATGCTAAGTTGTTGAAATTGATGCAATTCTTGATGGGTATTGCTGACATTTATCAACCCATCAGTATTTTGACCAGGGAAATCCTTCCTAAGGTTAAGGATGCTTTTGTCATCATTTCTAGGAAAGAATCCCATAGAGGGATTCCTACCACTTCTATGAAAACTGATAAGCCTCAAGTGTCTGCCTTTACCTCTAGACCTAACAGGAATAATGTTAATAGGAGAAATTCTAATAACAACTGGTCTGGTAATAATACTGGTAATAATTCTAATAGAGGGAATTATGATAGTTTGTTATGTAAACACTGTGGTTTGAAATGACACACTATTGAAAGATGTTTTGAGTTGATTGGTTATCCTCTTGATTTTAAAAGAAATCCTAATCTTGAACCTGAAACTGGTTTTAATAATAATAATAATAATAATAATAATAATAATAATAATAATAATAATAATAATAATAATAATAATAATAATAATAATAATAATAATAATAATAATAATAATAATAATAATAATAATAAAAGTAACAATGTTGAGGTTAAAAGGGGTTCTGGAAGTGATGTTAAGAATACTGGCAGTGTTTCTTTTACTAATGAACAGGTTATGAAGTTGATGAACCTTTTGAATGATAAAACCTGCTCTGCTGCTCATGCTAGTATGACAGGTAATGATAGTTGTTCTTTTTTCAACTGTAGTGTCTTTTTTAACGAACGTTTTTATAAGTTTTTTCGTGCTAATATTAGTATAAAGGCGGTTTCATATCATTTGGGCTAAATTATTGATTTAGGGGCTAATCAGCATATGACTATTAATACTGATAGAATACAACAACAACAACAACAACATACCCAATCCCGCAAGAGCGAGGTATGGGGAGGTAGAAGTGTAGACAGATCCTACCCCTACCCCATGCCAAACCTGGGAGTAGAGAGACTGCTTCCAGGGAGACCTCTGGCACGTGAAAATGTGTGAGTGATATAGAAACCAAAAGTGCAAGGAGAAAAAGAGCATCAAGTAAAAGAAAAAAGAAGACAAAGGGGAAAAGCCAAGCAAACCAAGCAGAAACGCATGGGAGCATCAAACAAGGGGCCTAGGAAAAAAGACAAACAAAAGCACAGAGTACCAAACAAAGAACAAGGAACAAAACAAGTAAAGCAAGCAAACAAAGCATAGAGGGAAAAAAAACACCGCATGAGAAACAAGGAACAAAAAGGCAAAACAAACACAAGCAAGAACGCAAAGGCAAGCGAGCACAAGGCAAGAAGACAACACAAAAACAAAGCATAGAAACACAAGGTGGCTAAAGCAAAGGTAGAGCAAAGGGCAAAAGCTAAGGCAACGCAAGGGGGGGCTAAAGCAAAGTCCAGATGGGCTAAAGCTAAGGCAAAGGGAAAAGAAACTCCACTGGCCTACTAAAAACCTAAAAGGGGACGAGCAAAGGGACCAAAAAGCCTAAAGTGCAAAGGGGCAAACCAAACCTAAAACTCAAAGGGGCAAGGCAACAAAGAGAAGCGGGGAAAAAAAACAAAAAAAAAAAAAGAAAGAGAAAAACTCAAAGACAACCACCTACCACTCATCCTAAACTACCCGAAAGTTCTAATCCTAGCTCTCCACGTGTTCCTATCTGAGATCATGTCCTCGGACAAGAGAAGCTCCTTCATGTCTAGCCTAAGTCTATCCTCGCACCTAAGCTTAGGTCTTCCCCTCCTTCTCAAACCGTCGACCCTCAGCTCTTCGACTCTCCTTATTGGCGCTGTCTGTGGCCTTCTCCTGACATGACCGAACCACCTCAACCTTCCTTCTCGCATCTTCGAGATTATAGTTTCAACTTCAAGTTTTGCTCTGAAAACTCCGTTCGGTATCATGTCAAGCATGGTCTTACCATAAATCCACCTTAGCATTCTCAATTCTGCCACTTCCACTTTGTTAGCTTGGGCTTTCGTGATAGGCCAACACTTTGACCCGTACAAGATAGTTGGTCTGATCGCCACCCTATAAAATTATCCCTTAAGCTTAAAGGGGATTTTCTTATCACAGAGTACTCCTAACGACACCCTCCATTTCGCCCATCCTGCTCTCTAATACGGTGGGTCTATCCTTCCTGATTTGTGTATCACCGAACCCAGATATCTAAAATACTCCTTAGGTTGAAGAATCTGGTCGTCGATACGAACTTCCTCCAGGTTTGGCCTAATTGATATTTCTGATTTGAAGTTAACCATTAATCACTTACGAGTGAGCGCGAATATAGGGATATAGACCTATAGGAATTGACCATCCCACTCCTTTTTCCAGATAAGCAAATTGTGGTGTACTATATTCGATTTTGCTGGGTATATGGAAAGTACCCGGTTTTGAGACATTTATAAACGTCCCTGGTTGTGGTCGTTAGCTATAAATGTGTTTGGTTTCCTGTTGCGTAATACCCCCAGCTGTGTTAGCTGCCATATTTAAGTTGGGGGTGTTACAAAATGGTATTAGAGCATATTTTATAGAGAACGAGCTCACACTCGACTATAAACTTTTTCCTGGGGTCAAAATGTTTTGAGATAGATAGCCGCCAGCCCTCCGTGCCACTTCGCGTCCTAGTATTTATTTAAACTATATATATACATGTTTTGATATTATGATTGGTTTGGAATTTTCCACTATTATGCTTGGGCTTATGAAATGATTTTTCCGCAAAAATTTGGCTAGTGTTTTTATGCTTTTCCTATGCTCTTGTAGAGTATAATGTCTATCCCAGTTCCCATCGGTCAAGTTCCAGTCCCACCCGTTGTTGACCCATTACCTGTAGGTGATGAGTTTGAGTTGGATGTTGATGTTGGTTTAGACGATGAGGTAGGTTTAGGGGATGATGTTGGTATTAAGGATGATGGAGATGAGGAGATGGATGATGAGGGTAATGATGATGACAAGGAGGATGATGAGGAGTTTATGGAGGAGGATCAGGATGTTCTTCCCATGCCGCCTTCGCCTGTTATTTCGGATGTTACTTATGAGTCGGATACGTTTGAGGCATTAGGATATGCGCTTGAGACTGAGGTTCTATTGACACATGAGATTGGTGAGTCGACAGTTGCCCGTGTTACTCAGTCAGAGGCCAGTGAGGAGTTGAGCCGCTTGAGGCATGATCTCACCTAGTGTTAGGGTCGTTACATGTCATTGTCTAGGAGCGCGTGTTATCGACCATCTGAGGTTGTGGATTTGATCAAGGAGATGAAGAACGGGAAGAAGGCTGTGGATAAGATGTATGTTGGATTGCATAAGCATGCAGCTAGGCTAGGTCCAGCCGAGGAGTCAGATGCTGAGTTTGAGGAGCGTATGGATTCCCTAGATAAGAGGATGGTTGATCTGGAGAAGATGGTGGAGCAGTTGGCTATGAGAGAGGTGTTTCATGACATGGACAGCGATCGACACTACTTTAGCATTCATTCATTGTGGGATGAGCTTCATGCTACTCAGAGGCAGATCTATTATGATAGGATGGCCCGCTTCAGGTTTGATGAAAGTGTTGACGTGATGGCTGTGTATGGAGATCGTTCAGGAGGGCAGTGATTAGATCATTTATAGTAGTTAGTATCTTGATGGTAGTTTACCTAGTATGTGTTAAACTGAATAGTTTAGTTGGTAGATTTTGATTGAAACTTGTACTTGTTTTGCATATCTTGTAAGACCAATGTCAAGTATGAAATCTATGATGTATTATGGTGATATATTGTTATTGATGTCGACTTATGCTATATTATGATTTTCTTTTCGTGATGTTGTTTTATCTTGTGCTATGATTCTGACACGTTAATCAAATACTTATAAATATTGTGCTTTGTATTGATTGATAGAATTATGCCTCCTAAGAAGATGACCCAGGTTGTCATTCAGCAGTTGATTGATGAGGGAGTTGCAGCAGCGCTTGCCAGGCTAGCAAATGTTCCTCAGAATGTTGGACAGGCTGGAACTCAAGCTATTCCCAACCACCATTTCATCACTTTTAAGGAGTTCATGGATTGTAAGCCCACTACCATCAAAGGAACTGAAAGAGCTATTGGATTGACTCAGTGGTTTGAGAAGGTGGAATCAATGTTTCAGAGGAGCAACTGTACTGAGGGTAATAGAGTGAAGTATGTGACGGTAACATTGTTGGAGCATGTCTTGTCATGATGGAATGTTTATGCTCAAGAGAAAGGAATGGAGAATGCTTTTAGTACTTCGTGGGATGATTTCAAAAAGGTTGTGGTTAAGAAGTATTGTTCTCATAGTGATTTGAGGAAGTTGGATACCTAGTTCTACTATTTGGCTGTGAAGAGTTTTGATCTTGCTACTTACGTGCATCATTTCCAAGAATTGAAAGTGTTTTGTGCTCACATGGTGCCAGATAATGAGAAGTTACTGGAGAAGTTGATTGGTGGATTACCTGCAAGTATCCAAGGACACGTGACATCGTACAATGCTAAGACTTTGGATGATACTATTAGCATGGCTGAACGCCTTATGGATCAAGTGATTAAGCATGGTGTTGTTCAGAAGGGTAATCACTTTGACAACAAGAGGAAATGGGAGGACAACAGAAGGAACAACAACTTCAGCAACTGCTACCACAACAATCAGTATCGTAACAACAATCACTACCACCAACAGAATAGGAGGCAAGAGACAGTTAAAGCTTTTGTAGCCGCACCAGCACAAGAAGGAGTGAATGATGGGCAGCAGCCCCGTTGTGACAAGTGTCAGCAGCATCATACTGGGCCGTGTACTGTGAAGTGTTTGAAGTTCCAGAAAGTTGGTCATGTTGCAAGGTAATGTAGGAGCAGGGATCTAGCAACAAGAGTGAATGCTCAGCCCGTGGTCACTTGTTTTGGATGTGGAGAGCGTGGCCACTACAGGAGTCAGTGTCCGAAGAATACTGGACAAGGAAATGGAGGTGCTCGTAGTAGAGTGTATGTGATGGGAAATGGAGAGCCGCACCAAGATCCGAACGTTGTCACTGGTACGTTTCTTCTCAACAACCTTCATTTTAGAGTTTTGTTTGATTTGGGTGCCGATATGAGTTTTGTGTCTTCTAAGATTGCATTGTTACTCCGACTTAAGTGAAAATCTTTTCCTTTAAGTGAAAATCTTTTATAAACTTTAAACGTTTAAGATTTGTATTATGTTTTAAAACCTTTTCAACTTATATTTTTTTTAACGTTATATTTTGGGAAAAATGGGGAAATAGCCGAAACTAGTTATTAGCGTGTTGTTGTCCATTTGAGTGTGTATTCATTTCTCTTTGATATCTTTCTTTGAGTTATTCTTTCGTCCACTTTCTTCTTTCTTGAATTATCGTTTGCTTTCGCCGACATGTTCCTTTTCTATCTTTTCTTATCTTCCACACGAGACTTTTAAAATCTATTTTTTTTCCTTTCAAACGCCATTGTTACTAAAATCTTTTGTTCAACTATTGTTTATTGAGATAATCGAGTATTGCTTCTGAGTTATGCCATTTAAATTGATTAGGTTGTGTTGATGTTCATTTACTTTGACGCATTATTTGATTTGGTTGCTATATCTCGTTTCTCTACTGCTATTAAGGTGTAATTCATAGCCCGGCTTTTATCTTTTAATTGTTTATAAACCCATGGGGTGAGATACATGCTTTTAAATGTTTTCTGAGCACAAGTATTTTTGCTATGCTTTTCCTGATTGGTATGCTTTCCTGACCGATGTGCCAAGTAGCTTATCTTGCCATGCAAGACCCTCAGAACATGAACCATTAATCACTTGCGAGTGAGCGCGAATATATGGCAAGTAACCAAATTGTGGTGTACTATATTCGATTTTGCTGGGTATATGGCAAGTACCCGGCCTTGGGGGCACTATTATATTATGAAAATCCGCGGTTATTATCGACTTATGATTGATTGGTTAACGTTTTGCGTGTCATGAGCTTAGCATCATCAACAATATTAATATGCACTGGGATGCCTCTATATATTGTATGTTACCTTGATTACCCGGTATTTGCATATGTTGCTTATATCATATGATTAAAACCTTATGCTCAACTTTATTATTTAAACCTATGGATTACACTCAACCTTTGTGTTGACTTTTAAGCATGTATTTCAGGTATTGCTACTAATAATAATAATTAGCTTTAGAGCTTAATGTTTTGGGCATGGTGGAGTGGCTTGGACTGAGGAGGCTTTCTGTCAAGGCAGCTTAATCATCTTTACTATCTTTATCTTCATGTCATTCGTAAAACCCTTTATGTGTCTTTATTTCTTCCGCTGCTAAACTTTGTTATTTTTCCGTTGCAAACTCTTTTTACTTTTCCGCTGCTATTTTGATAAAGAGTCCTTGTACTCTAAATGGTTTGTAATTCAAATGATGTGTTTTGAGACATTTATAAACATCCCATGTTGTGTTCGTTAGCTATAAATGTGTCTGGTTTCATTTTGCATAATACCCCCAGCTGTGTTAGCTGCCATATTTGAGTTGGGGTGTTACATTCAAACTTAAACTTTTTTTATTTCCTTGAGTCTGAGTCAGTGTCAAAAACCAAAAATCCTAGGTCTACTCCCAATGATGATAATTTTGATAAGGAAGCAACATCTGTTGGTAGAGAAGGTAGGGTACATCAATTAGATGATGTAATAAACAATGATCAGGATGCTAATAATGAATAGATACAACATTCTGATAGTTTGTTGCCATTCGAGAATGATGAGAACTCTGCAACTCCCTTAGATGAAAACATAAGTTCTGAGGGAAATGTTTGCTTAAATTCTCCTGGTAATAGTAGGTTACAAAATGTTTTGCATAATCAATCTGAGGAAGGGTCTGTTAGTTATAGAAGGTCTTCTAGACCTTCTAAATTTCCTGCTAAACAAAATGATTATGTGTTGAATACTAGTATTAGATATGGTTTACATAAGTATGCTAATCATGTTGTGTTATGTAGTGAAAATTGTTGTTTTGTGTCTAATCTGAATAAGATTGTTGAGCCTAGAAATTATGAGGAAGCTAGAAGAGATCATAAGTGGATTTCTGCTATGTGATGAAATTTATGCTTTACATGAAAATGAAACTTAGGAAGAAACTGACTTACCAGTTGGTAGAAAACCAATAGGTAGTAAATGGGTATTAAAAATCAAATATAAGTCAACTGGTGAGGTGGAAAGATATAAGGCTAGGCTTGTTGCTCAAGGTTTTTGGCAAAAAGAGGGTATAGATTATGATGAAAATTCTAGTCCTGTTATTAGAATGGGAACTGTGAGATGTTTGTTGAGTGTTGTTGTTAAACATGATTGGATTTTTTATCAAATGGATGTTAACAATGTTTTTTGTATGGTGACCTTAATGAGTAAGTTTACATGCTTCCTCCACCTGGATATCCTACTAAGGATAGTAACAAAGTTTGTAGATTAAAGAAATTGATAATGTTAAGCAGTTTCTCAAAACCAATTATAAAATCAAAGATTTGGGAGAACTAAAGTTCTTTCTAGGAATTGAGGTTTTGAAAACTAAAACTGGCTTGTGTTTAACCAAAGAAAATATTGTCTTGAATTGTTGCATGATTATGGTTTGCTTGCTTGTAGACCTGTTATGACTCCTTTACTTGAAAATTATGTTTTGGCTCATCAAGAATCTGATAATGATAAGTTGCTAAAAAACTTTACTAGTTATCAAAAACTGGTAGGGAAACTTATCTATTTTACTATGACCAGACCTGATATTTCATATGTTGTTCAATGTTTGAGTCAATTCATGCATGCTCCTTTACAGTCTCATATGAATCTTGGTTTAAGGGTTTTAAGATACTTGAAACTTGCTCCTGGAAGTAGTATTGGGTTTAATAGAACTCAAAGTGAGTTTGGTGTTGTTGCTTATTTTGATTCTGACTGGGCAAAATGTCCTTTAACTAGAAAGTTAATTTCTGGTTATTGTGTGTTTTTTGATGGTAATCTTGCTTCTTGGAAAAGCAAAAAGCAAGCCACACTTTCTAAATCTTCTGTTGAGGCAAAATATAGAAGTATGGCATCTGATACTTGTGATGTAATGTGGATTTTGAAGGTTTTGGAGGATTTGGGTGAAACTGGGTTAATTCCAGTTAATTTGTATTGTGATAATAAGTCTACAATACAGATTGTTGCTAATCGTGTTATACATGAAAAGACTAAACACTTTGATATTGATGTTCATTTGGTAAGAGAGAAAGTTGCTTCAGGTTTGATTAAAACTGTTCATGTTGAGTCTAAAAATCAGGTTGCTGATATTTTAACTAAAGGTCTTGGTCCTGGGCAGCATACTTCTTTGGTTAAAATGATTGGCATGTTGAACTTATTTGTTTTATAAGTTTGAGGAAGGGTATTGAAAAGTATTCTTTAGCAAACTTATAAAACTTTGAGGTCTAATATGTAAATTCTTTTCTACAAATATTATGTTTTAGTTGTGTTTGTCAAGTTTGTATAAGTGCAGGGTGCTTTATGGATTATTGGGCTATTCAAGGCTTATGATAAGCTAGGGTTTCTCATTCATTCATTCACGCAGCTATTGCTCTTATTGTTTCTCTCTCAAGTGTTTCATCATCATCTGGGTTTCTTAGTTTCTGGGTTTACAAGTTCTAATACTAGTTTGGTAGATATCACACATCAAGATCTACTTGATCTTGATTTTGATTGTTGGTTTAGTTTGTTTCATTGTATAGTTTCTGGGTTGGTTTAGTGAGTGAGTTTCTTGTAGGCTGCACCTATTAGAGGGACAGTCATTCTTTCTTTGTATTGTAAGACAAGCACTCATTTTAGGACTTGTTAACAGTGTTTATAGTTATAATAAAAGTATCACGAAAGGGTGGTTGGTTGGGTGATTAGATCTTTGTGTTTTGATTGTGTTTTGATACCATTTTTACAGTCAGAAACACCGAGTGCTTATGAGTTATAACCCCTTAAACATATAGGACTGCATTTCAAAACTAGCGACCCATTGGTCACTATGATCACAACGCGTTAACTAAAACTTGGGTTGTAAACCTGCAAACCACTTGTAAGTTAATCGGAATTAACTCGATAAAAGCTTGTTTCCACGACAAGCTTAATCGAGCTCAAATCCGAGCCCGAGTTTCATACCCAAAACTCGATTATGCTTGTGAATCTAAACAAACCAATGAAATATATTTAAATGTAAATATACTTCGTAGATGTATAAATATGTATATTATATATGTACGAGCTTAAACTAACTAAGCGAGTCCAAGCATATTAGTGTAAGTAACAAGCCGAATTGAGTCGAGCTCTACTTTATTTAGGCATATCACAATAACGAGCCGAGCCAACCCAAGTCGAGCCCGAGAAAAGCATAAGGGTTAATGAACTCGAGCTCAAGCCTTATAAATTTGAGCCAAGCTTTGGCTAGCTCAGACTTGGTTCAGCTTGTTTTCACCCATAACTAAAGTCTAAAACAAGTGAATTAAAGCCAAGGACCGGTCTACCAGCTAAACACAGGCCTGGCGACCATGTTAAAGAAAATTGAATGCATGGGTAGGCTTAATCATCATTTTACTGGCTACCTACATCCTATGATCAAAATAGAGGTACAATATAAACACCTTGGAACAACAATTGACAATAATCCATAACTTGGAAAGCAATCCAAAATAAAAAAATCCCACTAACATATATAACTCCAACAACTATAGAAAAAGACCATTATATGTTGACAAAGCACTTTTAGCTATTATCAATGACATCAAATACAAGCATTTCAACTAGTAATAGTAATACACCACTCTAAAATCCCTCACCACCAAAACACCACTCCGATGTGATGATCTACCATTTTCACCAAATTAACCCACTTTTGATCCACCAAATTTCAATTAATTCAAAACCCAACTTACAAAATCATCGATCTTTCATTTCCTCCAATTAATTTCACCAATTAAGTGTCATTTTTTCCTGTTGCTTATAATGGGAGATAGTGACTGGAATGTGGTTAACAGGAGGAAACGTCGATCAGTATTCGAAAGACTTAGTTCTTCTCAAACTCAGAAAACCAACATGGATGATTTGGCAAAAATTTTCTTGTCAGTGTATGTTCCCAATTTTCCCTCGCACCTTACGACTCGCGAACTTTGGAACATATGTAAATTCTTTTCTACTAATATTATGTTTTAGCTGTGTTTGTCAAGTTTGTATAAGTGCAGGGTGCTTTATGGATTATTGGGCTATTTAAGGCTTATGATAAGCTAGGGTTTCTCATTCATTCATTCACGCAGCTATTGTTCTTATTGTTTCTCTCTCAAGTGTTTCATCATCATTTGGGTTTCTTAGTTTCTGGGTTTACAAGTTGTAATACTAGTTTGGTAGATATCACACATCAAGATCTACTTGATCTTGATTTTTATTGTTGGTTTAGTTTGTTTCATTGTATAGTTTCTGGGTTGGTTTAGTGAGTGAGTTTCTTGTAGGCTGCACCTATTAGAGGGACAGTCATTCTTTCTTTGTATTGTAAGGCAAGCACTCATTTTAGGACTTTTCAACAGTGTTTATAGTTATAATAAAAGTATCACGAAAGGGTGGTTGGTTGGGTGATTAGATCTTCATGTTTTGATACCATTTTTACAGTCAGAAACACCGAGTGCTTATGAGTTATGACCCCTTAAACATATAGGACTGCATTTCAAAACTAGCGACCCATTGGTCACTATGATCACAATGCGTTAACTAAAACTTGGGTTGTAAACCTGCAAACCACTTGTAAGTTAATCGGAATTAACTCGATAAAAGCTTGTTTCCACGACAAGCTTAATCGAGCTCAAGTCCGAGCCCGAGTTTCATACCCAAAACTCAATTATGCTTGTGAATCTAAACAAACCAATGAAATATATTTAAATGTAAATATACTTCGTAGATGTATAAATATGTATATTATATATGTACGAGCTTAAACTAACTAAGCGAGTCCAAGCATATTAGTGTAAGTAACAAGCCGAATTGAGTCGAGCTCTACTTTATTTAGGCATATCACAATAACGAGCCGAGCCAACCCAAGTCGAGCCCGAGAAAAGCATAAGGGTTAATGAACTCGAGCTCAAGCCTTATAAATTTGAGCCAAGCTTTGGCTAGCTCAGACTTGGTTCAGCTTGTTTTCACCCATAACTAAAGTCTAAAACAAGTGCATTAAAGCCAAGGACCGGTCTACCAGCTAAACACAGGCCTGGCGACCATGTTAAAGAAAATTGAATGCATGGGTAGGCTTAATCATCATTTTACTGGCTACCTACATCCTATGATCAAAATAGAGGTACAATATAAACACCTTGGAACAACAATTGACAATAATCCATAACTTGGAAAGCAATCCAAAATAACAAAATCCCACTAACATATATAACTCCAACAACTATAGAAAAAGACCATTATATGTTGACAAAGCACTTTTAGCTATTATCAATGACATCAAATACTAGCATTTCAACTAGTAATAGTAATACACCACTCTAAAATCCCTCACCACCAAAACACCACTCCGATGTGATGATCTACCATTTTCACCAAATTAACCCACTTTTGATCCACCAAATTTCAATTAATTCGATACCCAACTTATAAAATCATCGATCTTTCATTTCCTCCAATTAATTTCACCAATTAAGTGTCATTTTTTCTTGTTGCTTATAATGGGAGATAGTGATTGGAATGTGGTTAACAGGAGGAAACGTCGATCAGTATTCGAAAGACTTAGTTCTTCTCAAACTCAGAAAACCAACATGGATGATTTGGCAAAAATTTCCTTGTCAGTGTATGTTCCCAATTTTCCCTCGCACCTTACAACTCGCGAACTTTGGAACATATGTAAATTCTTTTCTACTAATATTATGTTTTAGCTGTGTTTGTCAAGTTTGTATAAGTGCAGGGTGCTTTATGGATTATTGGGCTATTTAAGGCTTATGATAAGCTAGGGTTTCTCATTCATTCATTCACGCAGCTATTGCTCTTATTGTTTCTCTCTCAAGTGTTTCATCATCATCTGGGTTTCTTAGTTTCTGGGTTTACAAGTTGTAATACTAGTTTGGTAGATATCACACATCAAGATCTACTTGATCTTGATTTTTATTGTTGGTTTAGTTTGTTTCATTGTATAGTTTCTGGGTTGGTTTAGTGAGTGAGTTTCTTGTGGGCTGCACCTATTAGAGGGACAGTCATTCTTTCTTTGTGTTGTAAGGCAAGCACTCATTTTAGGACTTGTCAACAGTGTTTATAGTTATAATAAAAGTATCACGAAAGGGTGGTTGGTTGGGTGATTAGATCTTTTTGTTTTGATACCATTTTTACAGTCAGAAACACCGAGTGCTTATGAGTTATGACCCCTTAAACATATAGGACTGCATTTCAAAACTAGCGACCCATTGGTCACTATGATCACAACGCGTTAACTAAAACTTGGGTTGTAAACCTGCAAACCACTTGTAAGTTAATCGGAATTAACTCGATAAAAGCTTGTTTCCACGACAAGCTTAATCGAGCTCAAGTCCGAGCCCGAGTTTCATATCCAAAACTTGATTATGCTTGTGAATCTAAACAAACCAATGAAATATATGTAAATGTAAATATACTTCGTAGATGTATAAATATGTATATTATATATGTACGAGCTTAAACTAACTAAGCGAGTCCAAGCATATTAGTGTAAGTAACAAGCCGAATTGAGTCGAGCTCTACTTTATTTAGGCATATCACAATAACGAGCCGAGCCAATCCAAGTCGAGCCCGAGAAAAGCATAAGGGTTAATGAACTCGAGCTCAAGCCTTATAAATTTGAGCCAAGATTTGGCTAGCTCAGACTTGGTTCAGCTTGTTTTCACCCATAACTAAAGTCTAAAACAAGGTCATTAAATCCAAGGACCGGTCTACCAGCTAAACACAGGCCTGGCGACCATGTTAAAGAAAATTGAATGCATGGGTAGGCTTAATCATCATTTTACTGGCTACCTACATCCTATGATCAAAATAGAGGTACAATATAAACACCTTGGAACAACAATTGACAATAATCCATAACTTGGAAAGCAATCCAAAATAACAAAATCCCACTAACATATATAACTCCAACAACTATAGAAAAAGACCATTATATGTTGACAAAGCACTTTTAGCTATTATCAATGACATCAAATACTAGCATTTCAACTAGTAATAGTAATACACCACTCTAAAGTCCCTCACCACCAAAACACCACTCCAATGTGATGATCTACCATTTTCACCAAATTAACCCACTTTTGATCCACCAAATTTCAATTAATTCAAAACCCAACTTACAAAATCATCGATCTTTCATTTCCTCCAATTAATTTCACCAATTAAGTGTCATTTTTTCCTGTTGCTTATAATGGGAGATAGTGACTGCAATGTGGTTAACAGGAGGAAACGTCGATCGTTATTCGAAAGACTTAGTTCTTCTCAAACTTAGAAAACCAACATGGATGATTTGGAAAAAATTTCCTTGTCAGTGTATGTTCCCAATTTTCCCTCGCACCTTACAACTCGCGAACTTTGGAACATATGTGGTAAGGTGGGGACCCTCGTGGATGTTTTTATTGCTAATCGGAAAAATAAATTAGGACAGATGTATGCTTTTTGCCGTTATATCAAGGTACCTAATACCGATACTCTTATTGACTCATTATCTAAAGTTTGGATAGGGAAATTGAGGTTGCATGCTAATGTGGCTAGGTTTCATAGGAATGCGGTTGGAAAAGCCCCTCATTCTCGTGTTAAGGTTGTTACTCCAGTTGTTAATAACGACTGCTTCCAACCTTCTAATAATGCTACTTCATATGCCAATATTGCTAAGACCTCCATTGATGATGGAATGAGGAGTCCTAAACCTATAGTTGATGATTGTGGCGATCATGAATCTGTAATCAACTTACAAGAATGCAACTCGAATGATTTTCCCTTAGCTATTCTTGGATATTATGATGACTTTCGGTCTATTGCTAATGCCCGAACTTTGTGTTGATGCGAGGGTTTTCTAGATGTGGATATTAAATATTTGGGTGGGTTATGGGTCTTATTTGAGTTCAAATCTACTGAAACCAGAAACAAGTTTCTTAAACATAAAGGTATAGGATCATGGTTTTCTTCGCTAAAACCATGGTATGATGATTTTGTGGTAGAAGAAAGGCTGATTTGGTTAGAGATTGAAGGTGTGCCTTTTCGTGCATGACACAATGACACGTTCACCTCAATTGGAAGCAAGTGGGGAGAAGTGCTTTTTTGTGATGATTCAGATTCGTGCAATAGACTTAGTAAACGGATATGTATTAAGTCATCACACTCTCAGTTGATATTTGCTAATATCATGGTGACTCTTAAGAAAGTTACTTACGCCATTCGTGTTATAGAATTATGTAGTTGGACGCCTTCTTTTGTGGATGAGGATTCATGCAATGATGAAGAGGGATCTATGGGTTCTTATTCTGAAGATCAAGAGAAAGAAGGTGAAATCAAGGAGCATGATGATGATGTGCAGGCGGATGTTCTTGATGATGCAGGAGTTAATCTTGATGTTGAGCATGATACTGCTCACACTCATATGAATACGCATCATGATACAAAGTTAGTTATAGAGAAACCACCTATTGAGGTTCCTCTCGATAGTGATCCTTTTGGGCTGGAAGCTCGCATTAATAAAAAGAGTAGCAAGGTTTTTGAACCTATAAATTCAGAGACTCCTCAATTCCCTCCAGGTTTCTCACCAGTCTCCAATAATATACTAAATGCCACTAATTCTGGTGCTTGTTATCCAGCTTCAGAATTTGTTAATAACCATACTACCAGTGATTCTCATAAGCAATTTGGCTTTTCATTGGTCGAGAGATTGGAGGAAATGATTAAGGTTGGTTTAGCTTTGGGTATTAACATGGAGGGTTGTGAAAACACGCTTGCCACTCTCATCACTACTAATGGAGAAATCAAGGTGGATAAATGAATGCTCTCTCTATCAATGTTCAAGGTTTTGGAGACCTAATTAAGAAGAGATGGGTTCATGAATTATGTTCTACTCATAAGGTTAACTTTCTAGCTTTACAGGAAACCAAAATGGTTCATGTGGATTTATGGATGCTCCGTCAAGTATGGGGCAATACTCATTTCGATTTTGCTTCTATGTCCGCTAAGGGTATGTCGGGCGGTATCATTTGTCTTTGGAACAGTTTAATTTTCAAAAAGTCAAGAATTTTATGTAACGAGAACTATGTGGTTGTTGAAGGCGTTTGGATTCCAAATAATATTCAGATTATGTGGATCACAATTTATGCTCCTCAAAATTTGGCTGGTAAGACTGCTCTATGGTCTTCTTTGGCCAATCTGATCGATAAATGGGACGGTATTTTAGTAACAATGGGAGATTTTAATGAAGTTTGGGAGGCTGACGAGAGATTCGTTTCTCATTTTAACGAAAGGCAAGCTGCGATTTTCAATTCTTTTATTACTAATTCTTCTCTTATTGAGATTTCGTTGGGTGGTTATAATTTCACTTGGACTGATAAATGGGGATCTAAAATGAGCAAGCTTGATCGCTTCTTGGTCTCAGAAAACTTCTTGGATATTTTCCCTCATATATCAGGTCTTATATTGGAGAAAGGTCGCTCGGATCATCGTCCTATTCTTCTCAAAGAGCAAGTGGTAGATTTTGGTCCAACTCCTTTCCGATTCTTTCATTCTTGGTTGGAATTGAAAGGTTTCCATAACATGGTCGTGGATACTTGGAATAATGATGGTATTGTTGATGCCAATGGTTTGATCTCGTTTAAGAAAAAGCTCCAAAACCTTAAACGAGTTATTCGAGTATGGATTAGCTCTCATAGATCTACTGCTCATAACCTTAAGAAAGATCATTCACAGCGCCTGGCTTCCATTGATGCGAAAATCAATCAAGGCTGTGCTAATGATCTTGACCTCTTAAATCGTCGTGAGTCCACTCGAATTATGGAAGATATCCATCGTTTAGAATCTATTGATTTAGCTCAAAAATCTAGGATTAAATGGGCGATGGAAGGGGATGAAAATTCTAGCTTCTTTCATGCTACATTAAAAAAAAACCGTCGCCAACAAGCTATCAAAGGCATTCTAAAAGATGGTGAATGGATTGAAAATCCAAATAATATCAAGGCTGAATTTGTGGATCATTTTAGCAAACGTTTTCAGCACACTAGTGGGCATCCTTCTTCTTTAGAGGGGAACATGCCTAATATTCTCTCTCTCGCACAAAGTAAATACTTGGAACGTAACATTACTAGAGAAGAAATAAAGATGGCGGTGTGGGATTGTGGTGGTGATCGTGCCCGGGACCGGACGGGTTTACTTTTAAATTCCTCTCTAATTTTTGGGACCTTGTTGAAAAGGATGTGATACGGTTAGTGCAAGAGTTCTTCATTTCTGGAAATTTTCCCAAAGGATGCAATTCATCGTTTATTGCGTTGATTCCAAAGGTTTCTAATGCCAAGCTCGTCTCGGATTTTCGCCCCATAAGTCTAATAGGGTGCCAATATAAAATCATGGGAAAAATTTTAGCCAATAGGCTTAGTACGATGATTGGAAGTTGTGTGAGTCCAGAGCAATCAACTTTCATCAAGGGTAGAAATATCCTTGATGGTCCTCTTATTCTAAACGAAGTTATGGCCTGGTATCGTAAATGCAAAAAACAACTTATGATCTTTAAAGTCGACTTTGAGAAAGCTTTCGATTCCTTGAGATGGGACTTTTTGGATTTAGTTATGGATAAGCTTGGGTTCGGTCCAACATGGCGATCTTGGATAAAAGGTTATCTTAGTAATGCTCATGGTTCCATTTTGGTCAATGGGTCTCCCACGGTGGAGTTCGAGATTTCTAGGGGCTTAAGACAAGGTGATCCTTTATCACCTCTCCTCTTTATCTTGGCTATGGAAGGTTTACATGTTCTCATTCGTAAAGCTACTCATCTTGGCATTTATACAGGCTCTCATGTTGGTGATAACAATTTGTATTTATCTCATCTTATCTATGCCGATGATGTTACCTTTATTGGTGAATGGTCTTGCAATAATGCTCATAACTTTCTTTGTATCCTACGCTGTTTTTATTTAGTCTCTGGGCTAAAAATTAACGTCCATAAAAGCAACATTTCTGGTGTTTGTGTTTCTGATACGCGGGATTGCGCCCTCGCAACAGGTTTTACCTCTCAAGGGATCTTGAGAAGCTTGCAATCCCCGCTAGGCAGTGTACCTGATCGTTGTAGTATAGTATAGTGACAAGTACCGGGGGATTGATCATTCAACTCAGGAATAGTGTCGCTAGGATTAGAAAGCCTATTAAACTAGGTCTAAAGGTGAGGGATGATCCTTTTTGTATTTTTTTTATATTTTATAAAAGTAAGTAAAATCTCGGGTTTTGAAGGAGTTGGCGGAATTAATTGCTAGTCAACTAACCCAATTAACTAAAAATGCAATCAAAATAAGATAAAAAGAAATGAAAATAAACTAAAGTAATAATGTGGTGGAAACAATAATAAGAAAAGATGTGTTTACTTAGATTTCATTACTCTCTAGATATCTTTTACCAGTTGATTAGCTTGTTATAATTGCATGGATGACGGGTTATATTCCTTAATACTAGTCGTAGGGCCGTGTACAATATTCCCTAACTCTATAAGCTCCTACTTCACTCCTATGTCGAGCCGGCTAAAAGCTCCTAACATGGGATCACTAGAATTCACTTATGCATTAAATACAACCAAAAATCGTACTACACCTCCGATCATGTTTCTTAAGACGTTCAAGCAAGTTACCAATGGAAGTCTGCCAGTTTTCTTAAGCCTAACATCGAATACAATCATCCACAACAATTATAAACAAACCATCAACCCATAATCAACATCTAGGTTTCACTACATCTAAGCAAACGCAATAAAAACCTAGCCTAGCATGTTAAAAGAAAGACAAGCATAAGATAGAATCACACAACATATAGACATATCGTATGATTATTGGAAAACTTATCTTCAATTAAGCATGGATGGAACAAGGGTTGAAACCCTTATTTTTACTAAAAATTCGTCAAGGATTTAAGCTCTCCAAAGTTCTCCTAATGTTCCACCATTTTACAATGAAAAATTGGAAAAGTATATATAGAGAACACATCCTAACGGCGTCACGTTGTAGCTACTGACGCCGTCAACTCGCCGCCAAATTAAGGGTCGTATTGCCTAGATCCAATCTTGACGCCTTCATGTAGAAATTGAGCTCTGGGCCGTCACTTGCAAAATGACCCTGACGGCCTTGGTGACGCCGTCAGGTCAATTACACTAAAAATGTTCTGGGCCGTCACGTGTATTTTCCACTTCCACCTCTTTTTCCAAGCTTGACACTTTCATGTATGAAGTCTTGACGTCGTCAGGTAATGTTCCCAGCAAGGATTTTGAGACTTTGTCGTTTTCTTCACTTTTATGCTCCAAAAACGTCCAAAATGCTTCCTTTTCCAGATTTCATCTCAAAAGTACCTAAAATGACAAAAGGAACGATTTAGGGCAGTAATTGATCAAATAATCACGAATTCGGGCTTAAATGACCCTTTAAAAGCGGTACACTTTTCGCCTTATCAGTTTCTGATGATCAGGTTTCGATCATGGCTAATGTTCTTGGATGTGGAGTTGCTAAATTACCTTTAAAGTACCTTGGTGTTCCCCTAGGTTGCAACATGGCAAGGTGTTCTAATTGGGATGCCATCATTCATAAGTTCTATTCCAAGCTCACGCAATGGAATGCTAGGTTACTTTTTGTAGGTGGACGTCTCTCATTAGTTAAGGCGGTTCTTGGAAGTTTACCAACATACTATATGTCGCTTTATAAGGTGCCTGTTGCCGTTTATAACAAGTTGGAGTCCATGCGGAATCATTTTTTTTATAGGAGGTGACTTGTGCGAGAAGAAGATGGCTTGGGTGAGTTGGAAAACTTGTATGTCAAGTAAGCAGCGGGGCAGTCTCGGTATTGGTAGCATTTATTCGCTCAATGCAGGCCTTCTGTTCAAATGGCTTTGGAGGTTTCTTATTCAGTCCACAGACCTTTGGGTTACTGTTATAAAGGAGATTCACGGATACAATGGAGGTATACTCGATCTTCCCTTGTACAGCTCTTGCTTTAGCCCTTGGAGTGGTAGTCTTTCCTCGGTTAAGTCTCTCAACAAGAAAGGTATCGATCTCCTTTCATTGTGTACTAGAAAGCTTGGGAATGGAGCATCTATCAAATTCTGGGATGACATTTGGTGTGGTAACCTGCCTTTAAAAGCTCAATTTCCTCGCGTCTATATGCTAGACAATGATAAAAGGTGTTGTGTTGCGAATCGGTTAGCCCTTCAGGATTGGGTTTATTCTTTTAGAAGGTTTTCGAGAGGAGGTATTGAACTCTCCCAGTTTTCTGAATTGAAGCTCTTAGTTGGATCCATTGTTTTATCCGAGCACATAGACACTTGGCAATGGTCGCTTAACGTTTCCAAAGGGTTCTCCGTTGCGTCGGTGCGTTCCTTGATTGATTTTCATACCTTTGATATGGGTTCTTCTGCTACTCGATGGAACAAAAATGTTCCTATAAAGATCAATGTTTTCTTGTGGAGGTTAACGCTAAACAAGCTTCCTTCTAGGATGAACTTGGATAGGAAAGGTATTGATCTTGATTCTCTTCTTTGCCCTATTCGTCAGGAAGACGTTGAAACGGTAAATCATATCATCTTTAACTGCAAGTTAGCTAAAGATTTGTGGGCTTTGTTAGCTAGGTGGTGGGAGCTCGACATTCCTTTTGGTGAAAACATCTCGGAATGGTGTATGTGGTTAGATTCTTCGTTACTCTCTAGTAAAGCTCGGTTGATCCTTGATGGCGTGGGAGGAACTCTTATGTGGTTCATATGGAGTTTTCGCAATTGTTTGGTTTAATCTAATTCGCCGCCTTTGAAAAGGGTGCTTTGGGATAGTATAGTTTCGCAATCGTTCTTATGGTTTTCTTCTAGAAATCCTAAGCTTAAGTTTAGTTGAGTAGGTTAGTTGAAAAATCCTCTAGTAACTATTAATTCCTTGTAATTCTCTCTAGCTTTTGCTAGTTTAATACAAAGCCGCCGTTAAAAAAAAAATACTAGCATTTCTAATACAATGGTTGAAATTACTCTAAAAAACTGAAAAAAGAGGTAAATGCATTTGACGAATAAGTTGATAAATGGTTACTGAATCACTAGGTGAGAAAGAATGGGCTATTGAAGATCAATAATATGTGAGTGAGTAAAAATTAATAATAGGTTGAAAATAGGTTTTGAGCATCACACTTAATAGGTTGAAAATCTCAACTGGTTAGATGCTCTTAGGAGGTATTTGTTTAAGCTTATATGGGTACTTATATGATTTCGGCTTATTTATCATAACTTATTTGTTTATATAACTTTTGTTATGATATATAATAAACTTATCTAATATCACAAATCTCAAAATAAGCCAGAAAAATCGGACTTATTAAATATAAGCCGAAGTAAAATAAGCTCATAAACAACAAATACGTTTAAACAAACGTCCCCTTAAAGCATCCGCAGTGCATGCTTTTTAAAAAACTTTTAACAATTTGATTAAGTCATTCAAATGAATTTTAGCATTAAGAGTAAAAACTTGTTGTGGCAATAACTTGAGAAACTCCATGCGTTTGATTAATAGCTTGGAGTTGTTCTAGCCTTAATTTTTCATTTTTCACCCTTTCGTTAGTTGTTAAAAAGCTTTTGTCAAAGCTTGATGCATAGGAAGTCGTTTGTAAATATAACTTTGTGATTATGAACAATAAATAAAAGTGTGCTCAGCAAACTCAAGAAGTCTTTAAAGACTAATCAGATTGCATATGCTCTTAAATCAAGAGTTATGAGATTTTGTACGAGATATACAAGACATTGTTACATAGAGTAATAAAAGTTCGTAATGCAAGTAAGAGCCAAGCAGTGAGTACTTTTAGCATATGATATGATGTAAGTACATCTATTACGTTAAAACAACCACACGTATATGACTCTATGCATGATGCAAGTATATGTGTTAGTGTTACGTGTAAAAAAAAAAAAAAAAAAATCAAAATACATCTCTGTGGTTTGGCCTTTGTTCGCTTTACATCCTTTTTCTTTTTTTGGCACAAAAATCATCCCTGTGATAGTAAAGTTGGCACAAAACCATCCCTTCGTTAGTAATATCAGTTAATGAGGACTAACGATGCAAATTATTTTCCGTTATCTCCTAACAAGAGTTAAAATATTTGTATCGTTAGTCCTCATTGAGTTAAAATATTTGCATCGTTAGTCCTCATTAACTATAGAGTTAAAATATTTGCATCGTTAGTCCTTATTGAGTTAAAATATTTGCATCGTTAGTCCTCATTGAGTTAAGATATTTGCATCGTTAGTTCTCTTACGTTTTCGTCCGTTTTTCTCATGTTTTTATCAGTTTTCGTCCGTCTTTATATGTTTTCATCCATTTTTCTCATGTTTTTATCCGTTTTTTCCGTTTTTCTCACGTTTTATCCGTGCTCATACACTTTTATTCGTTTTCGTCTATTATTTTACTTTTTCATCCGTTTTTCTTATATTTTATCCGGTTTCATCCATTTTTATATATATATATATATAAAAACGTATGAAAACTTGACATTTGGTAAAAATATTTCTGAATCGATTTTAATTCACGATTTTGACCCGTTTCTGGTCAGAATCATCAAAAGTGTGAAACACAAAAGTTGTCTGGAATAATGTTTTACATCAAGACACGCGAGATTTTAACCTGAAATTGCACCTCCACCACCACCACCCACCACCTCCACCCCCACCACCTCCACCCATCACCACCAACCACCGCCTCCACCACCGCCGCTGCCGCCACCACCCATCGCCACCACCATCACCTCCGCCACCACCACTGCCGCCGCCACCACCACCATCGGTGGGTGGTGGTGGCGGTGGTGGGTGGTGGTGGCGTTGGTGGGTGGCGGCGGCGGTGGGTGGCTGTGGTGGGTGGTGGTGGGTGGTGGTGGTGGGTGGCGGTGGTGGTGGTGGTGGCGGTGGTGGTGGCGGTGGTGGGTGGTGGCGATGGTAACGATGCAAATATTTTAACTCAATGAGGACTAACGATGAAAATATTTTAACTCTATAGTCAATGAGGACTAACAATGCAAATATTTTAACTCAATAAGGACTAACGATGCAAATATTTTTAACTCTATAGTCAATAAAGACTAACGATGCAAATATTTTAACTCTTGTTAGGAGATAATGGAAAGTAATTTGCATCGTTAGTCTTCATTAACTGATATTACTAACGGATGGATGGTTTTGTGCCAACTTTACCACCACAGAGATGATTTTTGTAACAAAAAAAGAAAAAGGATGTAAAGCGAGCAAACTTTAATAACTGTGTTGAATTGAGCCTTGAAAGTATGCATTGCTACTTTGCTATTAAGGCCATTAGAGTGGGCTTTTATCCATTTGGATTATTAAATGTAAATGAAAATGAATCCAACTATCAGTCGTAAAAGGTTGTATTACTTCAATAATTGTATGTAGCTGTGCATAGAGTACAAAATGTGGCCTTGTAAATAGATTTTTTCTAAACTACAACGTTCACTATTTCTATAGAATTCTGTAAAAGCCAAAAGTTTGTTCGACCTCAGTTGATCGCCTAGAACACATTGATGTTTTGTAAGCGTCATTAGAGGATTGTTTTGAGTTTTTACACTGCCTATGCTATTTTTATTGTTCGATATATATTATTTTAGACATTACACATGAACTTGTGACGTGAATATAAATTTCATCTGGTACATTTCTTAGACTCTTTGCAGTCAAACCTTGCATTTTTGTGTCTTCTTGCTTCACTTTTGGTTTAGTTATGTGCTTAAATTCTCAACGATGAAAGATTTCACGACGACATCCATTATTTTCTTGAATCTTGACATGTATATACTTAAAACTTGAAAGCCGTTAAAGTGACACATTTAGCACTCACATAAAATGAGGCTTTGCAACGCTTTGCCGCCTAATGGTTATTTTTCCTAGAGTGTTTGACTGCTAACTATGTCTTCTAACTTATATGGCTAGATGAGTGATCTCTTAGATGACAATTGTTATCGAAAAATTATATTTGTTGACATGGTATGATAGGATCTTATATATAGATGCCCTGCAGTTGCTCAAAATACAAACATTCTTTTGACATTGTCAAATTTGATTTCAAAATAATAATCAAATTTGACGATGTCATACTGGGTCAGGTCTCGCCCTCATAAAATACGACGCAACATACTTTTCTTCAAGCTTTAATCATATATGTATACATGAATGTACATACAGCTATATTTCCATTGAAGTAAAGGGTTAACTTCTTTGCAATACATCAAGACCGACCATTCTATATAGCTATATTTGTTTTCCAATGGAACATTTTACGGTAATCGAATAAGTGATACATGGGTGAAATATTTAATTGTTATTGTAATATTCTTTATTAATAAATCTCAATCAGTCAAATGAATCATACAGATATAATATTATCATCTCACATTACAAAATAATTTTTGGAGTGTTGACTGTTGAGGTGTCATTTTAGGATTATATTTCTATCCATCAATCATAACACTTGTATAACAATTGTTGCAAGTTGGTGCAACAAGAGTTAAAAGGCAGCTGTAGCCACCAAATAAGTGAATCACAATTTTTATGTATCACTTCTCAATAAACGACATATCCAAGGTCATATATACTACCTTATGTTATGTATGTTCATTTTCATTACAATTTATTAAGCGACTTACAATAACCATTTTCATATGTTCATGTTCATTTTCGTACCTTCCCCATCACCCTCAAAATTTTATGTCAAAAGGTGATGTAAACTTGTTATATGTAATAATCATATGTCAATCAGAAAATAAAAGAAAAAATGGTTATATTTAATGGGGGTGATAAAAAACTTAACTTCTAATTTCTAATTTCTAATTTAACATGGAAATATATATATAAAAAAAAAAAAAAAAAAAAAAAAAAAAAAAAAAAAAAAAGTTATATTAAATTTAGTTAGTAGTTGGAGTATCAAATTATGTCCATATGTTTGATCATTGATTACTCTTAGTGTATAGATTATATATTACAGATCAATGATTGTTGGTACTTTTATTTATTATAATCGAATTCCATATTGCATTAAAAATAAAAAAAATAAAATAAAAAATAAAAAAAAAAAAAAAAAAAAAAAAAACTTTGACCCCAGAACATTTGGGTTTGAAACATTTTATGTGTTTTCCAATACGTAAATAATATTTTGCAAGAGCACAGAAAATGGAATAGTTGGAGTCTGCACCCAATCTTGTAATGGAGAATAATGATGCAAGCATAATCCACCATAGTTATGGATTGTGGTGAGTTGGTGACTAGGAATTAAAAGGAATGGTTAGCATTTGAAGCAAGGCATGTATGCTGCCTTTTTGTCAAATAATCAAATTGTGTGGTCGTTTAGATGATAATAAACTAGAATAATACCCACTAGTAAGGTTTCAATATTAGATTACTCGAGGAAACATGTTTGACATCAATTGAAAGGTATTCGAGCATTATATGTCAAATTTATCAAGTCGAGTCAACTGTATGGTTCATAAGAGATAAGACCATCATTCACCAAATCCGATTTACTCAAGAGTCTCTTTCTTTTTGAACAAAAGTATGCAATAGAAAAACTTAACGTCCGTTCAAATCATTTCTCGAAAGCGAGGTAAGTTGTGGGGTTAGAAACATCCCAACTAAACCCTTTGTACATTTAGATCGACAAAAACAAATAATGAAATATCATATTTAGCAACCGGGTTCAAATACTTAGTTCCAAAACCAATAGTTTTTTATACAAAACTATTTTAAGCTGAAAACTTTGTACTAAACACCAAACGAATAGTTTTTTATACAAAACTATAAAGTTATATTTACGAGGAATATTATTATACGTAACAGTTTTTGTATTATTGAATTTGTGTGAATGATATCGAAGGGTGTCATTTCCAGCTCACAACGTAACCCAATCATCGAACCATACTATCTTTTTATGAAAACAATTATATTTATTTTTCTTTTATTACGGGAGAAATTGTTTGAAGCCTAAACATGAATATCTCGTGAGGTGCAACAACGATATTTTAGTAAGAATTTATGGGCCACAAATTGTTCATAGTTGGTGGCTGACTTGGATGGATACTATTTTAATTCTCTTACCCAACTCCAACAGCCGACGTTTCTTTTTTTTAATCTTTCATCTCATCAAGTGTTTTCCCTACCAGGCTACCATGCTCTACTTATCTTTAACCACAATTTGCTTCATATTTTACGACATCAAACAGTTTATTTATTTATTTTTATTATAATTTCAAAATCTTTTTGCCGACTAATCCACAGAGTTTGAACCTACCGCCAAACAGGCTCAAATCAAGTAAATTCTTCTCTTTTCAGAAGGTTGACGTTGGCCACTTAAAGTTGTTTGCACCTATCAGGAATTAAACTTGAGACCTCACATTTTAAAGTGATAATCACAAAGCATCTTGCCACTAGGCCACCCTTTAAGTGGTTACGTAAAACAGTTTATTTCCACCTTGCTATGCTTCTTTTTTCATTTTTATGCTAACATGTCAATTTTTCACAAACATAAAAGCATTGTTTTAAAATTCGGTTTTCTAATTGACCCAATTGAGTCGCCGATTTACCGGTTCAACAACCAGATAAAACCGGTTCTATTTATCAGTTCTCGCTCAATCTCCATTTACAACTACATCTCTGAATACAGCAACAATTACTTTCGTCAAATATGTCTTAAAGTTCAGTGGAATTAAACTCTATCGAGCTTGGACAGTTTATGTGATTCAAGTTTATCTTACGCAAAGTAATTCAATCTTCTACACGGTTTATTTTCATAAAACAAATATTAACACATGCAAAAGACAAGAAGGTTGACATTGAATATTACCCTTTTAATAAATAACCATTTGATAATTGTCAAATACGAGTATAAATTTGACCACTAATGTTACTCACTTACTCCACCTCTAGCCCCCAGCACCAATGCACACCAAATACGAGCCTTTCTCAAGGGGCAAATGGCCTTAATTCGATGTATATAACATCTAAACGTAATTTGCAAATCCTTTACCATAATAAATATTATTTTTACAATATAATTAGCCTTGGTCACTCAACCTCCACATAAGGAATAAAAAAAATCTTATGTAGAACTTTTGTGATTTTGAGTGTACAACACAATATTTTATTTTATTTATCATTCAAGGATGGGGCATTCTTGTTATCTATATATATACTATTTATTTATATCTATAAAGAGAAAATGGTTAAAAAGTAAAAAAGTGAAAAATAAAAAACTTAAATTAATGTTTTACTTAAATTACTCTTAATTAATGCATTACCACTACTTAATACTTCTAATTTAAAACTTAATCAAAACTTAAATGAAAATATGAAAACTTACATTACGCATTTAAATTTTTTGTCAACTTAAAAAGATGGAAAGTTAAATGATTGTCAATTTAAGAATGAATACAAGTATATAAAAACAAACTTTTAAATAGTAGACGAGTACCCGTGAATAGAAACGGAATTCTATAGCTGCGGATAATTATAGTGATATTTTGGTTACACAAAATGTTACACAAACCACTTAACTAAAATATCATTATAACTAAATGGCGCTATAAAATCTCGTTGTTATGCACGGGTACTCGTCTAGTTATATATAAAGGAAAAATCTAAAAGTAAAAAGTGAAAACTTAAAACTAATTTAAAAAACGTGAAAATTTAAATAACTTAGGAAACTAATTTGTTCTTTTATTTAATTGGAAGGCTAAAAATTAATTTAACAAACTTAAAACTAATGCATCTCATTTTTTTTAATATTGAAATTAGCTATCAAAATTTGTTCTTTTACTTAAAATCATTATAGGTTACAATAATTTATAGCTACATTTTGATTTTTTTACGTTGTATGAATAAATGTAATACGAAACACCTAACCAAAATATCATAATTATAATTATGTGCCGCAATGAAATCTCGTTGCTATGCATGAATACTCGTCTAGTATACATAAATTCAAAACATAATTAAGATTAGCTTTTATTATTATTGATTAATTTTCGTAAGAAGTAGTATAATATTTTTCCTCATACATAGTCGGCAAAAGTTTTTTTGACTGATGATAAGATCCCTACAAAAGTAATAAAGTTAAGAACACAAGAAAGATTGTGTACTTTAGTTAAACATTATCAATAGTTTGTAGTAACTATTAAGTAAGTACATTTTTAGAAAAAGTTCTCCCAAAAAATAGTGCATTGGTATTTCTTGGTAATTTGCTTATGAGAAAATTAAGTTAAAAAGATAGCATCTCAACAGGAACACTAAATTAAAAAGTCAATTCTACAAAAATACATTAAGGCGTTCCTTTTGAAAACAAGAAAACACGCCCAATATATATGTGACAAGCAATTTCGAATAATATTGTAAACTGTTGTTAAAGGTACTCGTTCTAGATAGAGCTCATTCTAAATTTAGCTTGTCCTATATTAGGCCTGTAAATATCATAAAGATAGTTTCCTTTTGAAGATTACGGGTACAAAAGGATGAATATTAAGTCATTCTAAAAGCTTGGTGATTCATTAAAGATAAGACTACCTTCCTTGTTTATGGCATGTTTGAATTACAACTTTATGTGATCTCAAATTTTGATGATGCCTGTTTGGATATAGGATATGTAATACTATTAGTGTGAGGATCTAAGACTTCATAATGGTGTTTTGGATTTCTATTTTCAGATAAAGAAATGTAGTCAAGGTTGTGAGATATCCTTAAAGTTGATGTGTTAAAATTGATAAGAACTTAATGTTATGGTGATGCCAATTTAGTTTTAGTAATTCTTATGAATGGAGGATAATATAGTTTATCTATGCCTAATTTGAAATGTAGCCATTCTTAGTGTGTTAACTCTGAGTGATCTTAAGCTAATGATGATGCCTTACTATGTCAATTTCCTCTATTACACTGTGTGAGGGACAACTGCATAATGGTGATACACGACTATTAGGCATAGCCGCATAGTAAGGAAATGTCGTCAGAGGCTTATGTTATCCTCAAATGCATTGGTGAATTATGTGAAAATTAGTTGTCTTTTCAAATTGGCTGATGAGGTATGTCCTCCTCCGAATACTCCGAAGGAGACAATCACAATTAAAAACTCCAAATATTCCCAAGACAAAACCACTCCATGAGAAGGCATTCTCTGCTCAGGAGAGCAATGTCTACCCAGGAGGTAGAACATTGTCTCCATCAGAACTAGTACACTGGCACATACATTGTACAATGATGTACGAATAGCATAGACGCTTGGTCCACAACTAAGTACTTTGAACATAGAGACAACCTTAACCCCGAAGACCAAGCCTGGTGCTCATCAGCACCTTATGTGCTGCCCCTAAAAGACAACTTAGCTTCCACACGGGATATGTCGTGGAGCTAATCTCCGGTATTATAAAAGGAATTGTTCACACACATGAACAGGGATCTTTTACACACATACACACACTCCGATACGGACTTCTCTCTACCCTTACTTCTCTTTACTTATCACTTATAACTCACTTATACCAAGTACTTACTCTCACACCGGAGCTTGGTCTTGGACTAAAAATCCGGGGCGAGCTAACGGTGTTCTCTCTTATTTCAGCCTACAAGACGAAGGAACTGCCGCAGAGTCTCCTGAAGCTTAGGGTTGAAGAGCATATACGAATATTTGCTCAAACATTGCTAGTATGAGTTTAGTGTGATTAAACAATAGAGTTGTATGTAGTCTGTTTCCATGCAGTTTATTGGTGTTTGGGATATGTTCAAATTTACTAGAATTGGCATAATGTTCTTGTAAATAATGTTTTAAAGTAATATATTTCACCTTTTTACCCAAAATAATAATAATAATAATAATAATAATAATAATAATAATTCATAATAAAAATAAATAAATAAATAAATAATAATAATAATAATAATAATAATAATAATAATAATAATAATAATAATAATAATAATAATAATGTTCTCATTCTAATAAGATTATCTCAATGCACTAATGGATGCCACAACTGACCATTTTCTAGCGATCACCCTCAAGCGATGGTCATTTGTCTTGATTACCTTTTAATAAGAATTTATCATGAGTAATGTGTTGTGTATTCCAGATTTATTGTGATTAGATAATAATCACTAGCCGAATACCATGTTATGCAACAAAATATAACATTTTGTTTAGATATTTTCTTGTTCTCTTGACTCAAGATGATCTCATTTGACCAAAATGGCATTGCTTTAGCAAAATCTGTTTTTCAGGAAAACGTTCTATTGACCAGATTAAAGAATGTCCTTTTGAGAAAATAGCGTGAGTTTAATCTCAACTCTCTTTGAAAGATCACCGAGTTTAATATCGCTTAAGTTGACTCTTAAAAAATAGGATAATTTTATATATATTTAATCAAACTTCAAAGTGTTATATATACTTAAAATACATGTTTTGCATGTATGATGTATAATGTATTAAAACATGTTTTAAATAAATATGATATTATGATGTTTTAGTTGATCAATTGACATCCTGTAACAATGGGTAGTATTTCATCCATAGATAAACCTTTTAGAGAATTTCCACTTTATATCGACAGTGGCGGCGATTAGCATGTGCAAATAGTGTAATCGCACCGGGCCCCCCTTTGTAAGGGCTCCCAATTTAATATACATCCAGTAATACTAATAGTTTAATTTATATAAAAAAAACGTTTTGAACGTTTTGAATTTTTAGTGTCTTTGTTAAATATTATCAAAGTTAAACCGGGTCACATACAAAAAATAAAAGACAAACTTTGGATCACATACAAAAAGAGTTAAAAACTTTGATTATGGGGGCCTCATTTGTGATTTCGTACCGAGCTCCCCAAATCATTGGAACGGCCCTGTATATCGAGTAAAGATAAAGAAAATTGAGTGAGAGCTAGATGCATCAAAATCATTAATTAAAAAAAAAAAAAAAAAAAAATCCTAAAATTGAAAATGTTTTAGATAATTAGTTGACATTTCTAACTTCAGTTTAAAGTCACACGTTTTATTCATTTGTTACGAGTATCTTCTAAATAAATTAACAAACAATCTTTAACACAAAAAAACAAATATTATTCCAAACATGATAATTTTCGGCGTTCTTTAACTTCTTTTTCTCACCTCACCTCATCCACCAAATAAAAGAAAAACACTTTTATATTGTTCCATTAAATAACATTAAAAAAAAGAAACCATTATACTACTTGTGTTAATCTTTGTCTGTCTGTCTGTATCTTTGCTTTATTGTTATATCTCTCTTCTTTCTTTTCTTCTTCGCTCGCTTTAAACAGGCGAAGAAGAAACAGAAAAGAAGAAGAACAAGCAACATAATTATCCCATCTTTATATATTTATTATAAAAATATATATACCCTTTTGATTTGAAAGAAAATATGTTGGTTGCAAATACTTTTGATCTATGGCAAAAAGATGTCTTTTTTTCAGCTGCTGAAGAGGTTCAAGCATCTGCAGATATGTATGTTTCTTTTTTCTTGGTTTTTCTTATGTGGGTATGGTTTGATTTTGTTAAATTTCTGTTTTTTATTGTTTATTTTAGGATTTTGGATTAGGGTATGTGAAAAAAGTTTATAATTTTTAGGTTTGAACATGAATATGTTTGGTATTAAGGTGGTTTTGGTTTCTTTATGCTGAAAAAGTGATTTTTTTTATTAGGGGATTGATTGTTGTGTTAGGGGGTCTTAGGATTAGCTTGTTTTGCCAGCTTTTATGAGCTTATTTGATTTTGGAAAAGCTTGTTAGCTCTTTTTTGGCTTGTGAGGTTTACTATGCTGAGCTTATGGCTTATTGATAAGCGATAAGCTGAAGTGATTAGCTCATAAGCCGAAAAAAGTGAGGTAATGAGCTTTTCCGAAATCAAGTAAGCCCGTAAGCCGGAAAAATAAGCTAATCCAAACACCCCAAAAAGTATCAATTTTATGAAATGATTTTGATTATTTTTTTTTTTTTTTTTTTTTTTTGGTTTTCTAGAATGGAGTCGGCTTACAGAACATGGGTTAGACAGAAGAGAGAGGGGCTTAAATCCGTTGATTTGGATGAACTTTGTAGGGAGCTTCAAACTGCTTTAGGCACTGCTAAATGGCAGGTTAGTTCGGTTTATTATAAACATGGTAACGAAAAAAACCCGGAAAATTTTAGAAAGTAATAAGCTTTTTTAACTTTGGTTGTTAAATTCAGTTGGATGAGTTCCAAAGAGCTGTTAGAATGAGCTACAAAAATAATGTCAATGATGTTAGAACAAAGCGTCATGAACAATTTGTTTCCGCCATAACATCCCAGATATCGGGAGTTGAATCAGCTTTGAAAGAATATTACAGTGGTGAAGTTAGGAAACCGCTTCGATGGGTGAATTTGGATGAAGAAGAACGTGACGATTTAGCTATGTTTCTCTCAGGAAGTTCAGGAAGCTCAAAGAGTACACTAGATTCGGATTCTGATAGTAAAGATTCTTTCAAAAGAGATGACGTGAAACTACATTATATGACAAGTTGTAGAGATGCTAACGATTGTATAATTGAGATAGAGCCGATTGAATTATTGGGAACTAGCGATGGTTCTTCGTGTCATAAGGTTAGCTCTAGCTCGAGAAGAACATTGGGTTCGCACGATGTTGGCACCCTAATGATTACAGTTGATCATGATAATGAACAGAAGAAATCATTGATCTTGGATACTGAGTCCACGCCGAAAGATAAAGGTTACGTTTGGAGACCAAGATTTGGCAATTATTGGATGAATCAGGTTAGAATGTCAACTTAGTTGGGATTCTTTTATTGACATTTGTTTAGTATTCTAAAGTCAATGTATGTACAGATATTCAAAAGGGCTGCTGGAAGTCAAAGGCAACTACAGACCTCGATACACTTGCAGAGAAGTTGTTCATTTCGACTCACACTTGCTCTGATGCTAACTATCTTTTTGCTTGGTAAGTTGTTCATCCAACCCACTTTTCAATAAACTGTATGATACCATAGTTGGTGTACTTTTCTTCTCTAATTGTATGTCGGATAGCCATCAACATATAAAACCCTTCACATGAGCTTCCAATTTGAAGTTGACTAACTAGAAAGACGAATCCTCTTAGATATCAAGTGTTAGCAAATGATTATTATTTGTGTGGGGATTTTAAAACTGTGAGATCATTGCTCCTAGTCCTAGTGGGAAATAACAAGTTTGCTAGACAATTACAAGTGCCAGTAAGAAACTAGATGGTCTAATAAGCTACCTAGCTAAGTATGAAACAGAACGCAGAAAATATTATTGCAATCAGACAACCTTTGCAAGCTAACAAGCATCGTGAAAAGCGCGCTGATTGTCTGCAGATATTGACAGAATATGTTATGCTGAGATGCTACATGATCTTCTGGATAAATGCTGTTTCTAGATTGTTTCAGTTTCAACCAAGTATATAAAACAATTCGATATAAACGATCTTGGTATGTAAACCAATTATTGTGTGTAAACCAATCATGGAAGATCATCATTTTTCATGTATGTTATGCTTAAATAATGAAGAGTCCATATATTGTGTGTAAACCAATCATGGAAGATCATCATTTTTCATGTATGTTATGCTTAAATAATGAAGAGTCCATATAAACGATCTTGGTATGTAAACCAATTATTGTGTGGGGTAGTTTAAGTATTTTAACTGATCTTATAAAGATATAATTTGAATTTGTGAACTGAACATGGAAAATTATTATATTGAAACTCCAGGAAAATACTTGATTCTCATACAAAATGTATCAACTATCAAGTTTTATACATGCGACTTTCTATAATGACACTAATATTTAATGCATGTGTGTTTACAGTACCATTCGTAATGTATTCCAATGGAGCATGATATACCAGTTCTAGTCTGCAAGATAAAAGGTAAATCTTAATAACTTTTCACACTCTTGATTGCCTTCATTTCTCATAAGTAGTTTAGCATGGCATACCCTTAGCATGAGTTCTCAGCTTTAAATCACTGTCCCTAGTCTCTAGTTCAGATCTTTCAGTCAGTCCAGAATGACGTTTTTTTTCACTTGTGCAAAGAGTCAAAAGTGATGTTAGTTATTAAGTGCCTTTATTTTTTAGGAGGAGATGTCTAATTGTATTGGGGAGTCACACATTCGGGGGGGGGGGGGGGGGGGGGGGGTGTTGATTGAAATGGATTTTGCTTCCAATTATCTCACTATTTTAAGGGAAAAAACAGAATCTTAATAATTAGTTGATATGAGTAAAGTGATTTATTGAAGGGTAAAAGTATAAAACAGTAGTCCGTATTCATCTCCGCATTTAACCTATTCTCATAGACTTTCACGCTTAATTCCCATAACATTTTTCTTTATCTCAACCAAAACCATAGTATGGAGTATTTGGTAATTTGGTATGTTAGGTCCTAGAATAACCAGAAACACTAGAAGCAGCTTACTATTACAACTTAGATCACTTGAGGCATATTCAATGATCCAAACACTAGCTTCTAGCATGAGATGACTAATGGAGCATTATTTTTCATTTTTCTTGCAGTTGTACTAGAGGTATAAATGAACAAAGCTACTGTGGAGTTTGAGTTGTCCTGATTTCTGAGGAGTTGCAGTATTCATGACTTCTCCAACTAATGTCAAATGTAACTATTAAAAGTTGAACTCAAATTTTCAAGATTATACGGTAGCTTCTAGATCATGCAGGTTATACATGTAAAAGATCAGTAGATCACAATGTATGTGTGAACATCATAAATGCAGCTTGTTGAACAATATTTTCATGATAGCATAAAACTCGCATCAGTAAAGACCGGCTGCCTGAGTAATTGGCTAACGTTTAGGTCACCCTATCAAATGTGTCTCGCAATGCACAAACAATAAAGCATCTGCACAGCAACATAAATATCTTTCTGATTTCATATAATACACTCAAATTCTATCTGGCATCACTTTCATATAAGAAACTTTACACAGCTATAAGATAATCTCTATACAGTGCTCACACACACCCTGCTGAATAAGCTCCAAGATCACATGTTTTAACATTTCCAGAAAATGGAAACCTGGAAGATATAAAGGCTGATTCTTGCCAAATGCCTTAAATGCCCCAGATTATGGATAACAAAATCGGAACTTCTTCGTAACTCGTATGGTACTACGGATGGTGCAACAAACAATCAAGTTATCGAACTGTTATACTTTGTTCTAACTAACATCTGATCTTAGATTTATCTTGTAATAAAACCATATATTGGGTTGCTTATCCAACCTTCTAACAGCGAAAAAGAATTATTCAAAATAAGATAGTCTTCTTCAATACAAGCTTACAACTTTACTAAGAAGGTATTTATGATTTTTAGAGTAAAACATATTACAAAATGACAACACTTCTGAATTTTGATCACTAAGAAAACATCTTATGCATAACATCATAACCATGCATATACCTGAGTTCACTCAAGAAACGGAAATATGCAGTCCTCCATGACCTGCTCACTATCAGAGGAGCCACAATGACCCAAAAACCAACAATGAATCCAGACACCACACTAATAATCAAGCCCCAATCAGTTCCACGTGATACACCGTCTTCTTCATGATCTGTATCAGGTGCTTCAATTCTTGAACAACGCACGGTGAGGGGATCTCCACAAAGTTCGTTGCCAACAAAGCACGACTCATTTAAGCTCTGAAGTTGAGTACTTGATGGAATTCTGCCTGTCAAATTGTTGTAAGACACGTTGAAGCTACTCAAGGAGCTCAAGCTTGACAAGCTCATGGGAAGTTCCCCTGAAAGCTTGTTCAGTGACAAATCAAAAGATTCAAGTTCTTTCATGTCTCCAATCTTCTTGGGGATCCTTCCAGTCAAATGGTTTCCAGATAAATTCAACGATTTTAACTTGACGAGGGTTGTTAGCTCACTTGGAATGTGGCCAACAAGATTGTTATTCGAAAGGTCCAAAAGCCTCACGAATTTAAGAACAGTGGTGTATGTGTACTCACGTCCCTTCGTCACCAGTGATATGCTACTAATAAGCTCTTTCATACGGTTCTCAGTAAAAATATCATAATCTGGGCCAGTTAGTTTCCCTGAAAGGTCGTGAAAGTTGTTGAAGCATCTTGGAATACCTCCCATTAACTTGTTAATTGAAAGATCCAAAATTCGAATATCTGAAAGATAACAAAGCTTGTGGGGAATATTTCCAACGAAATTGTTGTATCTAAGGTTAAGAAGTTTCAAAGCAGAGATTTCTGTCCCAACCCAAGATGGAATGCTTCCATCGAGTTCATTTTCACTAAGTTCAAGGATCTCTAAGTATGTCAGGTTCATTAGAGAAGCGGGTAATTTCCCTACGAGCTTGTTCCCACGCATGTTCAATGATTGTATGTAACGTACACGACCCAATGTTCTCGGGATCCCACCAGAAAAATTATTATCTCCAAGTTTAAGAATGACAATCTCCGCCACTTTTCCCAACACTCAGGAATGACACCCGACAAACTGTTATTTCCTAGATTAAGCATATCCGTCACTTTCACAACATCGGAACACAAAAAATGATGTAACGATCCCACAAACAAATTATTTGACAGATCCAAAACCATTGGAGAACCATTTGATACATCAGGTAATTTCCCCCCTAACCTGTTAGAGCTTAAGTCAAGTAACTTAAGTGTTGTATAGATGTCCGAAAGGGTTAACGTACCTTGCATTTGGTTTTTTGATATATCTAAAGACTTTAGATAGGGAAAGGATCTCCAAAATGACTCAGGTATGGGTGAAGAAATGTTTGTGTTGCTTATGTTCAAACTTACTAAATCCTTTTGCAATTGAATCCACGATGGAAATTGAGGCCCTAAATCCCAAGAGTGCAAATTCAAACTCACCAATTGGAAAGGGGGAATCCAGTTTGCAAGTCGGGGTTGTAGGATTAAATTGTTTCCGTCTCCAGTCAGATATTTCAAGCGCACTAGTTTGGCAAAGTGAGTTTCTGTCACGACACCGCTCAGAAAATTGGAAGAAAATTTGAATTCTTCCAACTTTGAAAGTTGACCTAGGCTAGTAGGAAGGTTGCCATCAAATTGGTTATATGAAAGAAGCAAACTTTTTAACAATGAAAATCGTCCAATCAAGTCAGGAAGACTGCCATTTAACTGGTTACCTGTAAGATCTAAAACCTCCAATGATATTAATTGCCCCAAGGAATCTGGAATTGTACCAGAGATGTCATTATTGCGAAACCCTAGGTACTCCATATGCTTAAATTGTCCAAGTTGGTCCGGTAGACGACCAGAAAGTCCTGAGTAGGATATGGATAATGACTCCAAAGAAGGTGATTTGCATTCAAGGAAACTTTCAAGAAGATATCTCAAACTAATGTTTTGAAAAGTGTTTGCTGACAAATAAATATCTCTCAAGTTACAAAGGTTACCCAATGACTTAGGTATTATGTTGGTGAGTTGATTCCGTCAAGGCTAAGAAGAGAGGTCAAGTTGTGAAGGGATTCAAGAGTTGTACTCGATATATCACAATTACTAATATCTAACGAAAGTAGATTACTACCAATACCACTAGACAACTCTTTTAATACTAATGAAGAATTCACGAAATTGTTCTGAGAAACGTGAAACCACTTAAGAGAAGTCAAGTTACGGAAACTATAAGCACTACTACCAGGAATACGGCCATTAAAATTACACATACTTAAATCCAAAGAAACAAGACTGTTTATACTAAATATCCATTGTGGCATGAGACTATCAATAAACCTATTGATGTCGGAAAGATCAAGCAACACAAGGGATGTGATATTCAGACAAGGAACATGGGGATGAAAATCCAAGAGACGACTTTGTTTAAGATGTAGTTCGGCCAAAGAAGGGAGGGTGTTGATCACCTGAAACCAATCTATTGCTTTGCTGAGGTCTACATAACTCATATCCAGGTGATGCAACAAACGGAGATTTAACAACCACTCCATATTCATCACTCTTGTTGTTATATCAGGCCAGTAATCTTGAAAACTTCCTAGACAAAGGGTGTGCAATTCTGAAAGATTCCCTAATTGAGGAGGGATAATTCCACTGAAATTGGAACTCGAGAGGTTAAGATACCTCAAGTTTCCAAGAGAACCAATGAACTTAGGAACTTGGATCGATCTAAAATTATTACAGGCTTACAGCTCAAGTCCAAATGCTTGAGTTGCTTCAGGTCCAACAAGGATGGACTTAAATCCCCTTCAACTTTTGCTTTGAGGCTTCTTCGAATTCTTTCTGTGTGTCCTGATATGTACATTGACCATCAAGTGCGCGAAGATGAATCTGATGAACATGACCAGTCACGTTATCACAAACAATTCCCGCCCATTTGCAGCAATCATTGCTCTCATCAACCCAAGAAGCAAGGCGGTCTCCTTCATCAATGATACCATGCTTGAACCGGAGAAGTGCTTGTCTCTCCTCTTTGATGCATAATACATCATCAAGGTTTTGATTAGATGAGCATAAGTGAAACAAGGCGAAGAGAAATAAGAAAATGAAAAAGCACTCATATTGATTAATTACAAACAGAATAACGCTCACTTGTTTCTAGTTTACAATAACTCAGATGTTTATGGTGCACGGGTTGCTTTCAGTCATTCTCCCGTAATGACCGCTTCAAATTTTGAGAATGAGACTTATGCAATAAAGTATTAACATTAAAAATAACCTTAGTCAAAGTAAACTAAAGAAAACGAAATATCCTTTAACTTATTGCCAAGTCAAGGTCAATCATACACCAGCAATCACCATCATGCAACATATATTATCTGTAGATAATTTTCACTATCAGCAATCAGACGAGCAGCCTTAATATTCTTGTTGTAAAAGATATTTCACTTCTACTGAAGAAAGATTACATACTATGTCATAATAAATGTTTGCCGCTTCCAAAACAGTCTTAGAATCATCGTCTCTTACTATGAGAGTATGAGAGCACTAGTATTCTTGGCTTCCTTAAGATCAAAAGGCATACCTTTGTTGAAGCTTAAATACAATAATGTTCTCAAGAATGGTTACTAACGGGGAATTTTCCGCGACAGTGAAAACATATCTGACCCAGTCATCAAAAACCTAATTAAGTATATAACCCTTTCATTCTATAAGACCCATATGATTATATTGTAGGTTAATATTATTTTACCGTTAGGAGATAAAACAAATCCAAAGTCTATTACTCCGTATTTACGGTTACCTGAATAAGGGACTAATTGTGCGTCCGTTTGGGTCGCTCTATCAAATCTCTTGCGATACAAAAACATAAAGGATCTGTAGTACAGCAGCATAAACATTAATCTGGCAGCCCTTTCACATAAGAGACTTTACACAGCTATATGACAAATTGACAACTATGGTACTCTCGTATATCCTGCTGGACAAGTTCCAAAATCACTATGTTTTAACATTACCAGGAATCGGATAACATGAACATCATCATGGATGAAAGATATCGAAGATGATTCTTGCCAATTATCTTAAAAGCCCCCATAGAGATGGGTAACATCAAATTCAGAAATCAGAATTCCTCTAAAGCACTATTAAACGAGAAATCGATTAGGCCAATAACTATATCTACAGCAATCCATGTCCGTGAAAATGGACCATCTTTAATTCAATAATTTAGCACTAAGAAGAAATGGAGTTACCTATTCCAAAAGACTCCATAAAATGACAACATGATTCAAGTAACCCATAACATGGTCACAGGCTCAAATTGCTTTAAATATGCAAACTTACTAGCATGTAATAAGTGGGCCAAAATTATGACTCAAATATGCAAAACTTATCACAAACTCACACGATGAACAAGGCAAATGACATTTTTTTGGTCGTTTAGGGAGTCAAAACGACTTTTTATTTTTTATACGGTTAACTATAAATGTTTTAAGTTTCTTTTTAATTAGGAATGTGATCATTTGGAGTATTTCAGGTGATAAATTGGTTATCACTTTCTTATAAGAACACAACAACAACAACAACATACCCAATCCCGCAAGAGCGGGGTATGGGGGAGGTAGAAGTGTAGACAGATCCTACCCCTACCCCAGGCAAGGCCTAGGAGTAGAGAGACTGCTTCCAGGGAGACTTTCTTATAAGAACCCATAACCCATTTATTATACCTCTATTGTGCTGCTACAAACATGCTAACACTTCATGATATATGACAGTTGTGTATTAATTGAAGTTTTTCCTCATATAATGTACGGTGACAAAATTTTGATCCACTTATGTAAAAATGGGTTGATTTTGGTTAATTATTTCATCATTATCTAAAACCTAGCTAGAAAACGTAACAGGTCAAAGGTATTGAAATTCGCCCAATGCTCAGAACCATCCAAGTTATTTTAATAGCATAAATAACTTCTTTTTGGTATCATGTGTCTTTATGCCTTAACTTGCATGCAGGTAAGAGAGAAGGGTTCAAAACTAAGCAGTTTCTGACTTGCGTAGATGGCACATGTCGTACCTCTCTCTATGATGTATTACTTAAAGATACCACATTTAATTCAAGTTTGCATGTCGTGGTGTTGCGTAGTTTAATTTCTTGAGAGTAATGTCTATGGTTTTGTGTTCTGGTGACGTGCAAATTCCTTACAAAATCTCATGTAATGAGATGAAGTTGTAGGTTTTTAAGCATGATGCTTTTTTGGTTAGCGTATATACTTCTCATTGGAAGGGTAGCTAGACTTGGACTTTTGATTTTGACATCAATGTTACCTGTTACAACAAAATGAATACAGATTCATCATGCAATTCTTGTTTTTCAAAATTGTGGGTTTTTTGTCAAGTATTTGCACACTGATTTATATTTTCTAAGTTAACAATAACCTCGGCCGGGATAAGTTTTACAGCCTTTGTTCATATGTAACTATGAAAAATAGAACTCAAGTTTTGAAGATTATATGGGCTTCTAGGGCATGCAGGGTCATACTTGTAAAAGTTCACAATGTATGTTAAGAACTTCAAAAATGCAGCTTGTTGAACATTAATCTCATGATGATATAAGACTTGCAGTATTAAAGAATGGTTACCTGACCTGGGTACTTGACTTGTGTGTGAATTCAGGTCGTTCTATCCACTTCCTCACAATACAGAACATAAAGCAGCTGTACACAGTACACTCAATTTCTCTGTTTCTGCCTGGCAGCACTTTCTAAGAGATTTTAGACATGTATAAGAATCTCTACACAGTAGTCTCAATTACAACCTACTGGGTAGATTTTATGAGATATTCAGCTCCATGGATACTTTTTAACTTTTCCAGAAAACAGATGACAACGTCATAGAGGATGATTCTTGCCAGGTACCTTATTGGCCCAAAAAGATAGATAATTTCTAGAAACAGGAACTCTGAACACTCTTAAATACAATTTTTGGCACAAGACTCAAGCATACAGCAATAACAAAGCATCTGCGCAGCAGCATAAACTTTTCTATGATTTCATATTAATAAAAACTCGAATACTTCGTGTAGCACTTTTACATAATTTACAAAAGTATATAGCAATCTATATATTGCAGTGTCATACATTATGCTGGACAGATTGAATAACTTATTCAGGCTCAAAGATAATATCCTTTAGCAATTCCAGAATAGGGACGACAGAAACAATATCATTGTCAATAGATCATGCATTACAAAGAACGACTCCTACGACATACCTTAATGCCCAAAAAATTATAGAATCGAACAAAAGGGGCTACTCTAAGCACCCTACTACATAAGCAAATCTGCACAAATTTGATCAACTAACTCAACATGAATTAAATAACCCAATAACAAAAGTGGCAGGCTTGAATTGCTTACAAAGATGCAAGGCCAAAGCCAAAATATGGCGATATGTGATCGAGGACTTTGCTAATACAATATCATCTTTCAACTCCAAAAACACCTTCCTTTCTTATTACATACTCACAACACGAATAAGGCAAATGCGGTGCAAACACAACATGAAGTTCCCTCCTTTTTCCTCTTCTCACAAAACCATCATCACCCAAACCCTCCCCAACACCTTCAACCACCTCACACATTGACAAAAACAACCTCGTATTAACACAATTCGCCCACGACAAACCCAAAGCAGGACAAACCCGTCTCCCAGACGTCCACAACCACTCAATATTCCCAACTCTTACACCACTCGTCCCCCCATCATCCATCAAATCAACCACCTGATTCGTCACCACAACCGCCACACCAAACCTCTTTGCAATCCCCTTCAAACACGCCGAAATCCTAAAAAACAAATCACACCTCTTCTTCAAATCACACGCATTATTCTCAAACTCACTCCTAAATAACGCCGCTATTGAATCAATCACAATCATTTTCACATCCAGCTTAGTCGCCTTATTCTCTAAACAAAAACTTAAATGAGACAATACATCAAACAGCTGGTGTGCATCATGAACTTCGCGCGTATATATATAATCTTGTGGATCACGAGCTGATTCGAATAAAATGGGGTGTGTGGACTGGAATGATTTAACAAGCTGGGTGAAACGGCGATAAGGGAACGGGAACTCGGTGTAGAGATATAACGAAGAGCCGTTGAGGCCGTTAAGAGTGGTAGGGAGCTGTGAAGTGAAGAGGAGTTGTAAGGAGAGTTGGGTTTTGCCGCAGCCGCTTTCGGAGACGATTTCGGTGATTGAATTTGTGGGGATTCCGCCCCCGAGAGCTTTGTCGAGGATCGGGCAGCCGAGTGTGCAGAATTGGGTTTGGGGTGGGCGGATTAAGAGGTTTTCTGGGTTCATTTGGTGTGTGTGTGTCGGTGGGTTTGGAGATGGAAAAGAGGGAAATTGTTTTTATTGGTTTTGTTTTTGAAGTTTGAATTGAAATATTTCCGCGGGAAAAGTTTGTTTAATTTTTCTTGATTAGGGTCTAATCTATACTACCTATAAAGCAAAAATGGTCAAAATGTGAATGTGAAAAGTCAAGAAAGTGAAAAGTGAAATGTTGAAAAATGTATATAAGGAAATATTGAAATGCATTTAATACTCTTATTAAAATACCCCATTACTTAAAAGTACAATGATTTATTCATATTGTACAACCAATTAAAACAATTAATACAAATCACAAACCGGGTGACCCGGGACGCTTCAAACCCGACGGGTTGAACCGGTTTAATTTGACCCGTTTTCGACCTAACCTAGCATGTTGACCCGGTTTAACTCGACCAAATTTTCGACCGGAACGGTTCAACCGGTTGAACCACCCGGGTCGAACCGGGTTTCAAAACATTATTTTTAATTCCCAAATCTTCAAACTTTTATTATTTTTCATTTATAACCAATTAAAACAATTAATACAAATCACAAACCGGGTTGACCCGGGACGCTTCAAACCCGACGGGTTGAACCGATTTAACTTGACCCGTTTTCGACCTAACCTAGCATGTTGACCCGGTTTAAATCGACCAAATTTTCGACCAGAACGGTTCAACCGGTTGAACCACCTGGGTCGAACCGGGTTTCAAAACATTATTTTTAATTCCCAAATCTTCAAACTTTTATTACTTTTCATTTATAACCAATTAATACAAATCACAAACCAGGTTGACCCGGGACGCTTCAAACTCGCCGGGTTGAACCGGTTTAATTTGACCCATTTTCGACCCAACATAGCAAGTTGACCCGGTTTAAATCGACCAATTTTTCTACCGGAACGGTTTAACCGGTTGAACCACCCGAGTGGAACCGGGTTTCAAAACATTATGTTTAATTCCCAAATCTTCAAACTTTTATTATTTTTCATTTACAACCTAGAAATTTTTTTTATCAATAAATTATCTGTCGCTATAAAATCCCGTTGCTATGCACGGGTACTCGTCTAGTGTTATTAATGGCCATGTATTTTGGGCTCATCCTGTTTATTGGCATTAAAGGTCCCTAATTTTTCTACGGGTTTTTCTAACTTGTGCCCTGGGGGCACAAGTTAAGCACAACAAAAGGACAGAGGGTCTCACGAAAAAATACAAAAAAGTACTCAGGACTCATGAATTTTGTGGGTCCCTAAGTACTTTTGTATTTTTTTTGTGTGCTTAACTTGTGCCCCATGGCACAAGTTAGAAAAACCCTTTTTCTACTATAAAAAAGTATTGACAATTTTTATTTGGTTTGTTTAAAAAAAATCTATGAGAATTGTTTAATCTCAAATGGTTTATGTTCATCTAAGATAACAGCATGATTTTAAGCTTAACGATATGTTTTATTTAGTTTTTAGGTTAACAATTGGTTGTCATTTTTACTAAAAAGAACACACCCCATTTTATTCAAAACTGTGAGTCATTGTTAAAGTTTGAGGTGATGCTTGGTTAATTGTGTGGATTAATAATGACTGGATTTGATTCAAAGGGTTAGATGAGAAATTATATGAGCTCAAGTATCATTTTGAATTGTAGTTTCTGGTCTTATAGTTAAACTTTGGGTATCAAATTTCTTACTCAAAAGAGACTATCATAGTACTTCGGACCTAGCATATAAAATTGGTATGGAGGAATGTCGATGACAGAAAATATTTACTGCAGTAAAGATATCTAGAAATGTACTTCTTGTGTGTTTCTTGATTCTAAGTAATTGGATAGTTCAAGCTCATAAACATAGACCAAAGATGCTTGAATTTATTTTTCAAGCATGGCCTTCTCCTCTCAAGTTTCATCGCTGTCAGCATAGTTTCTTGCAATGCCTATCACATGTAATCCAAATATGTCATTCTTTGCAATATAGAAAACTGACAAGGATATATCAGCAACTATATAGAGGCCAAAAAAAAAAAAAAAAAAAAAAAAAAACTCTTATAAATCATGATTCATAAGATATAAACCAAACAATGTCAATAAAGAATGAGTCCATTCCTTGATTCCCATTCACTTTATCCAAACATCTCCTAGACTATTTTCTTAAAAATTTGCAGACTGCAATAGCATATAAGATATCGAGTTACAAGCCAGTTCTCATTTTTAACATAGGCAAGGGTAAAGGGTTTAGCAAATACAGATTCAACTCCTCACTGTTCATTGGATGTCCTATCATTCCATGCCATCGGTCAAGTTCTAACTCATTTGATCCTCAAAAGCAGAATCATGATGCCCTAATGGCATGTTAGTCTTTACAAAATAACTAGTAGACTTTTTCTCATCTAATTTCAACAAACTCATTGTAGTTTATTTTGCTGAACAGAATAAAGAACTTTACTGATACCAGCATAAGCTCAAACCAAGTACAAGCAAACACAGTGATAACCTAGGACAGACAACAAATGAACTACTCCGATATACCAGACCCCCAATTACTTAAGGCAATAAACCAAAGCTATGTTAAACAAGTCATACCACGCTTACTTCATCCCAAGTCAATACCATGGTTTAATTGCTTAATAGCAGCACCACTTAGACATATGAGATCTCATTTATAACAGTAATAAACATGACGATATGCAGGATATCCTGAAGACAACAATCCAATCTATCTCATCGACGTCTGCAAGTACCTTGAATCTTTTTTTTTTTTTTTAACGGCGTACCTTGAATCTTACACTTGCATAACTAAGACCTTTGACTTATGATCACCCCAAATATACTATCTGGATTAACTCCCTGTATACTCTATGACCATACTTTCAAAACAAGTTGGCCTCATACACTCAACCAGGCAATCTCTTATTTCGACTGGCAGAGTCTGGACACTCGAACAACATATAATTCATCTCCATAAGTCCCAATCATCAACAATCAGTGACAGACTGCAGCATAGTCTTTGTGATTGTGTTACTCGGATTTCAATCAGCCATGTCAAAGACTCAAAACGGACTACGCATGTTCCTAAAACGAGACCATCACCGCTAAAAAATCATTCACATGAACAGTGTTGTCATTGTCTACCAGATACAGAATCAACTGTCATCTGCACAACAATAAACCTAAATTTCTATTGTATTTGTCTTCCTCATTAGTCATTTCTACTAAACTACTAACAAATTTTACTCGAAATTTGAAACTATTGTGCTATTCCAGAAAAACAACTCCATTAATACAGACAAACACAATCACTATGATCTCATTACAATCTCACCAGGAAATTCATATTACTCAAGAAACAACATTATGAAATTACATGCATATCACTTCATATTACTCAAGAAACATAATTAAATCCCAAGCAAACCAATTGGCATGATTTCTAAGTTTCGATATCAATCAAACAGTTAACCCAATCCTGGTGGCCTAATAGCATGTTTGTTGTTCCTCAAAATACTACTCGTGCAGCATTTCATTTACTTAAACAACATACATATCTTTACTGATACTAACATAAGCTAAAACAAAGCAAACGCAAACATAGTAATCAACGCACAACAGCCGGAGACAGACCTGAGTGGCTACTGCCACAACTAAACCAGCGCTCAACAAACTCATACCAGGTTTACATTATTCCATATTGATGCCTAATAACATCACGATTTGCAACATAAGGCAGCAAACCAATTCATTTTATCAATATCTGCAGGGAATCCTTGAATTTTACACCTTTCATCGCTCACACCTTCGGAAATATATCTCACCCATATATTCTGCACCACGCCTAATTCAAAACAGCTTGGCTTTCTAAACAGGATTCAACCAGGCTATCTCTTCTTTCATCTAGTAAATTCTCAACACTAAACATAAATCAATATAACCCTAATTTCCATAAGCCCCAATTATTAACTATTGGCATGATATCCAATCATCCATGTCAAAATTGTTCTCAAGCATCACACAACAACATACATAAATTTCTATTTCCATAGCATACACCTTCATAAAATACAATTTATAACAATGTCATTAGACATTCAATACATTTTATATGCAAGAAACATAACACCACTGTATACTCATTCTGTTTTCATAACACAACTTTCAATTAATCAACAGATTCAAGTGCAAATTTGAAAATCCTTGCAATAAATTTGTAAGGATTTGAAAATCACATGAGCATAACATAAATAAATTTGTATAAATTCAATCAGCTTAGCTAATATATTTAACATCCAATTAACAGTCAAAATAACACAACAATTAAACAGAAAATACTTAAATTGATATTAATCCGCAACAGAGATTCAATTACAAGATGTAACAAACCCCAACTACACAAGCACCTAACCAGATCTAAAACATAACAAACTTAACCACATAACAACTTCCACATCCTAACCATAACAACAAACCCTAACCTAAATCTAGCCCCCAAACCCGTAGAGAGTACGGCCTTGCCTCTTCAAAGCATAAACCACATCCATAGCAGTCACCGTCTTGCGGCGAGCGTGCTCAGTGTAGGTGACAGCATCACGGATGACGTTCTCCAAAAAGATCTTGAGGACGCCACGTGTCTCTTCGTAAATCAGACCGCTGATACGCTTCACACCGCCACGACGAGCAAGACGACGGATGGCAGGCTTGGTGATACCTTGGATGTTGTCACGAAGAACCTTCCTGTGACGCTTTGCACCTCCTTTGCCTAAACCCTTTCCTCCCTTTCCTCTTCCTGACATTTTTTTTATTTTGAATTTGGGGGTGTTTGGATTAATTGATTGTTTTTTGTGTGTGTGGTGGAGTGGGGGTGTGGGTGGTTGGGTTTATATAGTGGTGGGTGGGAGTTTGTGTTTGTTTAAAGGCGTGATGATCGTTGGATTGGATGGGAGTGAGTTAAGGAGAGACGTTCGATTGTGATCCGTGTGGTGAAAATGGAGTGCTGTGATTGGTGGATTAGTGGATGTGTGGATTGAGCTTGGTGAAGCTTGTGAACTGTCAAGTACACGCTTGTCTTTGACATTTTAGAAGTGTATTTTTTGGTGTTCAACAAAATGCTTTATTTAAGTAAATACTCCGTATGATCTTCAAATTTACACTTATTTCAATTTAAAAAGTTCTTAATCGGATACAAGTGTTATACGGATTTATATTTCACCTTAAGTATAATAATATAGATTGAAGCTAAAAATACTAATGTAGCGACTTTTCAGAACAATAGTTTGTTTATTTGATGACGAATAATGTAATCTCAAAACTATTAAGACCTGATTTGTAATGTGCATAAACATTTGTAATAAAGTATAAAAAAATTAAAGGGCTTTAACTTAATTGGTACTCATCTTCAAAAACCCATTGGCCTATTAGAGAGATTTTGCTGTTAAAAGGTAAGAATCGAACCTCGACTTGTGCTCACTCCAGTTGGTGCTCCACTGGCCAGGAGAATTGTCGAAACTATTCCTTGTTTAGGACAATGGCCGGTGTCAAAAGGCAACCGGGATCAAGGTGTTACCGCCAATTCACACCTTTTTTATAGATATCAAGACAAACAAACTTATTAAAAAAAAATTACAATGTGATGCATGTACAACTTTATGATAAAGCATTGTTATGGCACAAACAGTTTATTAAGTTGTATGGTGAAAATGTGGCTTGGAATGTGTATAAAAAGGCAATAATACAAAGATTTGGGACTGTATTTGGCGATCCAATGGCTAAGCTAAAAAATGTTAAGCATGAAAGTGTTGCTAATGCTTATCAAGATCCTTTTGCCAGTTTGTTAAGTAGGCATGATATTAGTGAGGAACATGTTATTAGTTTTTATCTTAGGTTTAACCACGAGAAATTGAGATAGGGGATGCTTACTGTTTAACACATTTACAAGAGGCTACATTGAATGCAATTAAGAAAAATAATATATTTTGTTTTATGCTAGTAACACAAACACTTCAATATCACAACCAATTAGTAGTAGTTAGAATTCAAAACCTTTGTTGGCTTTACCTCAAACCAATGCAGTATGTGACTATAAAGCAAACACTAGGAAATAAAATACTCAAGAAGACTAGGAAGATAAAAGGGCTAGGAATTTGTGTTTTTATTGTCAAAGATAAGTTTCCAATACCAAGTATGAAATATTTGATTGATGAATTGTATGAAGCCAATATATTTTAAGAGTTGGATCTAAAGTAAAGATACCATTAGATTATAATGTTTGAAGATGACGTAGTAAAGACAACATACAAAACTAATCAAAACGGGCAAAAGCATATGGAAACGTGTAAAAACGGATGGAAATGTGTAAAAACGGACGAAACATGCAAAAACGTATGCAAACATATGAAAACGGACGAAAATTGACCAATCATGAAATGCTTATACAAACTCAAGGACCAAACATGTTATTTACTAACGAAATTGTTAACGGGAGTTAGAAAAAAAACCTAATTCGGCAAAAAAAAAAGGTTGGGTACCTTAAATTGAGGGGGGGAAATGTACTTTTAATTGAAATTGGATCTACGATAGGTATCTTTTTATACAATTTGCCCTTTAAACACTGTTGTAGTCTTACTTCATATTTCAGCTAATCAATTTGTAATATTCTACTGAGTTCGTGCAACAACTCCGAATCATTCAAGATAACAAATTATTCAACTATCTTTCAAGTACAATTTAGCTTTTCTAATTCCTGATAGTTGTTAGTCCTTGTTTGAGTATTTGATTCCTACAAATTCATATCAGATGCACCATTTATAATGAAACGATAAGCATATCTTCTATTCAAAGATGTTGCAATTAGTAGTTTAAACATGCAAGAGCATAAAAACTCGGACCCAATTCGCATTAATAATCAAATCCGTTAATACGTTCAACTTAATGTGTTATTTATTATAAGATGATTTGAGCATGAATCTAACAATCATATCTTACTTTTAAAAACTGATTAGAAAGTTTGAACATAAATCAAATAATGTTGTTATTTCTTAAAAAATTTATGAATGATTTTAATTTGCAATATATATATGAAACAATAAAACAAAACATTTTTAATTTTATCATGAATTTAACATATTAATAAAACATTAAATAAATTATTTTAAAGCACATCTTAAATTTATCATAAAAAAAAGTTAAAAACCTATTACACATCCTAAGAGCCAATAAGACAAATCATCATTTCTTATTAGGTAATAACAAGTAATATGCAATTGAGAGAGAGAGAGAGAGAGAGAGAGAGAGAGACTTACTGAATAATAGGTAAAAAAAACTAGTATAACAACTTTTTAAAAAACAACTCACCGAGTTTCCCAAGTTTTTCCGTCTTTTTATCTTGGATTCTTGACGAGACAAACTAAATCAAGAAGGGATGTATTTTCGACAAAAAAGGCAACATCGTTTCTTGGACAACCATTCCTTAATGCAATCTTCATGAAACGAGTGATGACATGATACGATGACTCCGACGTGCTGGTTCACGATGAAGTCATCTACGCATATCGCACAATCATAATTCTTGGTCTTACCAGCCTCGTATAGTGGCTTCTCTACAGTTTTAGGTTGATCACCATCACGTACCGCCCTATCAACCTCGTCAAGGTTTATAATATGCACGGCCGCAGTTATATGAACATCAACATTATTTACGGGTATATCCACATGATCATGGTTTACGCAAAGCCGCCGACATACTTTAATGATCAAGTAACAAACATATACAAAAAAATATAGAAGCAGATGGTAAAAGCATAATCCACCATATGCGGTTAAGTTTACGAGTCGTTTTAGAAGGCATATTTGATCGATTTGGATAAAATTCTTAGAATAGGATGGTTTTTAAGGAAAATAGTTGTCGGTTGAATTGTTCTTTTCCTCCAAAACTAAGGGCCCGTTTGGTTTATAAATAGGTTTGGATTCGGATTTGTGAAAAATAAATATTAAGAGAGAAAATATACTTTAATTGATATAATAATTAAATTGTATTTAAATATAATTTTTTAATAAAAAAAATGCGTTAATTGCAAAAATCGTTCCTAAGGTTTGCTCAAATTGCAGATTTCGTCCCGAATAATTAAAATTCAAAAAATCGTCCCTAAATCAAACCTTTTGGCAAATTTTGGTCCCTAGCTTTAACTGCCGTTAAGGAAATTCCGTTAGAATTTACACGTTAGCCCTTCTAGCCAACAATTCTTGCAGCTTTCATCCTTTTAACTAACATCCGTTGTAATTGAAAAAATGGGTTTTAATACGTTCGTTTTTGTCCGTTTTTATACGATTCCGTCCGTTTGTCTTACGTTTTCATACGTTTTCGCCCGTTTTTATACGTTTTCATCAATTTTTATACGTTTTCGTTTGTTTTTATACGTTTTCGCCTGTTTTACTTACGGTTTTATACGTTGTCGCCCGTTTTTATACGTTTTTATCCGTTTTCGGCCATTTTAATATGTTTTCGTCCGTTTTTATACATTTTCGCCCGTTTTTCTTACATTTTTATACGTTTTTTCCCGTTTTCATCCCGTTTCGTCCATTTTTATATGTTTTCGTCTGGTTTTATACCTTTTCATACGTTTTAATCATTTTCATTCGTTTTCACACGTTTTCGCCCGTTTTTCTTCAATTTTTATACGTTTTCGTCCGTTTATCTTACGTTTTTATACATTTTCGCTCATTTTTATACGTTTTCATCAATTTTCGTCTATTTTATACATTTTCATCCATTTTTATACCTCTTCATACGTTTTTAATCATTTTCATTAGTTTTTTTTACATTTTCGCCTGTTTGCTTACGTTTTCGTTAGTTTTTTTTATATTTTTATACGTTTTCGCCCGTTTTTATACGTTTTCAACCATTTTCATACATTTTTATACGTTTTCATCAATTTTTATACCTCTTCATACGTTTTTAATCATTTTCATTCGTTTTTATACATTTTCGCCTGTTTGCTTACGTTTTCGTTAGTTTTTTTTATATTTTTATACATTTTCGCCCGTTTTTATACGTTTTCATACATTTTCATACATTTTCATCCATTTTCGTCCATTTTTATACCACTTCATACGTTTTTAATCATTTTCATCTATTTTTATACGTTTTCGTCCATTTTTATACATATGAAAACGGGCAAAAACGTATAAAAACAAATGAAAGCATATAAAATAGACGAAACCGAATAAAAACGGACGAAAACATATAAAAATGGCCAAAAACAGAAGAAATGAATAAAAATGGATAAAGGCGTATAAAAACAGACGAAACATATTAAAATGGCCAAAAACGGAAAAAAAACGTAAGAAAAACGGGCGAAAATGTATGAAAACAATTAAAAACGTAAGAAAAGGTATAAAAATGGATGAAAACGTATAAAAATGTAAGAAAAATGGGCGAAACGTATAAAACAAATGAAAACGATTAAAAATGTATGAAAAGGTATAAAACCAGACGAAAACATATAAAAATAGACGAAAACGGATGAAAAAGTATAAAAACAGGCGAAAACGTATAAAAACGGACAAAAACGTATAAAAATGGCCGAAAACGGATGAAAACATTTAAAAACGGGCGACAACGTATAAAAACGTAAGTAAAACGGGCGAAAACGTATAAAAACAAACGAAAACGTATAAAAACGTAAGACGTAAGACAAACGGACGAAATTGTATAAAAACGGACGAAAATGAACGTATAATAACCCATTTTTTTTTTTATTATAACAGACGTTAGTTAAATGGATGAACGCTGCAAGAATTGTCGGCTAAAAGGGCTAACGTGTAAATTCTAACGGAATTTACTTAACGACAGTTAAAGCTTGGGACCAAAATTTGCCAAAAAGTTTGATTTAGGGACGATTTTTGCAATTTTAAACTATTTGAGACGAAATCTGCAATTTGAGCAGACCTTAGAGACGATTTTTGCAATTAACTAAATAAAAAGTGTTGTGAGTGAGGTACAATGGGTCTCATCTGTTTTACATAAAACCTACTATACTTGAGTGGAATGAAAAATAAGTGAGCTCCGCAAGTTTCAAAGTATTACTTTATCTACCAAACATCATATATCATCTCTCATACCCAAATCCGAATCCCACACCCCTCAACCGAACGGGCCCTGAAAAATAGGTGATCTTTTTTCTACTTCATATTTATCAAAATTAACTCAGGCCCTACCCAACTTTTTTCGCTTTTAATTGTTTATTGATCTTGCGATTTCTAAAAATATATTTTATCCGTATCGGTTTTTAAAGTTTTTAAAATTTCTACGTGTATAAGGGCTAGCGGCGCAGCTTGTTGCTCGTTTGTCTTCAACCGCAATGTAAATTCTATTTTGATGAAATAAATTTGAGACTGAACTTGGAGTTATGTGTATAAGTATATCTTGTTACGATTGGATTTATGCTAAATTATCATATAACAAAAGCAAAATTTTGACATACTAACCAAAAGTTTTACAGCTAAATTATCATATAACAAAAGCAAAATTTTGACAATAATTTATATCAAGCTCAATTTCAAATTTTTTACGAATTTAAGATCACATTAATAGCAGAACCAATAACAATACAACATTATCTTCCTAAGCAAATTTCACATATATAACTTCCCAAATAAACAGATCTGCAAATTGAAAATTGTAACAACGGAAATTGACATAAAATAAACTGATATTCCATTCCAAATTGCAATTACACAAAGATATACAAAACAACATCTTCTCATTACTACACCAACACCTAACCAGATCTAAAATAACAACCACCAGAATCTAACCATAACAATAAACCCAACCTTAAATCTAACCCCCAAACCCGTAAAGGGTCCTTCCTTGCCTCTTCAAAGCATAAACCACATCCATAGCGGTCACTGTCTTACGGCGAGCGTGCTCGGTGTAGGTGACCGCATCACGGATGACATTCTCCAAAAAGATCTTCAACACGCCACGTGTCTCTTCGTAAATCAGACCGCTGATACGCTTCACACCACCACGACGAGCAAGACGACGGATGGCAGGCTTGGTGATACCTTGGATGTTGTCGCGGAGAACTTTCCTGTGACGCTTTGCTCCTCCTTTGCCTAAACCCTTTCCTCCCTTTCCTCTTCCTGACATTTTTTGATTTTGAATTTGGGATGTTTGGATTAATGTATTGCTATTTGTGTGTGTGTGGAATTGGGGGTGTGGGTGGTTGGGTTTATATAATGGTGGGGTGGGAGTTTGTGTTTGTTTAAAGGGTGTGATGATCGTTGGATTGGATGGGAGTGAGTTAAGGAGAGACGTTGGATGGTGATCCGTGTGGTGGAAATGGAGGGATGTGATTGGTGGATTGGTGTATGGTGCGGATTGAACTTGGTGAAGCTTGTGAACTGTCAAAGTACACGCGAGTCTTTGACATAATATATATATATTAAAAACCGTGGACTTTAGTAACAGTACTATTCATCAAAACGACGTCGTTTTTATCTATAGGAACTTTTGTGAGTATCGCTACAGGGAAGTCTACAGTAGCGGAAGTATAAAAACCTCCTCCTCTCCCACAAATTCTGAAACCCTCCACATAACACACGCAAAAAAACACGCTACAGAACCGGCTCAACAAACAAACCCACAAAACACAAACAAAAACACACACATACCACAGATGATCGGATCAAGAAGATGAGGAAGAAGAATACGGGTATTTTGTTGTTTTTTTTTTATTTATTTACAAATTAGGGCTTTGTGTTGTTTTTTTTGGAATCTGTTAAAGTTAAATGTATTACATAACCAAACAAAACCTTTTAATTTCTTGGATTAATTTTGCTTTTTGATATGTTAATTTTTTTATTCCAGATTTTCTGAAGAAAGAAAGATGGCTTCTGATGATGGAGGTGAAGGGAAGGAGCTTGATCTTTCTTCTTCTGAAGTTGTGACCAAATACAAATCCGCTGTTGAAATTGTTAACAATATATAGTTCTTTATCCTTTTTTCTTTTCGTTTATTTTTTTATTTTTAATAAATTTTATATATTATATGTTGATTAGAAATGAAACAATATTCCACTTAAAACCCATAAACACAAATAAGGGGAACCAATAAGCCAAAAAATAAGCCGAACCATAAGCTCAAAATAAGCAGAAACATGTAAGCCCAAAAATAAGCAGAAAAAATAAGCCGAAACAATGGCGTTGAGTTGCTTATAGAGCTTCATATAACGTATTGGTTGCTTTAGGTATGAAACATTATTAAGTTATTATTACTTTAGGTATATCTTTGCATTCGTAATCTTAATTGCCTAATTCAATATACTATCGTTGTACCTTAACAGATTGCAATTAAGTTGTTGTTAGTTTATTACGGAAAACGGATAGTGATTGTAAATCATTTTCTTAAAAATTAACATGTAATAACAGTTGTTATTACATGTTGGGATTGCCTTTTTTAAAAGTCAATTGCATTAAGAATGAGATTATGATACATGTTTTTTGTATTAGAGGATGTTTGGTGTTGCATTTTTTACTGCTTATTTGCTTATTTTTAAGCTATGGCAAAATTTCTCCCCATTTGACCTGCTCGCTTGCTATTTTTTATGTTCTTATCAAAATAAGTATACATGCCTTATAAAATGCACTTTGGGTCACAATTGACGACACACTTAACGATGCACTGTTATGTTTTCACTCACAGGTATCAAAGTTGCAGACTGAGCTCGCGATTGAAAGGTAAATTTCAGCCCGAGTACACATAATTGTGTCAATTCATGCTATGTTATATCTGTAACGGGTTAAACGGGTGGATATGAAAGTAGATGAAAAGGGAATGGTTTAAATGCAATGAAAATTGCAACCGGATTCAGGTCACCCAAAGTTATTATTAATCTTGCATTCTTGCATAAATCCTGCATAATTTTCAAGTTTATAAACAGATGAAAATTTTAACAAAGTACATAAATAGTCAGACTGTAAATGTCAGGTTTCTTCTACTTTTATTTGCGCTTTTTTTTAGATTCTATATTTACCAGTTTAACGACTTTTGGTTAATGATTGTTTTCTTAAAAATTGAAGGCTACTATAAATTGTATTCTTTGGATCAACGAACACATAACAAGATATAAATATTGCTAAGGATTGCACACAATTGTTGGTTACCTGCAACTTATTTATATTAGAAAGGTAACAACAAGTTAGGTTGGCGTGCTTTAATAGTAACTCTTTTTTCTCTATTAAACAGTGTCATCGCTTTGGGATGCATTATACTAGCTTCGTCATGGCTTCTACCATTGTAGGTCCGAATGGATACTTCAGATCAAAATATTGCAAGTGCATGCACAAGAACACGAGGTGCGAAGTACACCTACATTTTTAAATCCAACAAGGTAAAGTTTTTAGACAAATTGTTATACACATTTTTTTAAAATTCCACATTCAGATCGATAGAAGGCCAAAATCATTGAGAGAATCGACACAGTTAAAAAGAAATTCAAATCAGAAGAGGATGTAGTATGGGTGGATTTGGTGCAAATTCTTTTGCCATATTCTCTTCTATTTTCCATATGTCTTTGTATAAGTCCATCTTAGCATCGATCTTGGCTTTTTGTTCATCTGAAAATGAATCTTATAATCTTATCAGATATTACAATTATCAACAATTTAACTTTTACTTAAAAAGCCAACTGAAGGACCCCAACAGTTGATCTAATAATATGCAATCCCAAACACTACTATATTGTGAATACAGGGGACTGGTATATAATAAGTGTAACGTTTGTCATGCTTCTTCGATATTTTTTGAAAAACGAATACTCCCAAGTTATCGTAAAATGCGCAGGGGCATTGGAGTAACAGGCATTCATAAATTTTGATGCTCATAAAAAGGATGCCGATGTTGTTTTGGCAAGCTTTTCACTTATGGTGCAGTCAGTGATACATCAACTTTATCAGGAAAGCCTACGACAATATTTTGCAAGGTAAAAATGAGACATTGCAGTCTTCTCCTGCTAACGTGCGTGGAAATAACCGTCACACACAACTGTTGCGCATAGGTACACTAACCTGTATATTTCAACACTATTAAATCCTCCTATCATGAAGACCCAACTCCATTTTTTCTTACAAATGACATACGAGTTACAAGTTACCTTATACTAATATATTGACGCCTGTTGTTATATGTATAAATGAAGGATCAGTTAATCCATACATTGGATTGTAGTAAAAGTCTTGCACTACGAATATCTAGATCTTTTTTTTTCTTCAGAGCACAATATCACTTGCGGTTGCCTCATATTGACACAATCATTGTTATTGTTATTTAAGGTACGAATGAAGCAACATGAATACAGTTTAGCTGTGTACATCAAAACGTCAACAGAAGGCGTTTAGCGTCATGAGGTAATTCAGTTATGTGTTTTTTTTACTCGCTATGGAACATGTGTTCTGGTTTTATATAGTTAATGTTGTTAGGGTCTAGCTTGGAAAATCATTTGTCTTTCATTTGTTACAGCCATGATGGTTCTTTAGTACCGCTTCAAGATTTACGGACGTGAGCCTCATCTCTCACTGTTTTATGGCGACCATTCTTAAAGTAGCTTGCAGCTTCACGATAATAAACATAAGGCATTTTATATTGTGCCCCAAAAAAAGGCCGACTTCTGAATTGTGTGATCCGTATATTTTTATGTGCTTCTTACAACATCTACTCCTCATAGCCTCTTGACGATGAGAGGAAAAAGAATAACAGAGGTTCGTAGATCTTAAAGGCATTATTATTTAGCTTTGATTTGCATACTGTGGGGAACAATTTATTTTCCGCTCTTCTTTATTTTAGTTGCATAAGCTTGGATTATATCTTTTGCAACTAAACAGATTCACGTGAATTTTTAGGAGTTTCGTGTTTTTTTTAGAGAATTAATAACCACATAGATGGTTTAACTAGATTATTAGTGATGCTATGAGTGACCAAAATGCAGTTACATTAACCTAAAAAAATCAGACTTTTATGCTGTGTTATGTGAAAGATTGCGAAAACTTGAACTGCTGCACTTTTCGCTTACAAAACATCAGCAGTTGCAACTAACAGGTTAGGAAAGAAAATTTTTAGTTCAAAAATTTGTGTGTTTGGTCATAGAGTTAGTTATGTTTGTCTCCTTTTGCAGACTTTCATTCCACGTGCTTGAGTCTTGAAGTTGTACACGCAAGCTCTCAGAGTTGATAAAAGAGCACCTGCTCCTGGTTAAGAGGAACTGATGCAACCAATTAGACAAGAGATAGAGAATAGCAGGGATTGCAATGACAGGAAGAGGATTCGTTGCTTGATTAGGGAAGGAATGGAGAGACTAAAGAATATAGATTAGACACTTTATAAATTACGACAAGGAATCTTCATGGACCTAACTAATAAGTTGTTAACTGATATTATGAAGACTAAGGTCCCCAACTGGATTTGTTTCTAATCATGCAAAGACTGATTTCGATTTCTAACATTCATGTTACTTTGCAACACGTTCCATATTCTTATTTGATAAAAAAAAAATCGTTCCATGCGCCATTGTTTTCATACATGTTCACTAGACACCTTAAACTATTTCTTTAGCAAAACAACCCGCCGCGAAGCGCGGGTTATACACCTAGTTTATTTCAATTTAAAAAGTTCTTAATACAAGGTGTTATAATATTTCACCTTAAGTCAAGTATATAATATAGATTGAAGCTAAAAATACTAATGTAGCGTCGTGAGTTATACGGAGTTATAAATTAGTTAAAAATATAACTTTTCAAAACAATAGTTTGTCTATTTGATGACGAATAATGTAATCTCAAAACCATTAAGACCTGATTTGTAATGTGCATAAACATTTGTAATAAAGTATAAAAAAAAGTAAAGGGCTTTAACTTAATTGGTACTCATCTTCAAAAACCCATTGGCCTATTAGAGAGATTTTGCTGTTAAAAGGTAAGAATCGAACCACGACTTGTGCTCACTCCTGTTGGTGCTCCACTGGCCAGGAGAATTGTCGAAACTATTCCTTGTTGGAGGACAATGGCCGGTGTCAAAAGGTGTAAAACCTCGCGAAAATTCACATAATTAACTTCGGTTAATTTAATAAATATTCTTTGTCATTATTGTAATTACCATTTTTACGGGGAAATTTAAAATTTTCTTTGTATATTAAAATGGTCACGATTACGATATTGTCAAATTCGTCAAACGACAAAACAAGTTATCGACAAAATTAACAAAACATTAATTACACTAAACCTAATTAATAAAAACCTAATTACTAAAATTAACTAAACCAAATCGGGCCCTTAATCTCCCTAAGCCCAACCAGCCCACACCAAAATCCAAATTCAATAATAATAATACACAATAGATCGACTAAGGCAGCTCCAAATCGTCTCGTTTAATTCTAATTTTTGCACACGACCTAAGTATATTTTTGCCCATCCTCGTTAAGCTCCTAGCCAACTATTAGTGTGTCGAATCTCACGTTCACACGTTGAGTTTTGATACGTTCTTACGAGGCAAAGTGTTTGGTTATGAATCGATCCAAATGATTTGTGAATTATTCAATTCTTATCCGTTTTAATCCTCGTTTGTTTCTAAATGATCCTAATAATGTTTCTAAGATGATTTTATGCTCAAATGTCCAATATGATCATGTATATACAAGTATTAAGCGATTTGGTAAATCGTTTATGTATATATGGTTGTGTCGACATGCATGAATGAATCACCACAAACATATTCCTTCATTCAAGCTCTCACATCCCATTTTATATCAATTAAAAATCGTCCTTGAAGCCATAGGTACTGACATGGTATAGTAACTTTTGTTTACTTGAGTCGTTTAACACCATACGATTCTTTTCGAATGGTAATATATACGAACCATGCATGCACTTGGTTTCCTCCATTCTCAAACACTTCTCATATACTTTTTCCTCCTAAACATCACTCTTACAAATCACAAGTCGAAGGTTATAGTAGTTGGGACTCAAGAAAGGAAATCGGGTTTATATACATATATAACGTTTGGGTTATATAGTGAGACTTGATATTCTTGTGTTCTATCTTAACACTCTCGATCTTAATCATCTCTAAGGTGTTTGTAAGTAGTTTTCAACATTTCTCAATCCATTTCATACGTTAAATATTAATCATGCATAATATCTATATTTGTTTCATCGTCTATCATTTTAGTATATTTATACACGTACATATTTGTTTTTAGAACACGAAACGTGACTAGCCTCTATCTTGGTAGGCCTAGGAGTCACGTAGCACGTACACTTCACATTTATTTTCATGTTACATGCATATAACATATCCATTTCAAATCATGTCACACGTATAAATTACCCAAAAATACTTAGTAAATATTTCATAACTTTCAAAATATAAAAACGAGCTAAACACTCTACAAAAGCAACGTATAACTTTTAATTTCATGTAACAAGTACCCAATATTTTTGCTCGACCTAAAAGACCACCTAGAAAACTATTAGTTTCATTTGTATAACTTATAAAAATAATCACGTTTAGACACTTTAAACGAGCCAAAGTGAATCGATATGAACCAGTTTTTAAAACCAAATTTATAATAAAAACCTTAAGTTTTGTCGAGTGGGCTTAAACCAAGGCCCAACAAGACTTTGCGTTTTAACAGCCCACTGGGCCTATAAAATATATTTTTAGAATCATAAAGGAAGCCCAAGTTCAAGCCCAAAAGAATTTCTATGCCCTCGCATCTAAATTTTTAAATGGGCCTTAGTTTGGTTCGAATCAAGGCCCATAAGCTAAATAAATAAGCTTTTTATGAAATAAGCAGTTGAGTTAAGCTTAAAATTTATAAAAGAAGCTAAGGAAATTTTTATAAAATTTTTATAATCACTTTTGCAAAAATTGGACTAAAAATGTAACGCGACGACTCATATAGGGACTAAATGTGAAAACTGTGAAAACTAAGGACTAAAAATGTAGAAACAGAAAGAAAGGATAAAAATTGATAATATAATATTGTTACAAGCTTAGATTGTAATATTGGACATGTAGTGGACTATAATTGTAAATATATATAAAAAGGACTAACGGTGTGACGCTAACGCCGTTAGTATAAAAATTGTAAAATTGGAAAAAGGACAAGGACTACACATAATCTATTTGACATTCTTATTTTATTTTCTATTTTACGGCAACCCTCACGTCATATGCATTTTTATTATGTTTTATATATACAACAACAACAACAACATACCCAATCCCGCAGGAGCGGGGTATGGGGGAGGTAGAAGTGTAGACAGATCCTACCCCTACCCCAGGCAAGGCCTAGGAGTAGAGAGACTGCTTCCAGGGAGACCTCCGGCACGTGCACAAGTGTGAGTGAAAAGCAACCCAAGGTGCAAGGAGCAAGAGAGCAAACAGACAAACAAAGCACAAAGTACCAAACAAAGAACCAGGAGCAAAGCAAGTAAAGCAAGCAAACAAAGCAAAGCGGCACGCAAGGGAAACAAGGAACGAAAAGGCAATAGAAACACAAGCAAGAACGCAAAGGCAAGCAGGCACCAGGCAAGAAGACAACACAAAGCAAGCAAAGCAACACAAGGGGGCAAAAGAAATATATTATTTATTTTTACGTTAACTATATATATAACGATACTTAAAAGGTTAATATTTTTACTTACGATTTAAAAAGGTAAAACTACGATGGATATTTTATATAAAGTATTTTCATATCATGCATGACATAATAATTTCATTTCACATCATCTATTAGTCATAACAAATAATGTTTATTTGTTATTCGTTCGTATTTACCAAATAGTATTTGGTTATATTCTCTGATAAATTTATTTATCAGGTTCCTTATTAAAGACGTTTCCATATTCGTACCCATAAATCCCATCCTATCTTACTTTTCATCATTTCCAAATCAATCCAGGTGAGTCATAGCCCCATTTCAAATAATTGTTTTTAACTCATTGGGGGATATACATGCTTACATATACTTTGATAACTTGATAAGTATATGAAATAAAATAAAATACATGATTCAAATCAATTTCCTAATTGATATAAAAATAATATAATTTGTGACTTATAATATATCAATGTTTCCAATGTGATTATTGTGGTATGAGAAATATATATTTATTGATAAACTATTTGACTGAAATATTGTTATTCATATGAAAATGCTCTCAATTCGATTAATGTGGTATGTGATATAAATGTGTTACTGGCGAAATATTCAAACTGAATTTGTGATACTCAAACGATACTATTTTCAAACTGAATTTATGATACTCAAATGATGATATTTTCAAACTGAATTTATGATACTCAAATGATGATATTTTTCAACTGAATTTCTGATACTCAAACGATACTGTTTTCAAATGGATTTCTGTGATACGATACTTGATTTCATGATGTGTGCTAAATGAGCCCATAAGTCCTTGATATTGCCTAAGTTAGCTTATCGCCATATAGTCCCTCAATCATAAGCCATTAATCACCGTAACGTGAGCGCGAATATAGTGAACAGATTCGAAACCTGTTTGGATTGACCTCCGATCCCACTAATACTTGACGGAATGCCATTATGCATGTGATTAGTCGTATTAGTCGTGATATACTATATTTGAGACAAGTAGGAATTGGCAAATCACCTACGAATAGAGGGCAAAATCTGTCATTGATTTGATAGAACACCCCTTCTGTTAACGTCTTGCGTGTCATGAGGCTTGGTGCAATATCTATAAAGGAAATATATATGTTTTCAACATATATTTAGATACAGCTGTATAGGTTTGACCATATGTGAATTGTATATCTGATTGATTTAGTATCATGAGTTTCCAGCTCATGTTAAGATTATCGATTCTTTATTAAATGTGATTGAATATTTATATGATTTATTTGTGATTATATCCAATACTTGTTTTATTACTGTTGTATTTTATAAATATCAAATATTCCTGAAATCTAACATAATAAAGGGTTTTTCCTAAAACTCTATGAACTCACCAACCTTTGTGTTGACACTTTTAAGCATGTGTATCTCATGTAATTTAAAGGAGCAGGACAAGACACGGAGTGGGCATTTATTACTCTGATAAATTAAAATGGTGTAAAAATAAAATTTGTCATTTTTACAAGTCTTTATATCTTTTCATAAGATGTTAAATCAAATGGTTCATCTTTTATCAAAATTATTATTTGAATGACAAATAACTTTCAAAAGGTTTCTTTTAAACCGTTTTCTGTGGTTAAAACTTCGATCCTCACCGTAACACCCAAATTACTTTTCCGCTGCTACAAACTTTAAAAATGGGGGTGTTACAAAAGGCACCCGGGATCAAGGTGTTCCCGCCAATTCACACATTTTTATAGATATCAAGACAAACAAACTTATTAAAAAAAATTACAATGTGATGCATGTACAACTTTATGATAAAGCATTGTTATGGCACAAACAGTTTATTAAGTTGTATGGTGAAAATGTGGCTTGGAATGTGTATAAAAAGGCAATAATACAAAGATTTGGGACTGTATTTGGCGATCCAATGGCTAAGCTAAAAAATGTTAAGCATGAAACTGTTGCTAATGCTTATCAAGATCCTTTTGCCAGTTTGTTAAGTAGACATGATATTAGTGAGGAACATGCTATTAGTTTTTATCTTAGGTTTAACCACGAGAAATTGAGATAGGGGATGCTTACTGTTTAACACATTTACAAGAGGCTACATTGAATGCAATTAAGAAAAATAATATATTTTGTTTTATGCTAGTAACACAAACACTTCAATATCACAACCAATTAGTAGTAGTTAGAATTCAAAACCTTTGTTGGCTTTACCCCAAACCAATGCAGTATGTGACTATAAAGCAAACACTAGGAAATAAATACTCAAGATGACTAGGAAGATAAAAGGGCTAGGAATTTGTGTTTTTATTGTCAAAGATAAGTTTCCAATACCAAGTATGAAATACTTGATTTATGAATTGTATGAAGCCAATATATTTTAAGAGTTGTATCTAAAGTAAATATACCATTAGATTATAATGTTTGAAGATGACGTAGTAAAGACAACATTCAAAACTAATCATAACAGGCAAAAACATATGGAAACGTGTAAAAACGGATGGAAATGTGTAAAAATGGACGAAACATGCAAAAACGTATGCAAACATATGAAAACGGACGAAAATTGACCAATCATGAAATGCTTATACAAACTCAAGGACCAAACATGTTATTTACTAACGAAATTGTTAACGGGAGTTAGAAAAAAACCTAATTCGGCAAAAAAATAAAAATAAAAAAATCGGGTACCTTAAATTGAGGGGGGAAATGTACTTTTAATTGAAATTGGATCTACGATAGGTATCTTTTTATACAATTTGCCTTTTAAACACTGTTGTAGTCTTACTTCATATTTTAGCTAATCAATTTGTAATATTCTACTGAGTTCGTGTAACAACTCCGAATCATTCAATATAACAAATTATTCAACTATCTTTCAAGTACAATTTAGCTTTTCTAATTCCTGTTAGTTGTTAGTCCTTGTTTGAGTATTTGATTCCTACAAATTCATATCAGATGCACCAGTTATAATGAAACGATAAGCATATCTTCTATTCAAAGATGTTGCAATTAGTAGATTAAACATGCAAGAGCATAAAAACTCAGACCCAATTCGCATTAATAATCAAATCCGTTAATACGTGCAACTTAATGTGTTATTTATTATAAGATGATTTGAGCATGAATCTAACAATCATATCTTACTTTTAAGAACTGATTAGAAAGTTTGAACATGAATCAAATAATGTTGTTATTTCTTAAAAAAATTATGAATGATTTTAATTTGCAATATATATATATGAAACAATAAAACAAAACATTTTTAATTTTATCATGAATTTAACATATTAATAAACCATTAAATAAATTATTTTAAAGCACATCTTAAATTTATCATAAAAAAAAGTTAAAAACCTATTACACATCCTAAGAGCCAATAAGACAAATCATCATTTCTTATTAGGTAATAACAAGTAATATGCAACAGAGAGAGAGAGAGAGAGAGAGAGAGAGAGAGAGAGAGAGAGAGAGAGAGAGAGAGAGAGAGAGAGACCACGACTTACTGAATAATAGGTAAAAAAAACTAGTATAGCAACTTTTTAAAAAACAACTCACCGAGTTTCCCAAGTTTTTCCATCTTTTTATCTTGGATTCTTGACGAGACAAACTAAATCAAGAAGGGATGTATTTTCGACAAAAAAGGCAACATCGTTTCTTGGACAACCATTCCTTAATGCAATCTTCATGAAACGAGTGCTGGCATGATACGATAACTTCGATGTGCTGGTTCACGATGAAGTCATCTACGCATATCGCACAATCATAATTCTTGGTCTTACCAGCCTCGTATAGTGGCTTCTCTACAGTTTTAGGTTGATCACCATCACGTACCGCCCCATCAACCTCATCAAAGTTTATAATATGCACGGCCGCAGTTATATGAACATCAACATTATTTACGGGCCTATCCACATGATCATGGTTTACGCAAAGCCGCCGACATACTTTAATGATCAAGTAACAAACATTTACAAAAAATATAGAAGCAGATGGTAAAAGCATAATCCACCACATGCGGTTAAGTTTACGAGTCGTTTTAGAAGGCATATTTGATCGATTTGGATAAAATTCTTAGAATAGGATGGTTTTTAAGGAAAATAGTTGTTGGTTGAATTGTTCTTTTCCTTCCAAAACTAAGGGCCCGTTTGGTTTATAAATAAGTTTGGATTCGGATTTGTGAGAAAAAAATATTAAGAGAGATAAAATATATTTTAATTGATATAATAATTAAATTGTATTTAAATATAATATTTCTATAAAAAAAATGTGTTAATTGCAAAAATTGTCCCTAAGGTTTGCTCAAATTGCAGATTTCGTCCCGAATAATTAAAATTGCAAAAATCGTCCCTAAATCAAACCTTTTGGCAAATTTTGGTCCCTAGCTTTAACTGCCGTTAAGGAAATTCCGATAGAATTTACACGTTAGCCCTTCTAGCCAACAATTCTTACAGCGTTCATCCTTTTAACTAACGTCCGTTGTAATTGAAAAAATCGGTTTTAATACGTTCGTTTTCGTCCATTTTTATACAATTTCGTCCGTTTGTCTTACGTTTTTATACGTTTTCATCAATTTTTATACGTTTTCGTTTGTTTTTATACGTTTTCGCCTGTTTTACTTACGGTTTCATACGTTGTCGCCCGTTTTTATACGTTTTCATTCATTTTCGGCTATTTTTAAATGTTTTCGTCCGTTTTTACACATTTTCGTCCGTTTTTCTTACATTTTTATACGTTTTTGCCCGTTTTCATCCCGTTTCGTCAATTTTTATATGTTTTCGTCTGGTTTTATATCTTTTCATACGTTTTTAATCATTTTCATTCATTTTTACACGTTTTCGCCCGTTTTTCTTCAATTTTTATACGTTTTCGTCCGTTTATCTTACGTTTTTATACATTTTTGCTCATTTTTATACGTTTTCATCCATTTTCGTCCATTTTTATACATTTTCATCCATTTTTAAACCTCTTCATACGTTTTTAATCATTTTCATTCGTTTTTTTTACATTTTCGCCTGTTTACTTACGTTTTCGTTAGTTTTTCTTATATTTTTATACGTTTTCGCCAGTTTTTATACGTTTTCATCCATTTTCGTACATTTTTATACGTTTTCATCAATTTTTATACCTCTTCATACGTTTTTAATCATTTTCATTCGTTTTATACATTTTCGCCTGTTTGCTTACGTTTTCGTTATTTTTTCTTATATTTTTATACATTTTCGCCCGTGTTTATACGTTTTCATCCATTTTCGTACATTTTTATACGTTTTCATCCATTTTCGTCCATTTTTATACCACTTCATATGTTTTTAATCATTTTCATCTATTTTTATACGTTTTCGTCCATTTTTATATATATGAAAATGGGCAAAAACGTATAAAAACAAACGAAAGCATATAAAATGGACGAAACCGTATAAAAACGGACGAAAACATATAAAAATGGCCAAAAACAGACGAAATGAATAAAAATGGATGAAGGCGTATAAAAACAGACGAAACATATTAAAATGGCCAAAAACGGAAGAAAACGTAAGAAAAACGGGCAAAAATGTATGAAAACAATTAAAAACGTAAGAAAAGGTATAAAAATGGATGAAAACGTATAAAAATGTAAGAAACGTATAAAACAAATGAAAACGATTAAAAATGTATGAAAAGGTATAAAACCGGACGAAAACATATAATAATAGACGAAAACGGATGAAAAAGTATAAAAACAGACGAAAACGTAAGAAAAACGGGCGAAAACGTATAAAAACGGACAAAAACGTATAAAAATGGCCGAAAACGGATGAAAACGTATAAAAACGTAAGTAAAACGGGCGAAAACCTATAAAAACAAACAAAAACGTATAAAAATTTATGAAAACGTATAAAACGAGCGAAAACGTAAGACGTAAGACAAACGGACAAAATTGTATAAAAACGGACGAAAGTGAACGTATAATAACCGATCTTTTTCAATTATAACAGACGTCAGTTAAAAGGATGCTGCAAGAATTGTTGGCTAAAAGGGCTAACGTGTAAATTCTAACGGAATTTACTTAACGGCAGTTAAAGCTTGGGACTAAAATTTGCCAAAAGGTTTGATTTAGGGACGATTTTTGCAATTTTAAGCTATTTGGGACGAAATCTGCAATTTGAGCAAACCTTAGGGACGATTTTTGCAATTAACTCAAAAAAAAGTGTTGTGAGTGAAGTACAATGAGTCTCATCTGTTTTACATAAAACCTACCATACTTGAGTGGAATGAAAAAGTAGTGAGCTCCGCAAGTTTCAAAGTATTACTTTGTCTACCAAACATCATATATCATCTCTCATACCCAAATCCGAATCCCACACCCCTCAACCAAACGGACCCTGAAAAATTGGTGATCTTTTTTTTCTTCATATTTATCAAAATTAACTCAGGCCCTACCCAACTTTTTTCGCTTTTAATTGTTTATTGATCTTGCTATTTCTAAAAATATATTTTATCCGTATCGGTTTTTAAAATTTCCACGTGTATAAAGGTTAGCGGCGTAGCTTGTTGCTCGTTTGCCTTCAACCACAATGTAAATTCTATTATTTTGATGAAATAAATTTGAGACTGAACTTGGAGTTATGTGTATAAGTATATCTTGTTACGTTTGGATTTATGCTTTCTCCCAGACACTATGAAGTGATTATTTACATTTGCAAAAGTTAATTTCAAAATGCAATCCCAAACACCCTCGTTCAACATGATACTACCAAAAAAAAGACAAATAACGACCCTTATAATATAAAATGACCATTTCTTACTAACCAAAAGTTTTACAGCTAAATTATCATATAACAAAAGCAAAATTTTGACAATAATTTATATCAAGCTCAATTTCAAATTTTTTACGAATTTAAGATCACATTAATAGCAGAACCAATAACATTACAACATTATCTTTCTAAGCAAATTTCACATATATAACTTCCCAAATAAACAGATCCGCAAATTGAAAAATGTAACAACGGAAATTGACATAAAAATAAACTGATATTCCATTCCAAATTGCAATTACACAAAGATATACAAAACAACATCTTCTCATTACTACACCAACACCTAACCAGATCTAAAATAACAACCACCAGAATCTAACCATAACAATAAACCCAACCTTAAATCTAACCCCCAAACCCGTAAAGGGTCCTTCCTTGCCTCTTCAAAGCATAAACCACATCCATAGCAGTCACTGTCTTACGGCGAGCGTGCTCGGTGTAGGTGACGGCATCACGGATGACATTCTCCAAAAAGATCTTCAACACGCCACGTGTCTCCTCGTAAATCAGACCGCTGATACGCTTCACACCACCACGACGAGCAAGACGACGGATGGCAGGCTTGGTGATACCTTGGATGTTGTCGCGGAGAACTTTCCTGTGACGCTTTGCTCCTCCTTTGCCTAAACCCTTTCCTCCCTTTCCTCTTCCTGACATTTTTTGATTTTGAATTTGGGATGTTTGGATTAATGTATTGTTATTTGTGTGTGTGTGGATTGGGGGTGTGGGTGGTTGGGTTTATATAATGGTGGGGTGGGAGTTTGTGTTTGTTTAAAGGGTGTGATGATCGTTGGATTGGATGGGAGTGGGTTAAGGAGAGACGTTGGATTGTGATCCGTGTGGTGAAAATGGAGTACTGTGATTGGTGGATTAGTGGATGTGCGGATTTAAGCTTGGTGAAGCATGTGAACTGTGAAGTACACACGAGTTTTTGACTTTTAAAAAGTGTGTATTTCTAATGTTTAACAAAATGCTTTATTTCAAATTTACACTTATTTTGACTTAAAAAGTTCTTAATCGGATACAAGTGTTATACGGATTTATATTTCACCTTAACTATACCAACTATAATATAGATTGAAGCTAAAAATACTAATGTAACCTCGTGCAGTTATATTGGGTTATAAATTAGTTAAACATATAACTTCTAAGGACAATAGTTTGTCTATTTGATGACGAATAATGTAATCTCAAAACCATTAAAACCTGATTTGTAATGTGTATAAACATTTGTAATAAAGTATAAACAAAACCAAAAAGGCTTCAGCTAAGTTGTTACTCATCTCCAAAAATTTTATGGGCTCACTAGAGATATTTTTGTGGAGAAAAGGTAAGGGTTCAAATTTCGGCTCGTGCTCACTTCAGTTGGTGCCCCACTGGGTCAGGAGAGTTGTCGGATCTTTTTCTTGTAGGGTGGACAATGGTCACCCTGAGTCGGTATGTTCCCGCCAATTCACACCTTTTTGTAGATATCGAGACAAACAAACTTAAAGAAAAACCAATATTTTTTTACAGTGTGATGTATGTACACCTTTATGATAAACCAATGTCATGGAAACACTTACACCTACCTTACGCCGTTGTCACAAACTATGGCCTCCCATACGTTCGATGTTTTTGAGGATCTTCTAGCTGATCCATTCCGCCCAGCACAGATCACCATGGCTCCTGTTGATCCTTACAGGATTGTCGTGCATTCAACTACTTCATCACCGACAACAGTTACTTCTGCACCACCTGCTTCATCTACTTCTCAGGGACCCTCATCTTCTTTGGGGCTTCCTAGTACTTCGAGACAACTTACACTTCATCAGGCTTTGGCTCGTGTGGTTCCACGTTTTGCCCACCGAGCTACGACACGCATGTCCGTGCGCCCTTCGTCACCACCCATGCACTTTGATGCTCACGTTCTTCTGTCAGATGCACCACCCACATCATTCCGTCGTCGTCCTAGATCACCTACCCTATCACCACATCGTTCACCTGTTCAGAGACGACGACTGGTGGAGTACCCCTCATATGAGGAGGAGGCTGATGACCCTCAGGAGGTTAGCAGGGGGATGATGACCCACAGGAGGGTGAGGAGGATGATCCTCAGGAGGAGGAGATGCGTGATGATGATGGTTCGCCAGCACATTCAGCTCATGCTGCGGAGCCCGATTCCCTGATACATCCGCTAGAGCCGGTTTCACCTGATCACCCATTTTTGTTTGATTCACCACCTGGTAGTCCCGTGGCGTCGGACGCGCCATCTAAGATATCTGCTGAGCCTGCAGATTTGGGTGAGACTGGTAGGATTTGGGCTCGGATTACCGCACAGGGCGAGAGGATCTCGCAGATGGCTGATCGACTTGAGATGGTTATTGGAGAGTTTATTGCTGAGTTGATAGTTGATTTGACTACTGTCGTGGGCAGGATGATAGCGATTAGGAGAGGGATTATTGAGGTATATGAGCAGATAGAGAGTCTGCAGAGAGGGTTCGTCACGGCTCGCGAGGCAGATCGCAAGTTGTGGCAGAGGAACACGGAGTTGGAGAAGGAGGTAGCAGACCTCAAGAGGGATAGTGATACTCACAGTGTCGAGTTGGGATCGTTATGGAGAGAGTTGGATGGTTTGAGATCGGAGCTGAGGAGTCTACGCCAGCATAGTAGCTAGATAGTTGGATTATGTTGTCATGTTGCTTTCTGAACCAAGGAGTGCTTGGTTAGAAAAGCTAGTTATCTTGTCTTTGATGTATTTTAGTTGCATGTTCGTCTCGTTTGGAACGATTAGTATCCTTTATGTCTTTTGTAGTTGGAACGATGTCTTGATCGTTATTTGTATGGATGATGGTTATTATATATGATGATATGTGGTTTTGGATGTCATGGAAATTGCGTTCCTATTTGTTTGATTGATGTCTTATGATGTTTTGTTGTTATTCTGCCGATATCTTGGCTTCATACACCCAATTCTTGTTGAGCGTATGATAAATACTATCGGAGACTCATGAACCTTGTATTGTGTTTCAGATCAATGGCCCCACGACAAAACCCTGTCAGAGCTACCCGAACTGGTCCTGCAGTGACTACCCCTGGTCGCCGAGGACGCCGTCGTACACGAAATGTTGAAACCCCTACTCCTGACAACCTGGACACCACCAATCGTAACAACAGGAATCAAAATGTTGATGTTCAGGGAGACAATGATCATATTCCACCGAATGCACCTATTATGGATCAAGCTATGATCAATCAACTTGTGGAACAACGTGTTTCTGAACTACTAGCTGAGTCGAATCATTCCAACAACTCTGCTGGAACTTTTCCACCTGTTCGTACTAATGGATGTAACTACAAGGAGTTCCGAATCTGTGGACCCATTGAGTTTGGTGGAACTGAAGGAGTGGTCTACTTGGTCAGGTTGATAGAGAAAACCGATTCAGTATTCAATGTCAGCAATTGTGCGGAGAATGCAAAGGTAAAGTTTGCTTCTTTTACTTTTAAGGACGAAGCATTAACTTGGTGGAACAATTAACGAAATTCGGTTGGGAGTGAAGTGGCTTATGTCATGACTTGTGAGCAGTTTAAGTCCTTGCTGATTCAGACTTACTGCCCAAGGAATGAGGTTAAGAAGTTGGAGATTGAGTTTTGGAATCACAAAGTGAAGGGTACTGATATGGCGACTTACAATCGTCGTTACCAGGAGTTAGCCTTACTTTGCCCAGATATGGTTCAAACTGAGACTCAAAAGATTGAGCGGTATACCGATGGATTGCATGTAGCTACAAGGAACGATGTGATTGCTGCTAGGCCTACAAATGTTCATGAGGCCATCACGATCGCTCAATAATTGATGGACTCGTTGGAATTGGAAGAAGCTGATAAGGATAAGAATGGAAAGAGGAAGAGAGACCATCACTCTAAGGGTAATGATCATCGAAACATGCGACAAGCTATTGCCAAGGTTTATGCTATTGGGGATGGAGATAAGAGGAACTACAATGGAGATGTACCCAAATGTGGTCGTTGTTACAAAAATCATTCTGGACGATGTACTGTGATGTGCAAGAATTGTTCAAAGATGGGACATATAGCTAAAGATTGTAGAGCTCGACCACTTGCTATGGTTCAAGCTACTCCTGAAACTATGAGTAAGGGGAATGTTACATGTTTTGGATGTGGAAAGAAGGGACACTGTAGAAATGAGTGCATGGAATCGTGGAACCGAGGAAATCAAGGATCGGGTGGTAATGGGTACAATCATGGAATCCGTGGAGCTGGAGGAAACCATGAAGGACATGACAACGAGAAAACAATGTGTGGAAGCAGGAGCTGCTCATGGGAGAGTGTATGCAATTGGGAACGAGAGAAGAGAAGACCCGAACGTTGTTACTGGTACGTTCCTTCTCAATAATCGTTATGCTTCCATACTATTTGATATTAGTGCCGGTAGAAGTTTTGTGTCCACTACATTTGCACCCTTACTAGAAAAACCCCCGATTGCCTTAGGAATTGGTTGTGATTTAGAGTTAGCTAACGGAAACGTATAAAGGATTAAGACTATCATTCGCGGTTGCACGTTAAATTTCTTGAATCACCCTTTCAACATAGATCTTCTACCCGTCACGTTAGGAAGTTTCGATGTCATCATTGGTATGGATTGGTTGTCGAAGTATCGTGCTCACATACTTTGCGATGAGAAAATAGTGCGTGTGCCTTACGGCAAGGAGATTTTAAATATACAAGGAGATCGAAAAGGTTTGAGGAGCCCATCCAGATTAGCGGTCATTTCTTGCACTAAGCTACCGAAGCTAATGAAAAAAGGATGTTGCCTTTTCTTAGCTAAAATCTCTGAGAAAAGAGGGAAGGAGAAGAAACAAAGATGCATTGGAGATGTGTCTATAGTTCGTGACTTTCCGGATGTATTTCCCGATGACTTACCGGGAATCCCGCCCACTAGACAAATGGAGTTTCAGATTGAGTTGATACCTGGTGCTGCACCCGTGGTACAGGCACCTTATCGACTCACACCGACTAAACTGGAAGAGTTGTCGAAACAATTGGCGGAGTTAGCAGAAAAAGGGTTTATACAACCAAGTTCTTCACCTTGGGGAGCCCCAGTTTTATTCGTGAAGAAAATGTGTATTGATTACCGAGAGCTTAACAAGCTAACGGTGAAGAATAGATACCCGCTACTGAGGATCGATGACTTGTTCGATCAGCTTCAAGGATCGAGTGTGTATTCGAAGATCGATATGAGATCGGGGTATCATCAACTTAGAGTTCGCGAGGAAGATATTCCAAAAACGGCTTTCAGAACCCGTTACGGTCATTATGAATTCCAAATGATGTCGTTTGGGTTGACTAACGCACCGGCGGTATTCATGGATCTCATGAATCGGGTGTGTAAGCCTTACTTAGACAAGTTCGTGATCGTGTTCATTGACGATATTCTAATCTACTTAAAGAGTGAGAAAGAGCATGAGAAACATCTAAGACTCATCTTAGAATTGCTCAGGCAGGAGAAGTTGTATGCCAAGTTCTCTAAATGCGAGTTTTGGATTCCGACGGTACAATTTTTGGGTCATGTGATTAATAGTCAAGGAGTTCATATAGATCCCGCTAAGATTGAAGCTATTAAAGATTGGGCCACACCAACGACCCCAATTGAAGTTCGTCAATTTTTGGGTTTAGCCGGTTACTATTGAAGATTCACCGAGGGATTTTCGAAAATAGCAAAGCCGTTGACCAAATTGACTCAAAAAAATGCTAAATACGAATGGGGAGATAAGGAAGAGGAAGCATTTCAATTACTTAAGGAGATACTGTGTAGCGCTCCTATCTTGGCATTGCTTGTAGGTAGCGAAGATTTTGTCATTTACTGTGACGCTTCTCATAAAGGTTTGGGAGCCGTGTTAATGCAACGAGAGAAGGTGATAGCTTATGCTTCCCGACAGCTCAAGAAGCATGAGAAGAACTACACCACCCATGATTTGGAGTTAGGTGCTGTGGTTTTTGCCTTAAGGATATGGAGACATTATTTGTATGGAACCAAGTGCATTGTATACAATGATCACAAAAGTCTACAACACATCTTGAATCAAAAAGAGCTCAACATGAGACAGCAACGTTGGATTGAGCTGCTAAGCGATTATGATTGCGAAATTTGCTACCATCCCGGTAAAGCAAACGTCGTTGCTGATGCTCTTAGTCGAAAGGAGAGAATACCACCGTTACGAGTTAGGTCATTAGGAATGACTATCGTATCGCCGTTACCATCTCAAATATTAGAAGCTCAAATGGAAGCGTTGAAAGCAGAAAACCGACCTGTTGAAAATATATTAAAAAAATGGTATTTGGCGGAACCATCTCAAGTCCGTGTACCTTTCTGGTACCGAGCCCCCCACCCAACAAGGAAGGCATATCCCGGTAAATTACCTAGGCAACACTGGCTGACCAAGTTGGAGTCCGGATTCGAACCCCCGCCTTTAAGCTTTGACTTGGTCAACTGCGCGCTTTTGCGGTAGTTGGTGGCCAACTGCCCTAAGGCAGCTGGTTGATGAAAATATATTTGGGATGGCAGATAATGAGAAGGGATTTGTTAAGCATTCTGATGGAATATTATGTTTTGGAGACCGAAGTTAGGTACCATTGTTGGACCCTTTTACTTAGTTATGGTTAACTACAAAATTAATCTAACCAAGTTCCATGGTATAGCAACGTGTTGATTAATTATAAAAGCAAATAAACGTAAAAGATATAACACAAAGTTTTTCAACGTTTAATTCTTTATTAAAAATTAATCAAAAGAATTATACCCAAGTGTTTGCGGAACAACACTTGGGATTGAAATGACAAGTATGGTGCACTCCTCACTAAACACAAACTAAGTTTGAGTGACAACTAAGATCCTGCTGAGCTAACTCAGGGATTGTGTTGTTCTTTGGAGAGAGTAAAGATTTGGTTTGTGAATGTCTAAGCATTAAGTGCACAAACGTAATCTTTACCTCTCTCACTTATTCTTTATTTGTACACAAGTAATTTCTAACACTTACCTAATGGACAAAGACTACAAGACAATATTACATCATCATACATTAGACAAAATACATAGGTATTTTGTCCCTGTTACAATTGGCTATAAGTAGTAAAGGACAAGGATGCTTTATGGTCTTTAGTGTTGACACACTTCTTGGTATTATACTCATTCAGGGAAAGTTGACCTTTGCATGATAAGGATCATCCCTTATCCATTCAAACTTATCCCGCCTAATCCCGCCTTTTACTTCAGTCTTCTTATCTCCAATATTTGTTCACTCAGTGATCTTAGTTGGTGAGGAGTCATGGAACTCAGTGAGTTATTGTCATCCCTCACTGAGTCCATCATCCTCTTCTTTGGCTCATGTATCATTCACTGAGAACCGCGTCACTAAATGGTGAACCTTTCTTCGTAGATTCGCCCTGAGCGTCTTGAGGATGATTCACTGAACAACTATGCATTAAGTGACTTGTTTGGTGTTCTCGGTTATGAAACACTTATGATATTTTATGTTCAAATCCTGGATTAAGGAGTTTGGGTTTTATCAGACCCAACAGTCTCCCCCTATTTGGATATACAAATAGCCTGAGTGTTTTCAAGGTTTTGTGAGAGATAGCAAAGGTATTATCTCTATAATCCTGACTTACTACGTATTGTTTAGGACACTGAATGTTAAACAAAACATCAATATTATTCATGATTATTACAATCCTAAACAAAACAAAGTAAATAAAGATAGTTGGTGTTGCAGACATGCTCAGGCTTCAGAACTTCAGACCCATGGCTTCAAGTTTGGCTCTCTTAGTATTCAGTAGGTGTTTATCAGGATGCTCTTTGATTTTGTTCTTCAGGTCATGACAGAATCTTGCATTAGCCTCATTCTTGATGGGATTGGCCATAAAGAAGTAACCTGTCATTGCCTTAACTCCAACATGATCCATGTTAGCCCATCTTTGGAAGGCTGGATCTCCAAACTCATATGTGAAGAAGAGACCTCTCTCACGTTGCTCAATGACCAAATTGTTCACAAATGTAACTCCTTCAGGGAGGGCTCTCTTGTAGTTTAGACCCAGAGCACTGACTTCTGGTTCACTCTATATCTTCTTCCTTTTCCTTTTAGAAGACTGAGTAAGAGGAGCCTGAATAGCAGGTACTGAAGCTGGTAGCAATGAAGGGATCCCAAGTTCCTCATGCTTCTTGGCTAACAGATCATACCTATTCCTGAGGGATTTCATTAGGTTCTTGACAATGACATTGTTCTTCTTTGCAATGATTGGACCAAGTTCATCAAGCTCAGTGATCCCAAAGTCAGAAAATCTGAAAGGATCATGAACTTCAAAATGTCGTTTGTCCTGACCTCTGTAGACACTGAGAACAGCAGGTTTAGAGTTTTGGTGAATCTTTACATCAATGATAGGTTATGGGTTCAGTCTCTGTGTCATGATCCATGTATACTTCTCAATGTTTTGTTGCCTGATTTCAGCAGATCTCTTCAGTTTAGCTTCCTTCTTTTCTTTTAGAGCCATCAGGGCAGCATCCTGAGCCTTTTTGAACTTTTCACCACCTTCTCTATGTGCAAGGTCCTGAGGCTTTAGTCCAATAGTTGTGGCTTCCTCATTAACCACCTCAATGAGAGTAGCCTTGCTTGCTTGTTCCTCCTGAGCTACTTTCCTCAGTCTTTCCACTTTATCCATATGAGCTTGGATTTCATCTTCAGTCATCATGTATGTAACGCCATTCATTTGAAAAGGAATACTGACAGGTGCATCAGGATCCGGTCTAATGACTGAAGAAGCAGCAACCAAAGTAGTTGTAGGCTCAGACACAACAGTGAGAATGCCTTTGCCCTTGTCTGTCTGGATTGATGGTTTAGTGGTTGTTTCAGGAGACTGGAAGGATGAGATTAGAGTGGCTTCAATTATGCGCTCCCCCTCAGCCTGAGAGGAAGGTTGACTAGTGGAGGTATCAGGAACTCCTATTTGTGGGACTTCAGTGGATCTCTCCCCCTCAACTATTGCCGCAACGTCAGTGAGAGCAAGAGTTGGTGCCACTGAAGGACCCTTGAAGGCCTGGTAAAGTTCGGAGAGCATGTTTTTTATGTCAGTAGTGTCCTTCTGGATTGTAGACACTTTGGCATCCAGTGAAGCCTGAGAGGACTCAATGGCAGATATCCTTGGCCCAAGATTCCAGGCCAAGGAGTTGGAAGACTTAGCCCAAGCAGCCAAGTTTTTCTCCATGAGACTGAGTGATGAGCAGATGGACACCACTGAAGAATTGAGACTGATTGATGCTAAACAGTCAACTTATATTGACCAAGGAATGGTCAACAAAGTCAAATAGCCTAGAGTCAATCTCCGGGTAATATAGGAAATCACCAGGTCGTTATACCCCGACGAGATGTGAATTGTATCTAAACGTGCTTGTGATCGGGTGTTTATTCACATAAAAGGTTTATGATGAAAATTATGAAAAGAAATAGCTTAGGAAAGCTATGTGATTGATTGCTTGAATTTAGATTAAGAAGAAGTGAACTTAAAACCTAAAAACCGTACGTTTGCTGAAAACGGAAACAAACGTACGTAAATAAAAGTGAGTGAGATTATCTGAAAAGGCTACTGGTATAAAAATGATATTTTTACAAACCTAATGATTAAAGAAAATTTTTGGAAAATTAAAATTAATTTTTACACTATTTATATAATTATTATTAATTAAATACTAATTTCCTATTTACTTTTAATTAATTAAATTAACCTAAAATACAAATAATTATGAAATTAACCTAGAAAAATAAAATTTAAACTTAGAAAAATCTAAAATACTGTAAAATTAATTTTAGAACTGAAAATATATTTTTAAGACTTTTTAATTAATTATTACTAATTATTAACTATTTATTAATTACTTTTTAATTATTTAAATTAACCTAAATTCTAATTAATTATGAAATTACACTAGAAAATTGAAAATAAAATTTGGAGAAATTAAAAATAACTAAAAACTAGTTTTAAAACTAAATTTGTATTTTTCTGATTTTCTAATTAAGTAATATTAATTATTTACTATTTATTAATTATTAAAAACTAATTTAAATTAAGAAAAATACCAAATGATGCAAGAAAAATCTGAGAAAATTACTAAAATTATTTTTAACTACTAGAAGCCTAGGAAAAAATTAAAAATGAGATTAGCTTATAAATAAGCTGAGGTAATAAGCCAATTGGCTTAAATAGAAGCTATCACTTCCAATAAGTTGAGCTTTTTGGAACTTTTCTGTTTCACAACTGTTTATGGGATGATTTTAAGTAACTTTTGTGAAGGTAATTTGTTTGGAGATAAAAAATAAGCAGTCTGGGTAGCTTAGTGTAATGACAGATGAGCTATTTGAGCTTATTAGGACTTGAGTGATATGCAAAAGCTACCAAATGATGTCACAACCACAAATAAGCTACAAACAGATTAATAAAAACTTAAATCAAACCAAATTAAGACAATAAGCACAAGAAATAAGCACCAATTAAGCTATAAGCAATCCAAACACCAAACAGTTCACAACAGGTCCAAGGGGTCAACTTTAGGGCACTATGGGGTCCACTAGGGACCTTGGAAGTCCAAACAAAGAGACAAGCCAATAAGCTGAGCTTATTGGCTGTCTAGAAAACTAGGGTTCACCCTCTGGGTCCCACAGATGAGGTCAGGGGGAGGGTTTGGTTTGGTAGTTGGATACATTTATTGTGGGTGGTTTGTTTGGTGAAAAGGTAGAGGGGGGGGGGGGGAGACATCGTTCCTGGTTTTGGGGGGAAAATGGGCGAGGAAGAGGGTGTTGACCGGTCTTTTTAGCAGTTTGACTTGTTTGACCCTGGTGTGTTTGGTATTAAAAAGGGTGGGCCGTGGGGTGTTGGATTGGGCCTGGATTTGGATTGGGGTTGGGCTTGGCTTGGGGTAATAATAAATAAGGGTCCGGTTTGGTTTGTTTAGTCACAAGGACCATTCTTGCAATTAGACCAAAGATGAGGGTTGAAGTTGTAATTTCTCCAAAGTGCTACCAAGGACCAATCATGCCAAATATCATTATCCAAGAACCATTTTTGCATTTTCCACTTTTCAAAATTCCCAGGGACCATTTTGCCAGTTTTGAAATCTTAGGGACCAAACATGTAATTTTTGAAACTGATGACCCAAGTATCATATTTTGTGATTTTTAACTTTCAAAAGACTTGGGTTGACTTTTCTTTCAAAAATAAATGCATAGGGACTATTTTTGACAAGTTTTGAAACTTCGGGGACTGAAACTGCCAATATTGCAAACTTTGATCATTTTTCATTTGTTTTTGCACATTTTGCTTTTAAAACATATAAAACACAATCCCTAGGATAATTTAAGTATTTCGATGACTTTTTGATTGTTTTTGTATGTTTTGCTGTTCAGATTTGATAAAAATGATGAGTGTTTAAGCACTCATCAATCCCCCACACTAAACTATTGCTAGTCCCTAGCAATCTTTTTAGAAAACTTGATGGACTTGAAGTCTCTTTACCAAAAGCCATCACTTCTGTAGTAGCCAAATGTTTCAGTTCAAGTAAGAACTATGGTCCACCTGATAACCATGTGATTTTGAGCAAACCACCAGCTTTCAACGGTTTTGATTTGTCTTTACCAGAAGCCGTTTGTTTCTAGACTAGCCAAGTCTTGATGGACACAATCAACATCTTGGTGAGCTGATTACCAATTATGGTTTTTCCACTGCCTTTACCACAAGCCATAATCTTGCGGGCTAGCCAACTCTTTCACTTTTTAGGATATGGCGAGTTGAAATACCATACAATTTTGGGCAAATTGCAAGCCATCAACGAATTTTAGTTATATTTACCAAGAGCCGTTTGCTCCTGGATTAGCCAATCCCTTTATCGGTTAGACATGGCGGACTAATAACCACACAAATTTTGAAATAAAGTGAAAAATTTTGAAAATTTTGGCCAAAAACGGGGTACTAGAGGATATATTGTGATAAAATTCGCTAGAATTTCCCCCCACACTTAGAATTGAATATTGTCCCAATATTCAAAGTCCCGGCTATTATGCCGACTCTTTGAACGGAAAAAGCCAATATTCGAAACTAATTGTGGCAACACCGTATTTCACTTTATTTCTGTACACACATTTTTTTAATATACATATGCACATTTCAAACAGCAGGGGGTGGCCATTCCCCCACACTAAGTTGGTAGAAAGTAGAAAGAAATCAGAGATATGGGTGAAAACCCGTATTGTGCTATTGTTTTTGTTCATCGAGTCGCTAGCTTGACTCGATCCCCAAATTCAATTGTCCTTGGAGAAAGTTTGGAGATCCGGGACAACCATTGATGGTATGTCCTCTCCAAAGTAATGTTTCAATCGATGTCCATTCACTTTGAAATTTGGACCGTCATTTTGAGATAATTCGACGGTGCCATAAGGATAAACCTTTGCGATAGTGAATGGACCAGTCCAACGGGTTTTTAGCTTTCCCGAGAAGATCTTGAGCCTAGAGTTGAAAAGAAGGACTCGATCACCAACGTTAAAAACGCGGTTCTTGATTTTGGAGTCATGAATCTTCTTTGTCTTTTCTTTATAGATCAAAGAGTTCTCGTAAGCTTGATCACGAAGTTCATTTAATTCATTCAGTTGAACTTTCCTATGATCACCCGCAGTTTTGAGGTCAAAATTTGCATGCTTGAGAGCCCAATAGGCTTTATGCTCAAGCTCGATCAGTAGATGGCACGCTTTCCCGTACACAAGTTTGTAAGGCGTACACCCGATGGGTGTTTTGTAAGCCGTACGGAAAGCCCAGAGTGCATCATCTAGTTTATCCGACCACGATGCACGATTTTCACCCACGGTTCTTTCCAAAATTCTTTTAATGCCCCGATTGGAAACTTCAACTTGTCCACTTGTCTAAGGGTGGTACGCAGTAGAAAGACGGTGAGTTACACCGTACTTTTGCATGACTTTGTCGAATTTGTCATTACAGAAATGCGTACCACGATCACTAATAATAGCACGTGGAGTTCCAAATCGTGCAAAAAGAGCTTTCAAGAATTTCACAACTACTCGGGCATCATTTGTGGGTAAAGCTTTCGCTTCAACCCATTTTGACAAGTAGTCAACAACCACGAGTATATACTTGTTACCATGAGAAGACGGAAATGGCCCCATAAAGTCTATGCCCCATACGTCAAAAATTTCACAAACTTGAATTGCATTTTGAGGCATTTCGTTCTTTTGTGAAATGTTCCCGTGACGTTGACAAGCGTCACTAGAATTGACTAATTCTTGGGCATCCTTGTAGATTGTGGGCCAATAGAAACCGGAGTCAAATACCTTTTTGGCGGTGTAGTTAGGATTGTGGTGGCCCCCCGTGGGATCATGTGAAAAACTAAAGGGGGGGGGGGGTTGAATAGTTTTGCGTCTTTTTCGTTTAGTAAAAGTTTGCTTTTAAAGAATTGATGCTAATTGTAAAAACCTTTGAAGCTAAAGTATAGATACAAATTAATTCACATATATCACATAGACACTACTTATTTAAAGTGTTGAATAGAAATTATAATTTCATATATCTCACTTAAATATAAGTTTGTATTTATATATGTATATGTGTTTTAATAATTGTATATACTTATATTTTACTAATGTACAATTGACGTTGTAAATGGAACCTAGTTTGATCTTTTATGTGAAATCAATATATGCACAACACACAATTATAACAATGTACGAAATGATAATAAGTAAGCAAGCAAAGAGTTAGAGATGGAAAGATCAAACCGAGAGACAAAGGATTTATATTGGTTCGGCTACAAGGACATCTTCCTTGCCCTACTCCACTCCCCGAGCACCGAACTCGAGAGTTTTCTTCACTAAGTTAATAACCTCCCTTATGGCGGAGAAAACCGTACACACCAAAGGCTTACACCAATTTACGACACAAAGCAAAATGTCGAGTTCTAATCGTAGCTAGAACCAATCTCACACCAAATATCACACCACACCTTCTTCACACCTTTTCACTTCTTCTATACTTCTTCACACCACAAGTATCTTCACGCCTTCACAAATACTTCACAACTTCAATGTCTTGCAACTTAACAACTTCAAGGCGCTAGCGTCTTCACAACTTCAAGCCACTAATGTCTTCACAACTTCAAGCCACTAATGTCCTCACAACTTCAATCTACTAAAGTCTTCTAGTCTTCTCCACTTGAAAGCTTCAATTTCTTCACTACTAGTCACTATTTGATGAGGCGAAAAATGATCCGTTTTTAGGGGGTCATTTAAGCCCGAATTCGACTTTATTTGATCAAATATTGCCCTAAATCGTTCCTTTTATGATTTTAGGTGTTTGGAGAGTGAATTCTGGAAAAGAAGCCATTTTGGACGTTTTTGGAGCATAAAAGTGAAGAAAACGGCAAAGTATCAATTTTTCATGCTGAAGACACTAGGTGACGGCGTCAAGAATTACACCCTGACGGCGTCAGACATCAAGAATAAAACACCGTAGCTGGTGACGGCGTCAAAAGTCATCTTGACGGCGTCAAAGTACAAAGAATAAAATACCGTGGTTGATGACGGCGTCACATAGGCCGTCAGATGTAGATCAAGGCCGTCCGAGGAAGTATTTGGCGGCGAGGTGACGGCGTCACATGCTTGTCTTGACGCCGTCAGACCAGTTTTCCTATATATAGTTTTCTAGTTTTTTCATTAGAAAGAGAGAAGTTTTGGTGAAACCCTAAAGACGAATTTGGTGGTACTTTTACAGGTTTTTCAAGGGTTCCAAACCCTTGATACCTTGCATTGTAATTGAGATAAGTGTTCTTCTAATTCAATCAATATGTCTATGTGTTGGTTGTCTATATCTTGTTCTTGTCTCAATTCCATTATGCTAGGCTAGATCTCTTTTGTGTTTGCTTAGATCTAATGAAACCTAGATATTGATTATGTGTTGATTACTTGTTTATTCTTGTCTTGGATGAATGATTTTATATGTTAGGCTTAGGAAAACTGGCAGATCTCCAAATGGTAACATGCTTGAACGTCTTAAGAAACATGAACCGAGGCATACTAGGTCTTTATTAGTTGTATTTAATGCATGAGCCACTGTTTACAATCCCTATAGTCGTGCTGGGTCATGGTGTAGGAGGAGATAAGAGCTCATAGAGTTGGGGAGTTATGTATGCCACCCCACGAATGGTATTAAGGAATACAATCCGTCATCCATGCAATTATAACAAGTAATTAACGTGTAAAAGATATCTAGGGAGTAGTGAAGTCTAAGTAAACACAATTTCTCCAATTACTGCTCACAACCTTTGTAATAATTAGTTTATTTTTATTATTTTATTTTGATTGCATCTTAGTTTTGGGTTAGTTGAATAGCAACTAATTCCGCCCACTCTTCCAAAACCCGAGATTTTAATTGCTTTCTAAAAAATATAAAAACACAAAAATAATCATCCCTCACCTCTAGAACTAGTAATTAGGTTTTCTAATCCTAGCGACACTATTCCTAAGCTGAACGATCAATCCCCCGGTACTTGTCACTATACTATACTACAACGATCAGCTACACTGCCTGGTGGGGGTTGTAAGCTTCTCGAGATCCCTCGAGAGGTAAAGCCTGTTGCGATTCCCACGCATCAAGTTTTTGGCGCCGCAGCCCGGGGAATAGTTATTGTCTAGGTTAGGATTTCTTTTTATTAGGTCTACTTGCTAGATTCCTTTCTAGTAAGAATTTTATTTTCTATTTTTAGGTTTTCTTTAGTCTATCTTATTTCTTCGTGCCTTTGTTCGTAACTCTTTACCATCCGACATCATGGAAGGTGGTAACATCTTTGAACCCGTCATCCCACCACAACAAAACCCACCACTAGAACCCCTTAGGCCCCGAACCTTAGGAGAATATTCCCGACCTAGCCACCAAGGCTACCGAAACACCATTGAGCTCACCGGAGACAATGTGACCCCCTTGCGATCCGACACCATCCGGTTGGTGCAAAGCGGATGTGCATTCCATGGACTTCGTTCCGAAGATCTAAACCAACATCTTAAGGACTTTCTCAAAATCGTAGATTCCATAGACCCAGATGTTGAAACTAGAGAGACTACCCGTTTACGCCTATTCCAATTCTCTCTACGGGATCAAGCTAGTCAATGGCTTGAGCGTTTACCCGCGGGATCCATCACCACATGGGACAATCTCGCCAATCGCTTCCTTACCCAATTCTTTCCGCCGGAAAAGACTGCAATGCTTAGAAGGGACATTTTGTGGTTTGAGCAACAGCAGGGTGAAACTTTCTACGAAGCTTGGGCCCGTTTTAAGGATCTCCTCCACAAGCTCCCTCATCATGGCATAAACCTTTGGTTATTAGTCCAGATTTTCTACGACCATGTTGACTATCACACTAAGCGCACCATCGACAGGGCCGCGGGAGGTAAACTGCGTGATAAGAACGCCGAGGAGTCTTGGGAAATTATCGAGGAGCTCGCCACTGATAATCAGGAATTGTGGGAGTTTAAACACACGATAGAAGCGGCCATCAAAGCAGTCTCGACATCTGGAGGAACCACCGAAGTACCCGATGAACTCCTATGCAAACTTGACGCAAAGGTTGACTATTTCGAGGAAAGGCAAAGGCGACCTTTGAGTCCTAGACAGGCTATTGTCAATTCTGTCTCAAAAACAACTTCGGCACCGTTATCTGAATCACCCTCTAGGGAAAACGCCGAGATTTTTCAGAACTATGCCCCACATTATCCCCCTCCCAAGGAACTTAGCTCGGAGTTTGAGGCTAGGATGAGAGCATATATGGCAACTCACTCAGATCGGCTTGCTAGATTTGAAGAAGCAGTTTATAAGCAGAAAGAAGAAATGAAGGAGAAAATGAATGAGGTGTAGAGTCTATTGGAGGAGTATGCCAATCAGAAAACCCCCGAACGAATACTACTAAGGAAGGAAAGCGCCACTCCCACCACCCAATTTGTTAACTGTTGCGTGGGAATCGCACCTTGCTTTACCTCTCGAGGGATCTCGAGAAGCTTACAACCCCCACCAGGCAGTGTACCTGATCGTTGTAGTATAGTATAGTGACAAGTACCGGGGGATTGATCGTTCAGCTTAGGAATAGTGTCGCTAGGATTAGAAAACCTAATTAATAGTTCTAGAGGTGAGGGATGATTATTTTTGTATTTTTATATTTTTATGAAAGCAATTAAAATCTTGGTTTTTGAAGGAGTGGGCGGAATTAGTTGCTAGTCAACTAACCCAAAGCTAAGATATATTCAAAATAAAATACTGAAAATGAAATTAAACTAAATTATACTAAGGTTGTGAGCAGTAATTGGAGAAATTGTGTTTACTTAGACTTCACTACTCCCTAGATATCTTTTACATGTTAATTACTTGTTATACTTGTATGGATGACGGATTGTATTCCTTAATACCATTCGTGGGGTGGCATACATAACTCCCCAACTCTATGAGCTCTTATCTCCTCCTACACCATGACCCAACACAACTATAGGGATTGTAAACAGTGACTCATGCATTAAATACAACCAATAAAGACCTAGTACGCCTCGGTTCATGTTTCTTAAGACGTTCAAGCATGTTACCATTTGGAGATCTGCCAGTTTTCTTAAGCCTAACATATAAATCATTCATCCAAGAACAAGAATAAACAAGTAATCAACACATAATCAACATCTAGGTTTCATTAGATCTAAGCAAACACAAGAGAGATCTAGCCTAGCATAATGGAATTGAGACAAGAACAAGAGATAAACAACCAACACATAGACATATTGATTGAATTAGAAGAACACTTATCTCAATTACAATGCAAGGTATCAAGGGTTTGGAACCCTTGAAAAACCTGTAAAAGAGGCACCAAATTCGTCTTTAGGGTTTCACCCAAAACTTCTCTTTTTTTAATGAAAAAACTAGAAAACTATATATAGGAAAAGTAGGCTAATGGCGTCAAGAGTTACATGTGACGCCGTCACCTCGCCGCCATATACTTCCTCGGACGGCCTTGATCTACTTATGACGGCCTATGTGACGCCGTCACCGACCACGGTATTTTATTCTTGCCACTTTGACGCCGTCATGAAGGCGTTTGACGCCGTCACCACCTTCGGTATTTTAATCTTCATGTCTGACGCCGTCAAGATATTACTCTTGACGCCGTCACCTTGTATCTTCAGCATGGAAATTTGGTACTTTGCCGTTTTCTTCACTTTTATGCTCCAAAAACCTCCAAAATGGCTTCTTTTCCAGAATTCACTCTCCAAACACCTAAAATCACAAAAGGAACGATTTAGGGCAATATTTGATCAAATAAATTCGGATTCGGGCTTAAATGACCCCCTAAAAACGGATCATTTTTCGCCTCATCATATACCCTTACACTTGAGATTTGCTTGTCCTCAAGCAAATGCGCTTTTATTCTACTCGAAAGACAAGTTAGGGGTCATTTAACACTAATATAAAAGTAATTACAACAAATAATCGTTCCACTAAAGACCAATAGACAGGCACGGAGGTCATACACAAGCACCTCACAAATAGTGTTTAGATACTCACATCTCTCGGGCGTAATAAAGTAATATAACATTATGGAAATGGAAGATATCTCTCACTACCTGTCATAGCAAAATAGATTACCATAGGCTTGGGAAAGGATCAAACCTCCACCACATGGCGTAAGCACCTAGGATAAACTATCAAAGAGGTCTTTTAAAGGGTTGTAACGTTAGGTATAGGGATATGAATTACACGGTTTTGTTGGATAAAGGAAGTTTTACTGGTGGCGAGTTAACAATCTTGGTTAATTACATGTACAAGATGGCGTTGCTAAGCCAAGACTAGACTCGACTTAAGCTAATAAATGAAAAATAACAAAAACATAAAATGAACATAGACTAAAAACGGGATGGTAGTCCGTATGTTTTTTTTTCTCTTTTTTTTTTCTTTTTCTATTTTTTTTCTTTTTCTTGTTTTTTTCTTTTTTTTTTTTTTTTTTTTTTTTTTTTTTTTTTTTTTTTGCATACACTCTTACCCTACCATCCGAAATAATACATCATAGGGGTATGAGCATTCCCCTTACACTTGAATCTTTACATACTTTACAATTAACTAATCTAATGACTCGAATTAAGAAAATCAAAACACTTGGAGCACTTTTAAGATTAACGTACATATGGGGGTAATATATTATGTTCTTCCCCATTACTCCATAAAATAAGTACTTACCCATGAGTCCCAATCGTCCCAAAACAATATGTACAATGATATGACTCGACTTAGCAACCATGTAATCAATTAGAAAGTTAACTTAGGGTTTAACAAATAACAATAATGCACTAAAAATGAGCGCATACACGGAAGGCTAAGGCGATTTGGGTGTACATTTAAGTGGGGTGTAACAAATTCTTCCTTTAAGTAAGATGCTTAAAGTTAGCAACGAAAAGATAGGCTCGGAGGGGTGTACTAGGGGTATCGTGTACTAAAAATGAGTACAACGCTAAGGGTGTGGGAAAAATTAGTTGACTTAACTAGCCAAGTAATATGACTTAAATGGTCAAGTAATTGTAATACTGGTTTAACACAAGGGTGATCCTAATGCCTCTTATCATGTAGTAAATCCTATCACACGAATGTAGTCTCACTCGCGGTCTCGGGATGCATCACTAACGCAAGTTCTAGAATCTAAATGCTACCGGTACACTCATAAGCACTAATAGTAAATGCTTTTCCTATCAAATCTAAAGGCGAACCTCACATTTTTGGGTGGAAAATTTTTCTGAATATACGGTTATGTGCTAGTCATACAACCTCCTATCCATGAGACGCTTGCTATGGCTAAAGTTTCACTCCTAAATGTTGTAAAAAATTTTAAATTTGGCGCTAAAATTGCACTAACAAGTATTTCTCGTAGTTTTATTACACATCTACTATCAGACAAAACAAACTCAAGCGAAAGTGCATATGTAAGGTATCATCTTTTTACCCTCCCCTTACACTTAAGATGAACATTGTCCCCAATGTTCAAGTAAAGAATGTAAAAGTTAAGAAGTAAAGAGAATGAAATCAAATACTCCCCTGGTTCGCTCGGTATGGATTTTAGGTTGGCCAGGTTAAATCTTCCTCCAAGAAAACGAACAATCAAAGCTTCCCTTCCAGAGTATAAATCATCTTCTTGTCATAAATAACCTGTAAATCCTGACAACAATAGACAAGGCAACCTCGCGTAAAATCGGCGGCATCCTATATAAGTTACTAAATCCTAGAAAACAAAGTAAGATATAATGCTTGTGGAATGAAGTTTGCAGATTTCCTGGAGATTATAAAACTTAATAATTCACAAAAACCATAAGACTCCGTTAGAAAAACAAAACCGGTAAAATTTCCAGATTTTTAACTCCTGACGCCGTCAAGAGTAATACTCTGACGCCGTCAGAATGGACCTGCAGAAATTCTTATGTTAAGTTTCCGGAAAATTTCTGGAAAAACTTCGTCCTACTTCCTGGAAAATCCTGCAAAACTTCATTATGACTCAATACAAGCATTTGACTCTAACAAATACGAATATACATGTTCATTAAATATTGTGGAGAATCATGATCGGTTTGTTTCTTAAAAACATATTTGGGGTTTCCCCTTACACTTATCTTTTTGCAAAAATACCTTTAGGTTGGAGTTAAGACTAGGCCAAACAACATAATAAAGTATTTCCACATTTTAATTGAGAAACATGATCAACCAACAATAAAAATAAAACATGCATACGGAAACAAATAACAATCAAACAAATAAAATCACACAAAACATGGGTTGCCTCCCAAGAAGCGCTTTTTTTTTATTTACGAGTCTTGTAGCTAGACTCAAAGTCATGGGTTACTACGTGATCTCATCATCAAACATCACATCCTCCTCATTAATCATTTCATTATTATTTTCTTGGTAATGTTTTACACGTTGTATGTTAACCGTGAATTCCCTACCTTCATCATCAATTAACACTACCGCTCCAAACCTAGAAGAATTCTTTACCGTGAACGGCCCGTACCATCTAGACTTAAGTTTTCCCGGGAATAATCTCAACCGAGAATTGTATAATAGGACCTTGTCTCCTTCTGAAAATTCTTTGGGTTTCTTAATTCTTTGATCATGCCATCTTTTAGCTCTCTCTTTATATGTGATGGAGGATTCGTAGGCTTCCAGTCTAAGCTCATCAAGCTCGTGTAACTGCAAAAACCTATTATTCCCAGTAGTTGTATAATCTAAGTTGCATGCCTTAAGCGCCCAATAAGCCTTGTGTTCTAATTCTACCGGTAAATGACATGCCTTACCATACACCATGCGGAATGGGGTCGTTCCAATAGGTGTTTTGTAAGCAGTTCGGAATGCCCATAAGGCTTCGTCGAGTTTGAATGACCAGTCCTTTCTGTTTTGACTAACCGTTTTTTCAAGTATTCTTTTAATAACTCTATTGGTGTTTTCGACTTGGCCATTGGTTTGTGGATGGTAGGCGGTGGAGAATCGATGGGGTACTCCATACCTCTTCATGACCTTTTCCATTTGTGCATTGCAAAAATGTGTCCCCCTATCACTGATGAGAGCTTTCAGAATCCCGAATCTTGCGAAAAGCTTTTTCAGGAAATGAATGACTACTCTTGCATCATTGGTCCTAAGGGCTTGTGCCTCAACCCATTTTGAAACATAGTCAATAGCGACTAAGATGTACTCGTTTCCCCCTGAGGAGGGAAAGGGTCCCATGAAGTCAATCCCCCAAACATCGAATACTTCACAAACTTGTATAAAGTTCTGAGGTGCTTCATCCCTATGTGATATATTTCCGTCTCGTTGACATGCATCGCACGCCTGCACCATTTCTTTTACATCACGGAAAATTGTGGGCCAATAGAATCCCGCATCGAGAATCTTTCGAGCGGTAACGTTTATCCCATGATGCCCGCCAGAGGGACCAGAGTGACATTCTCTCATAATCTTAACTGCCTCATTTTCCGAAACACAACGCCTTATAATGTGGTCAGGACACCTTCGGAATAAAAAGGGTTCATCCCAGAAGTAGTATTTTAGTTGGGAAAAGAACCTCTTCCTCTCGTACTTAGTCAGGTGTTCTGGAACAAGCCTACATCTACTCGCGAAGTAATTAGCAAAGTCGGCGTACCATGGCTCCGAATCCATCATTGACATTAGTTGTTCGTCAGGAAACGAATCCCTAATCTCACTTCTATCGTGCTTATCCAAGGGGTTTTCAAGACGAGATAGATGATCTGCGGCTAGATTCTCTGCCCCCCTCTTATCGCGAATCTCAACATCGAATTCTTGTAATAACAAGATCCACCGAATTAGTCGTGGCTTGGCATCCTGCTTTGCAAACAGATATCGAAGAGCTGAGTGATCAGTGAAGACGACTGTCTTTGAAAGGACAAGATATTGTCGGAATTTGTCGAATGCAAATACTACGGCTAATAATTCTTTTTCGGTGGTGGAGTAGTTCTCTTGGGCGGGATTCATGGTTTTGCTAGCGTAGTAAATAGGTTGGAAAAGCTTGTCACGTCGTTGACCTAATACAGCCCCAACGGCGTAGTCGCTGGCGTCACACATGATTTCTAATGGTAACTCCCAGTTGGGTGTGATCATGATTGGAGCTTGAGTGAGTTCTCTTTTTAGGAGATCGAAAGCATCTTTGCATTCTTGGGAAAAATCGAATGGAGCATCCTTCACAAGCAACTGAGTCATTGGCCGGGCAATTTTTGAGAAGTCTTTTATGAATCTCCGATAAAATCCGGCATGCCCCAAAAAGCTGCATATTGCCTTAACAGTCGTGGGGTATGGTAGCTTAGATATAGCTTCAACTTTAGCTTGGTCCACCTCTATTCCGTTCCCTGAGATCTTATGCCCTAACACAATCCCTTCCTTTACCATGAAATGACACTTTTCCCAGTTTAACACCAAGTTGGTTTCCTCACAACGTTTAAGCATCTTTTCTAAATTAGCAAGACAGCGGTCGAAGGAGTTTCCGAAGATTGAAAAGTCATCCATGAAAACTTCCATGCTGTCTTCCATGAGTTCGTGAAAGATTGCGGTCATGCAACGTTGGAAGGTGGCGGGGGCATTGCATAGCCCAAAAGGCATCCTTTTGTAGGCAAATGTTCCATAGGGGCAAGTAAACGTGGTCTTTTCTTGGTCCTCGGGTGCTATGGGGATTTGAAAATATCCAGAGAATCCATCCAAGAAGCAATAGTACTCGTGTCCAGATAATCTCTCTAACATCTGATCAATGAATGGTAAGGGAAAGTGATCTTTCCTCGTGGCATCATTGAGCTTTCGATAGTCGATGCACACCCGCCATCCAGTGACAGTTCTCTGGGGCACCATCTCACCCTTATCATTCTTTACTACAGTCATTCCACCCTTTTTAGGTACAACCTGCACAGGACTGACCCATGGGCTATCCGAGATCGGGTAAATCAGTCCTGCATCCAAAAGCTTGATAACTTCTTTCTTTACTACTTCCTTAATGTTAGGGTTCACTCGCCTCTGGGGTTGCACAGTAGGTTTATAATCTTCCTCCATAAGAATCTTATGGGTGCAAAAAGTTGAGTCAATCCCCTTAATGTCGGCCACACTCCATGCGAGTACCCCCTTGTATTTTTTTAGGACCTCTAAGAGTTTAACTTTTTGTTCTTTTTCCAAGGAAGAGTTTATGATTACCGGGAGTTGGTCCTCCCCCTGAAGAAAGGCATATTCCAAATGATTAGGGAGCTCTTTAAGATCTACGTCAGGGGGCTCGATAATAGAAGGTTTGAGCTTGTTTTCGGGCTTTCGGAGCTCGAGATGCTCCGTTGCCTCTTGTCTGGGGTAGAAGGAGACTGCATTAACATTCTCCGTCTTTTCCACCTCTAGCAAAGGCAGAAAACTTTCGTCCCGTAGCCAGCCTTCATCGATTTGTTCATCGATGCAACTATCAATGACATCTGTGAGTTCATCTACTTCCCCGATAAAGTAGAGCCGGTTGGCTGCTTCGAGGGAGAGGTCCATAGAATCCTTAATGTCGAAGGTTGTGCTATCGTCTCCTACTCGTAAGGTTAATTTGCCATCGTAGACATCGATGACTGCACAAGCGGTAGCAAGAAATGGTCTACCTAAGATGATAGGGACCAAGTCATCCTCCTCCATATCCAGGATTACGAAGTCGACCGGGAATTTGAATTTCCCAACTTTGACTAGCACATTCTCGCATATCCCTACGGGGTACTTGACTGATCTATCGGCTAGTTGGATGTTCATACGGGTAGACTTCAATCCAGAATATCCTAGTTTATGGAACATAGAGTGAGGCATGAGATTGATACTTGCTCCCAAATCGGCGAGAGCATTCTTGATTGATAGAGGTCCTATGGAGCAAGGCAAGGTGAAGCTGCCCGGATCGTCTACCTTCTTTGGTAGCCCTTGATGGGTTACCACTGAGCATTCTTCCCCCAGGGTTACAAGACCCTCGAGCTTCTTCCTGTTAGCGAGCAGCTTTTTGAAGTATGCGCTATACTTTGGCATGTGATAGCAAGCATCAAGGAGAGGTATGGTGACAACAGAGTCTTTTAGGTATGACAAGAACCTCTTGTTATCATTCTCAGTTTTCTGGTTCCTTAATCGGGATGGGTATGGAATTCTCACAGGTGGGTTAGGAAGGGCTGATGGGGAAGGGGTTATCACGGGCGGTTGGTCTGGGGTGCCAATGCCGACATCCTGCTCCTCCTCCCCAGGTTTGTCTGAATCGAGGGTGACGGGGGACGAGTTTGGGTAAGGGGGATCCTTGGTTGTCGTTCCAGCTCATGTGGTTATCGCGAGCATGGGGTCTTTTTTTCTTTCTAACGGCGTTTGGAGGTGATCTAAGGCTGAGTTAAGCTTGTTGAAAAATTCTCCAACCCTCCTGCTGCTCATCGAAAAGCTCATTAAGCCCTTTCATTTGCAAGTCTTTTTCTTGAGTGAAGTGACCAAGGTCATCTTCGAAATTGCTCCTGATTTTGAATTCAGGGCCTTCCTCCCCTTCTCTTCTCCTTACCAGATTTCCCCAAAGGGTGTAATCGTCATTTTGGTAAAAAGGTAAGAGGGAGGGATCAGCATAAATGTCCCCTCCTGACAAGCATGCATGTTCAGTTGTGGCTGCTCCTCCGCATTCTTCTACCTCATGCGGGCCTCCACAGTAATCACAGATCAGGTAGGGATTCGACAGCTGTTTAGGTGACCGCGATCCAGCTATGTATTCCGCTCTTTTGTGAATTTTGCTCAACCGTTCCGCGGTGATCTCAGAAATGCTGACAGTCGACTCAGGTTCATCCTAAGTGTCATCCTGATCTTGAGCATATTCTTCAATCCTATCCCATCCTTCTTCGGCACTAAGATTGGCCAATCTTCCTTTCCTAGATTGGTTAATTCCGTTCCGGTCATTAGAGGAGATATTTTCGTAAAAGATTTGGACCAAGAGCCAAAGTTCAATGACCCAGCACAACTATAGGGATTGCAAACAGTGGCTCATGCATTAAATACAACCAATAAAGACCTAGTACGCCTCGGTTCATGTTTCTTAAGACGTTCAAGCATGTTACCATTTGGAGATCTGCCAGTTTTCTTAAGCCTAACATATAAATCATTCATCCAAGAACAAGAATAAACAAGTAATCAACACATAATCAACATCTAGGTTTCATTAGATCTAAGCAAACACAAGAGAGATCTAGCCTAGCATAATGGAATTGAGATAAGAACAAGAGATAAACAACCAACACATAGACATATTGATTGAATTAGAAGAACACTTATCTCAATTACAATGCAAGGTATCAAGGGTTTGGAACCCTTGAAAAACCTGTAAAAGAGGCACCAAATTCGTCTTTAGGGTTTCACCCAAAACTTCTCTTTTTTTAATGAAAAAACTAGAAAACTATATATAGGAAAAGTAGGCTGACGGCGTCAAGAGTTACATGTGACGCCGTCACCTCGCCGCCATATACTTCCTCGGACGGCCTTGATCTACTTATGACGGCCTATGTGACGCCGTCACCGACCACGGTATTTTATTCTTGCCACTTTGACGCCGTCATGAAGGCGTTTGACGCCGTCACCACCTTCGGTATTTTAATCTTCATGTCTGACGCCGTCAAGATATTACTCTTGACGCCGTCACCTTGTATCTTCAGCATGGAAATTTGGTACTTTGCCGTTTTCTTCACTTTTATGCTCCAAAAACGTCCAAAATGGCTTCTTTTCCAGAATTCACTCTCCAAACACCTAAAATCACAAAAGGAACGATTTAGGGCAATATTTGATCAAATAAATTCGGATTCGGGCTTAAATGACCCCCTAAAAACGGATCATTTTTTGCCTCATCATTAACTCCATCACCATTGTCCATAAAGATAACGAGAAGGTAGAAACTCCTGCTAAACAGACCTTAGAAAAACAACCAGAGTCCCAACCTTTGAGTTACTACCTGAAACATGATATAAACGAAAACACCATAACAAATTGGATTAAGGGTGATGGGCGTAACCAATCCTCCCGACAGGTTCCTAAGAAAGAGGAAGAAGAGGAAGATGAGTATGATACGCTTCCTGGAGGATCGGTATTCGAGAGGTTATTGGTACAGAAAGTGGCTACTAAGCAGGTAGCATGTGGGAACTTTGAAATACCAACGAGCATCGGGGACCTGAAACATCTTAGTGCTTTCGCCGACCAAGGATCGGAAGTAAATCTTATGCCCCTAACTATTTACATCCAACTAACGGAAAAAATGCCAGCCCCTACTCGTGTTAGGCTATCTCTCGTTGGACACTCGTACGTATACCCCCTAGGAATCGCAGAAGATGTATTAGTTAATGTTGCAGGATTCATGTACCCCGTTGACTTTATGATCATTGATGATAAAGGGGATGGATGCATGCCAATAATCCTTGGGTCGCCATTCCTCACCACCGCTAGGGCCGTCATTAAGTATGAAGGTAGGAAGATTGAGCTTAAATCAGGAAAAAGAAAGATTAGTTTCCCCATGACCCCGCGAAGTAGGCATGAGAATTTGGGTTGGAGAATGATCAAAAACAACATTGGCACGACACCCATTCGTGTTCAGAATAAGATTCTTGCATGGGAGGCAAGAATCAAAAGCTATAAGAAAGCTAAGGATGAAAGAAGAAAAAGCAATAAGGTTCCGATTGAACTCAAACATACTCAACACGAAAGAAATCATACACCGTTTGAGGAAGGGAACTTGGTGCTCTTGAGACACTTGGAAACAACAATACCACCCGATAAACCAAGTCCTTGGTGGTATGGGCCATTCACAATCGAAGGATTGAGCCAAGATGGGGTAGCTAACTTGAGAAGCAAATTAGGTGGGAAGGTGATTGCGAGTATCGATAGATTGAGGCACTACCACCATAACAGTAATGATCGCAACTATATGGGGTATATCATTTCAAATGATGAAATCACGTAGTAACCCATGACTTTGAGTCTAGCTACAAGACTCGTAAATAAAGAAAAGCGCTTCTTGGGAGGCAACCCATGTTTTGTGTGATTTTATTTGTTTGTTATTTGCTTCCGAATGCATGTTTTATTTTTATTGTTGGATGATCATATTTCTCAATTAATGTGGAAATACTTTATTATGTTGTTTGGCCTAGTCTTAACTCCAACCTAAAAGTATTTTTGCAAAAGATAAGTGTAAGGGGAAACCCCAAATATGTATTCAAGAAACAAACCGATCATGATTTTCCACAATATTAAATGAACATGTATATTCGTATTTGTTAGAGTCAAATGCTTGTATCGAGTCATAATGATGTTTTGCAGGATTTTCCAGGAAGTAGGACCAAGTTTTTCCAGAAATTTTCCAGAAACTTAACATAAGAATTTCTGGACGGCGTCAGAGTATTACTCTTGACGGCGTCAGGAGTTAAAAATCTGGAAATTTTACCAGTTTTGTTTTTCTAACGGAGTCTTATGGTTTTTGTGAATTATTAAGTTTTATAATCTCCAGGAAATCTGCAAACTTCATTCCACAAGCATTATATCTTACTTTGTTTTCTAGGATTTAGTAACTTATATAGGATGCCGCCGATTTTACGCGAGGTTGTCTTGCCTATTTTCTCAGGATTTACAGGTTATTTATGACAAGAAGATGATTTATATTCTGGAAGGGAAGCTTTGATTGTTCGTTTTCTTGGAGGAAGATTTAACCTGGCCAACCTATAATCCATACCGAGCGAATCAGGGGAGTATTTGATTTCATTCTCTTTACTTCTTAACTTTTACATTCTTTACTTGAACATTGGGGACAATGTTCATCTTAAGTGTAAGGGGAGGATAAAAAGATGATACCTTACATATGCACTTTCGCTTGAGTTTGTTTTGTTTGATAGTAGATGTGTAATAAAACTATGAGAAATACTTGTTAGTGTAATTTTAGCGCCAAATTTAATTTTTTTTACAACATTTAGGAGTGAAACTTTAGCCATAGCAAGCATCTCATGGATAGGAGATTGTATGACTAGCACATAACCGTATATTCAAAAAAAATTTTCCACCCAAAAATGTGAGGTTCGCCTTTAGATTTGATAGGAAAAGCATTCATTATTAGTGCTTATGAGTGTACCGGTAGCATTTAGATTCTAGAACTTACGTTAGTGATGCATCCCGAGACCGCTAGTGAGACTACATTCGTGTGGTAGGATTTACTACATGATAAGAGGCATTAGGATCACCCTTGTGTTAAACCCGTATCATGATTACTTGACCATTTAAGGCATATTACTTGGCTAGTTAAGTCAACTAATTTTTCCCACACCCTTAGCGTTGTACTCATTTTTAGTACACGATACCCCTAGTACACCCCTCCGAGCCTATCTTTTCGTTTCTAACTTTAAGCATCTTACTTAAAGGAAGAATTTGTTACACCCCACTTAAATGTACACCCAAATCGCCTTAGCCTTCCGTGTATGCACTCATTTTTAGTGCATTATTGTTATTTGTTAAACCCTAAGTTAACTTTCTAATTGATTACATGGTTGCTAAGTCGAGTCATATCCTTGTACATATTGTTTTGGGACGATTGGGACTCATGGGTAAGTACTTATTTTATGGAGTAATGGGGAAGAACATCATATTATTACCCCCATACGTACGTTAATCTTAAAAGTACTCCAAGTGTTTTGATTTTCTTAATTCGAGTCATTAGTTTAGTTGATTGTAAAGTATGTAAAGATTCAAGTGTAAGGGGAATTCCCATTCCCTATGATGTATTATTTTGGATGGTAGGGTAAGAGTGTATGCAAAAAAAAAAAATAATAAAAAAAAATAAAAAAAAATAGAAAAAGGAAAAAGAGAAAAAACATATGGACTACCATCCCGTTTTTATTCTATGTTCATTTTATGTTTTTGTTATTTTTCATTTATTAGCTTAAGTCGAGTCTAGTCTTGGCTTAGCAACGCCATCTTGTACATGTAATTAACCAAGATTGTTAACTCGCCACCAGTAAAACTTCCTTTATCCAACAAAACCGTGTAATTCATATCCCTATACCTAACGTTACAACCCTTTAAAAGACCTCTTTGATAGTTTATCCTAGGTGCTTGCGCCATGTGGTGGAGGTTTGATCCTTTCCCAAGCCTATGGTAATCTATTTTGCTATGACAGGTAGTGAGAGATATCTTCCATTTCCATAATGTTATATTACTTTATTACACCCGAGAGATGTGAGTATCTAAACACTATTTGTGAGGTGCTAGTGTATGACCTCCGTGCTTGTTTATTGGTCTTTAGTGGAACGATTATTTGTTGTAATTACTTTTATATTAGTGTTAAATGACCCCTAACTTGTCTTTCGAGTAGAATAAAAGCGCATTTGCTTGAGGACAAGCAAATCTCAAGTGTAAGGGTATATGATGAGGCGAAAAATGATCTGCTTTTAGGGGGTCATTTAAGCCCGAATTTGACTTTATTTGATCAAATATTGCCCTAAATCGTTCCTTTTATGATTTTAGGTGTTTGGAGAGTGAATTCTGGAAAAGAAGCCATTTTGGACGTTTTTGGAGCATAAAAGTGAAGAAAACGGCAAAGTATCAATTTTCCATGCTGAAGACACTAGGTGACGGCGTCAAGAATTACACCCTGACGGCGTCAGACATCAAGAATAAAACACCGTAGCTGGTGACGGCGTCAAAAGTCATCCTGACGGCGTCAAAGTACAAAGAATAAAATACCGTGGTTGATGACGGCGTCACATAGGCCGTCAGATGTAGATCAAGGCCGTCCGAGGAAGTATTTGGCGGCGAGGTGACGGCGTCACATGCTTGTCTTGACGCCGTCAGACCAGTTTTCCTATATATAGTTTTCTAGTTTTTTCATTAGAAAGAGAGAAGTTTTGGTGAAACCCTAAAGACGAATTTGGTGGTACTTTTACAGGTTTTTCAAGGGTTCCAAACCCTTGATACCTTGCATTGTAATTGAGATAAGTGTTCTTCTAATTCAATCAATATGTCTATGTGTTGGTTGTCTATATCTTGTTCTTGTCTCAATTCCATTATGCTAGGCTAGATCTCTTTTGTGTTTGCTTAGATCTAATGAAACCTAGATATTGATTATGTGTTGATTACTTGTTTATTCTTGTCTTGGATGAATGATTTTATATGTTAGGCTTAAGAAAACTGGCAGATCTCCAAATGGTAACATGCTTGAACGTCTTAAGAAACATGAACCGAGGCGTACTAGATCTTTATTGGTTGTATTTAATGCATGAGCCACTGTTTACAATCCCTATAGTTGTGCTGGGTCATGGTGTAGGAGGAGATAAGAGCTCATAGAGTTGGGGAGTTATGTATGCCACCCCACGAATGGTATTAAGGAATACAATCCGTCATCCATGCAATTATAACAAGTAATTAACGTGTAAAAGATATCTAGGGAGTAGTGAAGTCTAAGTAAACACAATTTCTCCAATTACTGCTCACAACCTTTGTAATAATTAGTTTATTTTTATTTTTATTATTTTATTTTGATTGCATCTTAGTTTTGGGTTAGTTGAATAACAACTAATTCCGCCCACTCTTCCAAAACCTGAGATTTTAATTGCTTTCAAAAAAATATAAAAACACAAAAATAATCATCCCTCACCTCTAGAACTAGTAATTAGGTTTTCTAATCCTAGCGACACTATTCCTAAGCTGAACGATCAATCCCCCGGTACTTGTCACTATACTATACTACAACGATCAGGTACACTGCCTGGTGGGGGTTGTAAGCTTCTCGAGATCCCTCGAGCGGTAAAGCCTGTTGCGATTCCCACGCATCACTATTGCTACTATCTCCTATCACCACTACTATCCAACACTACTTCTTCACTTCAAGTTCCACTTCACACTTACAACAATTCTAGATTTTATAACACAATCTAGCTAACTAATACATACACCTTATTCACCAAAATATGAAGGATTAACAAGATGAAACAAACAAACAACTTAGATAGCAAGATGATACTAAGTTGTAATACTTCTAATAGAAGTATTATTCTCTTTGCACTTGAGTGTTGAGGCTTGAATCACTTTGAAACAAAGATCAATGTATAAAAGATCAAAGGATTTTTAGAGGATGGAAATGGATGTTTAGATCAGAAAGTTTTTAGTGCAAAAAGGTGAGAAAAATATGTGGAATGATCCAGTATTCAAAGGGCCAGAAAATACTGTTCTGGAGCGTGCCGGTCCCCTTAATTAGTGGGCGGTCCCCTTAATGATTAAGGGGGCCGCCTAGTATAATTAAGGGGGCCGCCCTCCTGAACGTTGGATTTTCTTGTCCTTTTGTGAGGGAAATTTTTCTGGATTAGATTTGCTATTTTTGGTTGAAAATTTGAATTCATAAATTTGTAATGAATTAAACATATTCTTTTAATGCCAAAAATGTTTTATAAAATATATAAAACGTTTTGTGACATTTTATAAATATCTAGTAATTAACAAAAGTGTTCCTTTGATCTTATAATGCATTAGACACTTTGTTTATTCATACCTTAAGTGATTAGATGGTAAAGGTGAGTATTTACTACTAAATACTTGTTTATGTCATGATCTTTGGTTTGATGAGTTTTCGTTTTGTGATTATCAAAACATAGAGATATCGAAAGATATGAATAACGTTTTTAGTCATTTATTTATATCAACAATCTCCCCCTTTTTGATGATTACAAAACCTAAACTCATTAAATCCAAAAATTTATTTTTAGACAAAGTATTTAGTGAGTTTATATTCACTTCTCCCCCTTTTTATAGAATCAAAAAGGTTTAAGCCAATAAGAAGGAAGCTCCCCCTTGATGTATGCTCCCCCTCGTTTGAGGGCACCAAGGGTTCGAGTATTGGAATTTTTGCAAGAAAAATATTAGAAGCACAAGCATGCACAAGCAAACACATATATCATAATACCAACAAATAATAAGCATGGCAAAAGATAATTAGAAACACATATTAAGTCACTAGTTTCATGACCCGTCCGATGGACGGGCTAGCATCATGTAAATTTAATAATATTATTGTATTACTTATAAGGATCATAACTTTGTCATTCATAAAGGTTTATCAATGTGCGTCACATATCATGTGTTCAATATTAAGTTATTATGTTGTAATAGATACACAATGATACCATGTTACTATTGTCTGATATTTGATAGCACATAACTATTGTTGTTGAAACAGATCTAATAATAGTGTAAAACATATCGTTTCAAAATTGTCTAATTGCATATTAGCATTGTAAAAATTTAACCATAGATATGCAAACTGGTAAAAACAGTAAATAAAACTAAAACATGATTAAGACATTAAGTTTTTAATATTGGAAGCATTAATATATATCCCAAACATCGTTTATATGCACCAGTGGACCACCGCATATTATTGCTAAGTTAAAGACATGGCCGAGGTATTTTAAGAAAGGTTGCGGTGAAAAATCTATGATGGTCGGTAATGTGGGTTCTACTCGTCGCCACCTGCTCTTTCGCTTTTACCAAATCATCACAGGTGGCTAATAAATCCCTCACATCTACAATAAGCATAAACATATATTATGTAAGATATCAAATTTCACATACATCTTCATCCAAAATAGCACAAAATAATAGAGATGATGTTTATAATATATTTATTCCATATTCGGTTCTATAAGTTCAAATATTAGAAGATTACATTTTCAATTTTATCTGAGCTAAACATCAACATTTTTTTTTCATTTTTCACCAAGTTTTCCATACTAAAGCAGTAAAACATCTAATTAATTCAACAGGGTTAACTCCTAAAAGTTAAAATAGGTCCATGATCAAAGTTTCTTATCGATCCTCCAAGCTTAGTGCAGATCAGGAGTCTAGTATTGGTAACCAGTTGCGAAATAGTGGCCATGGTTAGGAGCCATGTTGTAAGATGAGAGAAGGGGGGGGGGGGCGCATGTACTGGGGAATGTGGTTATCAGCTGGAGCAGGGTAAGCAAAGGTTCTGTTGTTATACATGTACTGTGTTGGCGGAGCATACCTATCTGCCATCCTATAATAGAAGTTCTTGTCAGCAGTAGCAATGTTAGTGTTTCGGGTGCGTATCCTATTATGCCATTTTATCAGGGTCTTTTGGGTTGAGGTTTTGCAACTTCTGTGGCTCGCTTTTTGTCTGCCTTCACTTTCTCGAACTGAAGTATCCATTTTTTAAGTGAGGCCAATTGGTACTAATCTTCAAGCTTATGATCTTTGATGCACTTGATCAAGGGTTTTAGTGCAGACACTTCTCTCCCACTCAAATCATTCTGAAATTCACAAATATTAACATGTAAATATAAGAAGCACTAATCATAAAATTATTCAGAAATAGTTGAATTATAATTCAAATGTAACAGATCAAATAACTAAACTTATAAACTTGGTTCATTATGAAACATGCCAAACCAGTTGAGCGGGTCGCAGTGAGCACAAGTGTAATACTTGTTTTACTTAACTGTTTATACTCAAATAGACTATACTCCTTACTACCTTAAAACAATTACAGTTTTCAATCATGATACATTAACTATTTATAATAAGGAAACAGCTGTTAGCAGGTCAACTCGGCCTGGTTTGAGTTTTTACCCTTTTTTAAAATTAGTCGTTTTGATCCATTAACCAACCCACTCAGTTTGCCACTTCTGGCATGCATGCATCGAATTGATCATACATTATAAGGATGTTCCAAAGCTTACAACCAATATATTCAACCAGTAAAGATAAGGTCACCTGATCCTTCAATTGTAAAATGAACAAAAACAAAGAGTGATAGAATCAAATGTTCCAAAGCCTAATCAGCGATGTGAGTTATGAATGTTAATTAAATAGACCATTTAACAGAATTTTTCTTATATTCTATAAAATATTTGAAGTTAATTACTCGATTTTTTTTTTATTATTATTTTTTTTAATTGGGCTTATTAGCTTACATTAAAAATATCCATTGAAGTGTTTGGAAGAGCTTATAAGCATAGGCTTTTGAGCTTATAAACCCCTTTTTGTGGCTTATAGGCTTATATAAGTTGATAAGCCTTTTTTCCCACTTTTTTCATCATAAGCCATAAGCTACTTATTGAGCATAACCTTATAACCAAAATATAAGCTTAGACAATCAACCCCTTACATATAGCCGACTTTAGATTAATTTCAACATAACCTCGTCCCATATTAAGCAAATATTTTAAGAGACGCTCAGCAATTTCAAAACACTAACTTTCCTAATTTTTGGTACATGTCAAAATTTATTACTTTCTAAATATAGTTAATGTGTTTAATATGAGCACATACAGAGTAAAAACTAATTTCTGGTACATCCCAAAATGGGTCAGGTCAAAACATGTAGTCTCAATTACTTCTTTTTAAGTCAAAATGGGTCGGTCAAAACAGGTAATCAAAACATGTTCGACTATCAGTACAAAACTATAAGATTACAATGATAATCTAAACTTCCAATTGATAATGCAATTCTACAGGTTTTATGCATAAATTTGAACAATTTCACCCATTTGTCCCGTCTCACAGGTTACATGACACGAAATCCAAATCGACCCATTTGTATACAAATGGGTTAAAATTGGCATTTCTAATCATAACATGTGATATTAACTGATAAAATATATAGATATAGCAAGTCAAGATATAATATGATAGTAAATAATAAAGAAAGCAACATATTACATGGAATTACCTGCATTAATCTCATTCATTGGCCTACGCACAGAGGGATCAGGTATAATGTTCACCATCAGTATGTGCTCTATGTTGTACCACATATTGCCCCATCACCTGCATACAAAAGATGTTATAGAGTTTGAGGAGAGGGTAACCTCGAATGATAATCACATTACTTATTTTTATATAAATAAGATTCACCTTCTCAAGTTCCTCCAATACAGATTTTCCAACTTCGTCCTTCTGCTCAAAGAGCTTATCCAAAGTGATTCTTGTAACCTAGGCTCGTACAATTAAAAGAAAAGCAGTGATTCTTTGTATAAAAATAAGTAGATGTTTGGGAAAGGTTTTTTTTATGCAAAATATAAATTCTGGATTAGATTTTGAGCTTAAGGGGGTGTTTGGGTATTGTTGTTGTTATGATTTTTATCATCTTACTAATATTTAAACAACCTACTAAACTATTCCGTACTAACGTAAGATACTTTTTCAAACTACCGTATGATACTTTTAAACTGACCTATTCTAATTCTTCAATTTTTTTTGTTAAGTCGTCAATCAATTGAATACAGTGTTTTCACACCACTTTTTATCTTTTCTTTCTTATCAAAGGGCTTCAGTTGTTGAGGATGTTCGGATCTCACTTGCTCCAGAACCGAGATAACAACTCTCTGTTTCAGTTTCAATTAGTCAGTCGTAAAATACTAAAACGAATATTAATAATCTAAATAATAATAAGCAAAAATAAACAACCTTTGTGGGTCTAGAGGCATTTCCTTGACTACTTCCTCTCTATACACATAGCAAAAGAAGCATTAAGTCCCTCTTTGTCCACTCCATGATACCCATGAGGGTTGTACGTTCGAATCACTTTATATTCATCATATAAAGGAGGACGAAATGAGCCTACCATCAATTGCACTCCAAAAACATGGTTATCCGAGCTGCAAATTTACATACTAGGACCTCGGGTTCTACTGTTTAGTGCACAGGAGTTTCAGATAGCATATAAGAACCTGATAAGGAAAATATAAAAAAAGTTATAAACCATATCTAGTGGCATTTATTAGATCAGTAATCTGAAGAATTAGACAGCATGTGGAATAGACAAAATAAAAATGAAAAAGTAGTCAGCCAATTGGTGGGATCACTTATCCCTTTAAAGCAGGCTAGCGTGAGGTAATTCGCATTCGCAATAGCTTCTATTGCTTAAGTAATGTAGTATGACCTTCAATGGAAAAAGTAGTATTGGCCACAATACAGGGGCACTGATGAGTGTCTAAATACTCATCATTTTATACTAATCTGAGCTGCCAAAACATACAAAAACACTCAAATATGCATTATAATACTTAAAATATCTTAGAAGTGTGTTTTATATGTTTCAAATGCAAAATAATCAAAAACAGATGAAAAACGTACAAAGTTTGCATAATTGGCAGTTTCAGTCCCTCAAGTTTCATAAATTGGCAAAACTAGTCCCTGGTTATTCTAAAAACTTGAAAAAGTCACCAAAGGTCCTTTTTAATCATAAAGTTACATATTTAGTCCTTTGGTGCAAAGTTTCACAAAATTACACGTTTAGTCCCTGTACTTTGGAAATTGACAGAAATGGTCCCTGGGATGTAAAAACTTTGAGAAAATAAATTTTGGTCCTTATACTAATAATCTTTTGCAGGAATGGTCCTTGGTGTGAAGTTTGGCGAATTTACATAATTAGTCCCTCAAGTTTGAAGGTTTGGCAAAAATAGTCCTCGGGTATTTTAAAAAAATGAAAAAAAATCAAATACTACCCTTGTACTATTCACATATGACAAGTTAGACCCTCATGATAAACTTTGGAAAGTCACACATCACAACCCTCAACTTTGCATAAATTACAAAAATGGTCCTTGTGTGAAATAAACCAAACGGATCCCTATTATTATTATTATTACCCAAACTAAACTTAAACCCAATCCAAACACCAATAGCCCACTCCCTACCTTTTCTTACCCAGCCCACAACCTCAGCCCAATCCACCATTTAACTAAAACCGGGTCAAACCCCGGTCAACACCCCAGCCTTCCACCTTTTCCCTCCCAATACCACCACCATCTCACAGACTCCCCAAAACCACCACCACCTATCTGGTTTCACCCCCAACTTGCTCCCCACACTTCACCACCTCACCCTCCACCTCACACAACACTCCAACAACCATTTAAAGCCCTAATACCCTCTCCACGCATAATCTGACACCCTTGACCCTTTGGCGCCAAGAAATAATTTAAACGGTGTGGATGAGATTGACCAATCCAATGGCTGGGGATTGGTGGGAATTGTCAAGGTGGGTCCCACAAGCCCTGGAAATGTCTACAAAAGAGAAAAGAAGCAGTGATGAAAGAGTATTAGTGTAGGTAGTATAATTTAGTGTCGTATATTTTAAATTCAGTCTCTTAGTGTAATCAGAAGCTTTTAAGCAATCAATTAAGCTGTTTTAGTGTAACCTTAAACTTTTGTAATCATCAATTTCAAATTTCAGTTTGTTATCTCAGATTTTGTATTTCTTAAATTCTCAAAAATCTCAAAAAGCTTGTATGTTGTTAATTGTTGTTGTTACTGATCTCATAAGCTAATATAAGCTCTGACAAAGTTTACAAAAGCTTTTAGACATCCTCAGAATCCATTTAGGGTATAAACTCAAAAATCCAAGAAAAATTAATAAAATAGAAATTAAATCAAAAATTTGTGGAAATCAATAAAGAAGGAATGAGCAGGGTGTCATTTGGATTGTTCATGGTTTAGAATCCTATGGGGGATACTAGGTTATGAGTTGGTTCACTGGTTCATTCATCTCTCAGCTTATCAACCATTGTAAGCTAAATCTCAATTTTTAGCTTATCTAGTTTTTATTGTTTCTATAATATGATTTTACTTTCAATAGTGTAATTGTCATCTACTTAATCTATTTTAGTCATAAAATCAGTAGTTATAGTTTAGAAATCAAAAGTTTTAGTGTAAAACCAGTTTTTAAGGGGTGTTTGGATATCTATGTTACTCAGTGTATGTATGACTTTCAAAGGTTGAAATCAACTCAGACATGTTTGCTTAGGTCCTAATATCATAGATTAGTCATAAAATTAGTGTCTCAGTAGGTATAAAGTCAAAATCCAAGTCCATTTCCCTTGACAGTTAACTGTCAAGGATTTGGGATCTCATATCTATCACATTAGCTTATATCTATTAGTTATAGCTTAATTTAGGTTAGTCATAGTTTAAAACAACTTAATTAATCAGTAGTAAGTGTTAGAAGTTCATAAAAGTCAAACTAGCAAGTTTCACTCAAAAGTCAAAATTGCATCTCTCAGGTTTTGACAAAACTTGAGAGATTTGTTTAGAATTTTGTAGCAGGTATTAGACCTTGTGCTTTTTAGGATTTCAAGTCTACCATCTCAACTTTAGTATCCTATCTTTGTTATATTTTTAGGAATTTACACTGGGCCCCACTGACCCTCAAAGTCACTAGCAGGGCAAAAAGCTCCCCTGTGCATCAGATACTCAGGCCATCACCACCACTTTGGTGGTGATTTGTGGCCACCTCAGTGGGCCCCAGACCTTCAACTTAGGTTCTTAAAACCCCCCTCCTACCAGGGAACTTAGATTGACTTTTTGTTTGACCTGAATCCCAGTGGACCCCACCTAAATCAGACCCAAAACCTTGTCCCCATTCTGTGTTAAAATCAAGTTTTGGATTAGCTTATTGTGGCTTACCAGCTTATCTACTGAGCTTATTTGACCAATTTGAGCTTTGACAAGTCCAATCAACTTATTAGAACCAGAATATACCATAGTGGGTCCCACATAAGCTCATTTGAGCTTATTTACCTTTTCAGTCAACAAAAGTCAACTGTGGAAGCAATAAGCTTCCATAGTGCTTATTAATAAGCTAGAAATTTATTATTTTTACAAAAGTTGCTTAATTTTAGATATAGTTTAGTTTTGTAAAAGAAAATTCAAGAAAAACCAACATAAAAATAAGTGATAGTTTCTATTTAATTTAATTTAATTTTAATTTTCATTTTTAGATTTTAATTAAGTAAGTTGTGTTTTTATATTTTTATTAATTTCCTTATATATTAAAGTATTTTTAATAATTTTCTCAGATTTTTGTTTTATCATTTAGTATTCATTATAATTAATATTAGTTTATTTAGTAATTAATTAATAAGTAAGTTATAAATAGCATAATTAATTTTTATAAGACAACACCTAGTTTTTATATTTTTCCTAGCTTTTATAAGTCATAATATAATTTTATTAATTTTTCTAGAATTTTTACTGTTCATTTAATAGTTTTTATCATTTAAATAGTTTAATTGGTAAATATTTAATAATTAGAATAATAATTAGTAAACTAGTTTAAAAATATATAAAATAAAGTTTTTATAATTTTTTAGGATTCCTGTGATGGTTAATTAGATTTATAAATTTTTTCATAATTTTCTAAGTTGATTTAGTATTATTTGTAATTTAAAATAGTTTAATTAATATAAATAATATAAATAGTTTTTAATTAATAGAAAATCTATAAAAAGACAAAAACATTTATTTTTATTTTTTATACTTTCTTCAAGTTCATTTTAAGTTTTAGAAATTATTTTTATAAGTTTTTAGTTTAATTTTTATTGTTTATCATTTTTAGTTTAATTTTAATTAAATAGTTAAATAATTTTTAATTAAATAATTAATAATAAATAATATAATAATCTAAAAAATAGTTTTCTTTTTAAATTTAATTTTATTTTAAGTTTAAGTTTATAGGATTGTCAATTTTAACCATTGTAGTTTATTTTTCTTAAAACTCACCTTTTTCTCAGTACGTAGTCGCGTCTGATTTTAAATTGGTGAACGTTTATACGTTTTAGATATCTAGGTTTTTACGTAATCATTCCATTAGCTTATCTAAGTCATTTTACTTTACAAAACCCTAGTTTACACACACACACACACACACTTTTATACCTTTCCTGTTCATATTCACTCGATCACAAACTCGTTTATAATAAAACATCGCACACCTCGTTGGGACATTACGACCCGGGAAAACACTGTATTTCACGAAAGCATTTGTCTTGATTAGTTTGACTTTACTATTGACCATTCACAAGTGGTTGAGAAATAAAAGATAACTAGTTTAAGGCGAATAAAAATTTGGCGCCGCTGCCGGGGAGGTTGTGCGCTTATTCTAAACGATTTTGCGTATTAGTGATTCTGGATATACATCCATTGTATATTTACCATCTTTTATCTAAACTTTTATAAAACAAAACACAAAAATATCCATCTTTGCCCTCCTACCCTTTTTGATTCTTTAGCTCTTTACCCTTTATCCATTTAATTCTAACTTCTATATTCTTATGGCATCTATGAACCCCGAATTCTTATTCACGCTTGAAAAGTATCAAGCCTTGTCTGAGAAACTAAGAATTCGTGTTGATCATGATGATCCATCTATCCCTATTCCCTCTCCGGTGAGGGAAAGAGATCATGAAACCGAGGTGACAAAGGACCTTGTACTTTCCTATGATGATGGAGGTGCTAAATACGTCCAAACCACGGTTGTCCAAAAACCTGAGCTCACAAATGCTCCTAAACCTTCAAGAATCAATCCTGATCTTTTACGGTTTACGGTTAAAAGTTTGTCAAGCAAACGTACAGAGCTTAGGGCAATTACTGAAAAGAACGATTTGCCTAATCTTCACGTTTATCAAAAACAAAAACCCGAGACCATAACGAAAGTGGTGGAAATTCCTAACTCTCAGAGCACACCACTTGTCCCACCTCCAGATTTTGTTCCTTGTGACGGTTGTGGTGAGCCGCTTTTCGGTTTTCCATGTCGTTGGTGTACATGTGTACAATGTGGTAATGATATTCAAAATGGGAGTTGTTTGTTTTGTGGATCGAGTAATTCATTTGCTTATAATCCTAATCAAAACTTATTCAACGACTCCTCAAATTTTTCAAACTACCCATCACATTCATACGAGCAAGAATCATATTATCCAAATATCAATGATGCTTCGTATCAAAATACACCAAGCCAGACTCAACAGTTTTACTGTTGTGAGTACTGTGGAGGTCCACATTTTAGCTCTGATTGTCAAACAAGGAATCCATTTCCTTGTAACAATTACGACTATCCGTTTCAAGACCCACCTCCACAATACCAAATGAACCAAGCAACTCCTCAAAACCAGCAAGACCCTTGTCTAGAGGCTCTTGAAAAACTTAAAAACATTAGAGAGGAGTTAGCTAATATGTCGTTTCACAATGCACCAATTTCTTCTTGTGTACATTGTGGGGGTTCTCATAATGATGATCAATGTCAACCTTCCGGTTTTGACACATCCACACCCCCACAATTTCCACTCATTCAAAATTCTCGTGATAAATCTATCACAGAATTACTTGCTGAAGGACGTGCTGTTAGAGACGAAAGAAGCATGGAAGATTTAATTGCTGAGCAAAGAGTAGCCAAAATACGTGCAAATATTCGCTATGCTGCTTTTTATGAGTACGATGATGACAGTGATGATGATGATAACATTGTTATCATTCAAAAAGACTCATCATGTTCATCAGTTGAGACTTCTTCCATGAATATACAGGGGGAAAATAATATAACTGAATCACCAGCAGTAGAAATAATGGAACTTGTAGACTCCATTACTGCTAGTCCTTCTCATCTCCCTGAGTCTGCTGTTATCACACCCGAGGTTCCCACTCACTCTCTGAACATGGGGGACGAGCATCTTGACACTGTTCCTAAAAAGGGAATCGGACGAATTCATAAAGTCTAGTGTTGAGAACCTTGTTCCAATCCCAAGTGAGTCACAGGGAATTCTTGATCATATGTGTGATATCCCTCCTCCTCTTTTCTTTTCTAAAGATCATTCTGAAACTTCTTCCAATTCTAAATGTACATCTCATGGAGAAGTTGAGTATGTTGAGGTTTCATTTCCTCATTCTGATGTTGACCCTCTTCTTGAGGAGTTCACTGATGAGCTTGCTCACATTGATTCGCTTCCATCAGGAAGTGATGATGATCTTTCAGACTCTGAAGCCGATGTGGTAGAAATTGAAAATCTTATAAACTCTAATTCCAGCATCGAGCTTAGTGATTCACATACTGATGACCATTCTTTATCTTTTGAAGACATCAGTTATGTGGACGAATTTCCTTCTGAGCTTGTCAACTCAGAAGAAGAGAATGATGAAGTTATTGACACTGAAATTAAAGATGAAGCACTACGTGCAACATTATTAAAAGTCAGTCTTCTCATTTCTAGAATCGAGGCTTTTAATGCAAAGCCTATTTCATCTACTATCCCCGTAAAGGATAGTGAGATTTTGATCAATGATTCTATTCCGGAATTGCAAACGTTCCATTTTGATCAAACGGAAGAGAAGATAAGTGGTATCACCACTTCTCATTCTTATAATTCTCTTCCCGTTTTTGAATCATTTACTTTTGAGGAGTTCCCCAATGAACTCACTCAACTCAATCCCGAATACGAATCATTCACCTTTGAGGAGTTCTCCAGTGAACTCACTCATATCATATCTCCACCGGAGTATGATAGTTTTTATTTTGATCTAGACATACCCATAATATGTCTTGATCAAACGAGCTTAAACGAGGAGATTCATGAACCAATGAATTCTCCTATTGAGGAAGAAGAGTTAATCATGATTTTCATCATGACTTTCTTTCTTTTCTTCATATATCATGTGGCTTATCCTGTTCTTCACTCTTTCGGGAGTGAAGACATTATCTTTGACCCCGGCATTCTCATTTATAAATTATGAGCCGGGTACTTGTCTCATCGGTGTGGAACTTTCACGTGCTTCAAATGTTTATCCAAAACGTCTTGAATGAAAGTCTGATGTAGATTGTCTCTTCCACTTGCTTCCCCATGGACAAATGAATTCGGGGTCAAGTCAAGCTAGTGACTCGGAAATCAAAAACAGTAGCATGTACATAGGTTTTTCACCCATGTTTCACCCTAGTGTGGGGGAGATGCCCCACATGTTATATATATATATCCTCTAAAAAAAAAAAATGTAAATATAGTGATAGCTTCTATTTAAGAAGTTTTATCTAAAAAAATAATTGTATGTATATACATCTTAAATAAAGGCTATGGAATATTTCCTTCTTACGTTCTAAGTGTTGGTTTAACACCCGGTACTTTGAATATTGAGGACAATATTCAGTTCTAAGTGTGGGGGGAGATTCGTTATTCTAACGAATTTAAACACATGTTCCATCAAGAACCCCCATTTTAGCCAAAATTTTAAAATTTTTTCTCACTTAGAACGCAATAAATGGTATCAATTCTCCATGTCTAACCCACAACAGGATTGGCTAATCCAGAAGCAAACGGCTTCTGGTAAAGACAAATCAAATCCGTTGACAGCTGGTGGTTTGCTAAAAATCACACGGTTATCAGGTGTGCCACAGTTCTTACACCTGGCTACTCCAGAAGTGATGGCTTTTGGTAAAGAGTTTTTCAAATCCATTAAGTTTTTCTCAATAGATTGCTAGGGACTAGCAATAGTTTAGTGTGGGGGATTGATGAGTGTCTAAATACTCATCATTTTATACTAATCTGAGCTGCCAAAACATACAAAAACACTCAAATATGCATTATAATACTTAAAATATCTTAGAAGTGTGTTTTAGATGTTTCAAATGCAAAATAATCAAAAACAGATGAAAAACGTACAAAGTTTGCATAATTGGCAGTTTCAGTCCCTCAAGTTTCATAAATTGGCAAAACTAGTCCTTGGTTATTCTAAAAACTTGAAAAAGTCACCAAAGGTCCTTTTTAATCATAAAGTTACATATTTAGTCCTTTGGTGCAAAGTTTCACAAAATTACACGTTTAGTCCCTGTACTTTGGAAATTGACAGAAATGGTCCCTGGGATGTAAAAACTTTGAGAAAATAAATTTTGGTCCTTATACTAATAATCTTTTGCAGGAATGGTCCTTGGTGTGAAGTTTGGCGAATTTACATAATTAGTCCCTCAAGTTTGAAGGTTTGGCAAAAATAGTCCTCGGGTATTTTAAAAAAATGAAAAAAAATCAAATACTACCCTTGTACTATTCACATATGACAAGTTAGACCCTCATGATAAACTTTGGAAAGTCACACATCACAACCCTCAACTTTGCATAAATTACAAAAATGGTCCTTGTGTGAAATAAACCAAACGGATCCCTATTATTATTATTATTACCCAAACTAAACTTAAACCCAATCCAAACACCAATAGCCCACTCCCTACCTTTTCTTACCCAGCCCACAACCTCAGCCCAATCCACCATTTAACTAAAACCGGGTCAAACCCCGGTCAACACCCCAGCCTTCCACCTTTTCCCTCCCAATACCACCACCATCTCACAAACTCCCCAAAACCACCACCACCTATCTGGTTTCACCCCCAACTTGCTCCCCACACTTCACCACCTCACCCTCCACCTCACACAACACTCCAACAACCATTTAAAGCCCTAATACCCTCTCCACGCATAATCTGACACCCTTGACCCTTTGGCGCCAAGAAATAATTTAAACGGTGTGGATGAGATTGACCAATCCAATGGCTGGGGATTGGTGGGAATTGTCAAGGTGGGTCCCACAAGCCCTGGAAATGTCTACAAAAGAGAAAAGAAGCAGTGATGAAAGAGTATTAGTGTAGGTAGTATAATTTAGTGTCGTATATTTTAAATTCAGTCTCTTAGTGTAATCAGAAGCTTTTAAGCAATCAATTAAGCTGTTTTAGTGTAACCTTAAACTTTTGTAATCATCAATTTCAAATTTCAGTTTGTTATCTCAGATTTTGTATTTCTTAAATTCTCAAAAATCTCAAAAAGCTTGTATGTTGTTAATTGTTGTTGTTACTGATCTCATAAGCTAATATAAGCTCTGACAAAGTTTACAAAAGCTTTTAGACATCCTCAGAATCCATTTAGGGTATAAGCTCAAAAATCCAAGAAAAATCGATAAAATAGAAATTAAATCAAAAATTTGTGGAAATCAATAAAGAAGGAATGAGCAGGGTGTCATTTGGATTGTTCATGGTTTAGAATCCTATGGGGGATACTAGGTTATGAGTTGGTTCACTGGTTCATTCATCTCTCAGCTTATCAACCATTGTAAGCTAAATCTCAATTTTTAGCTTATCTAGTTTTTGTTGTTTCTATAATATGATTTTACTTTCAATAGTGTAATTGTCATCTACTTAATCTATTTTAGTCATAAAATCAGTAGTTATAGTTTAGAAATCAAAAGTTTTAGTGTAAAACCAGTTTTTAAGGGGTGTTTGGATATCTATGTTACTCAGTGTATGTATGACTTTCAAAGGTTGAAATCAACTCAGACATGTTTGCTTAGGTCCTAATATCATAGATTAGTCATAAAATTAGTGTCTCAGTAGGTATAAAGTCAAAATCCAAGTCCATTTCCCTTGACAGTTAACTGTCAAGGATTTGGGATCTCATATCCATCACATTAGCTTATATCTATTAGTTATAGCTTAATTTAGGTTAGTCATAGTTTAAAACAACTTAATTAATCAGTAGTAAGTGTTAGAAGTTCATAAAAGTCAAACTAGCAAGTTTCACTCAAAAGTCAAAATTGCATCTCTCAGGTTTTGACAAAACTTGAGAGATTTGTTTAGAATTTTGTAGCAGGTATTAGACCTTGTGCTTTTTAGGATTTCAAGTCTACCATCTCAACTTTAGTATCCTATCTTTGTTATATTTTTAGGAATTTTACACTGGGCCCCACTGACCCTCAAAGTCACTAGCAGGGCAAAAAGCTCCCCTGTGCATCAGATACTCAGGCCATCACCACCACTTTGGTGGTGATTTGTGGCCACCTCAGTGGGCCCCAGACCTTCAACTTAGGTTCTTAAAACCCCCTCCTACCAGGGAACTTAGATTGACTTTTTGTTTGACCTGAATCCCAGTGGACCCCACCTAAATCAGACCCAAAACCTTGTCCCCATTCTGTGTTAAAATCAAGTTTTGGATTAGCTTATTGTGGCTTACCAGCTTATCTACTGAGCTTATTTGACCAATTTGAGCTTTGACAAGTCCAATCAACTTATTAGAACCAGAATATACCATAGTGGGTCCCACATAAGCTCATTTGAGCTTATTTACCTTTTCAGTCAACAAAAGTCAACTGTGGAAGCAATAAGCTTCCATAGTGCTTATTAATAAGCTAGAAATTTATTATTTTTACAAAAGTTGCTTAATTTTAGATATAGTTTAGTTTTGTAAAAGAAAATTCAAGAAAAACCAACATAAAAATAAGTGATAGTTTCTATTTAAATTAATTTAATTTTAATTTAATTTTAATTTTCATTTTTAGATTTTAATTAAGTAAGTTGTGTTTTTATATTTTTATTAATTTCCTTATATATTAAAGTATTTTTAATAATTTTCTCAGATTTTTGTTTTATCATTTAGTATTCATTATAATTAATATTAGTTTATTTAGTAATTAATTAATAAGTTATAAATAGCATAATTAATTTTTATAAGACAACACCTAGTTTTTATATTTTTCCTAGCTTTTATAAGTCATAATATAATTTTAGTAATTTTTATAGAATTTTTACTGTTCATTTAATAGTTTTTATAATTTAAATAGTTTAATTGGTAAATATTTAATAATTTGAATAATAATTAGTAAACTAGTTTAAAAATATATAAAATAAAGTTTTTATAATTTTTTAGGATTTCTGTGATGGTTAATTAGATTTATAAATTTTTTCATAATTTTCTAAGTTGATTTAGTATTATTTGTAATTTAAAATAGTTTAATTAATATAAATAATATAAATAGTTTTTAATTAATAGAAAATCTATAAAAAGACAAAAACATTTATTTTTATTTTTTATACTTTCTTCAAGTTCATTTTAAGTTTTATAAATTATTTTTATAAGTTTTTAGTTTAATTTGTATTGTTTATCATTTTTAGTTTAATTTTAATTAAATAGTTAAATAATTTTTAATTAAATAATTAATAATAAATAATATAATAATCTAAAAAATAGTTTTCTTTTTAAATTTAATTTTATTTTAAGTTTAAGTTTATAGGATTGTCAATTTTAACCCTTGTAGTTTATTTTTCTTAAAACTCACCTTTTTCTCAGTACGCAGTCGCGTCTGATTTTAAATTGGTGAACGTTTATACGTTTTAGATATCTAGGTTTTTACGTAATCATTCCATTAGCTTATCTAAGTCATTTTACTTTACAAAACCCTAGTTTACACACACACACACACACTTTTATACCTTTCCTGTTCATATTCACTCGATCACAAACTCGTTTATAATAAAACATCGCACACCTCGTTGGGACATTACGACCCGGGAAAACACTGTATTTCACGGAAGCATTTGTCTTGATTAGTTTGACTTTACTATTGACCATTCACAAGTGGTTGAGAAATAAAAGATAACTAGTTTAAGGCGAATCAGGCACACAAAATTCTTTTGGTCCAATCCTACCCAACCCAACGCTACCTGTTTGACCCATAGGAAAAATTGTTCGCTTCGATCACAACCCATTTTCTTTTGATCCGTATACCTGCCCCCCAAGTTTGTTAAGTCCCTCTTTGTCCACTCCATGATACCCATGAGGGTTGTACGTTCGAACCACTTTATATTCATCATATAAAGGAGGACGAAATGAGCCTACCATAAATTGCACTCCAAAAACATGGTTATCCGAGCTGCAAATTTACATACTGGGACCTCGGGTTCAACTGTTTAGTGCACCGGAGTTTCAGATAGCATATAAGAACCTGATAAGGAAAATATAAAAAAAGTTATAAACCATATCTAGTGGCATTTATTAGATCAGTAATCTGAAGAATTAGACAGCATGTGGAATAGACAAAATAAAAATGAAAAAGTAGTCAGTCAATTGGTGGGATCACTTATCCCTTTAAAGCAGGCTAGCGTGAGGTAATTCGCATTCGCAATAGCTTCTATTGCTTAAGTAATGTAGTATGACCTTCAATGGAAAAAGTAGTATTGGCCACAATACAGGGGCACACAAAATTCTTTTGGTCCAATCCTACCCAACCCAACGCAACCTGTTTGACCCATAGGAAAAATTGTTCGCTTCGATCACAACCCATTTTCTTTTGATCCGTATACCTGCCCTCCAAGTTTGTTAACGTTCGAAAGCAATACACTTGTGCTTATGGTTTGTAAAGCAAAATGTTATTACCTACATTGAGCTCCTAGTGTAACTGATAATAAATCTTACGAATATGATAATCTGATCTTAAGAATATGACGCTTAGATTTAAATTAAAATTTGAGTAAAAATGAGTGAAAAAGAATATTATAAACCCTCACATGGATAAGATATTTTCCTCATGTTAGTAATCCATTCTTACGCATCCATGGACTGCTTGTAATACTACAAAATAAAGAATCAGTCCCAATAGTTAACAATTACAATAAAGGATCAGAGTAACAAAGAAAAAAATGTCCCAAAGGTGTGTTATGCTGTTGTATTCAAATATCATGTTAAACATACAGAAATCTACGTGCTCAAAAGGCTCGCTTCTTAAAGATCATAAAATGGATTTAGTTTTATAACAAAATATACGCAGTAGAAAGTTTATACCATGATGAGTTCAAAACCTTGATAGAAAAAGAAGCCTCCAAGGAAAGATGTACTAAGAGTATGTGACGTAGTTGCATATTATTTTTCACACATTGTTGTCGATATAAAGAGCAAGGAAAGTGCTACAATGCTAAGCATCTGATTATGATTCCATTCCAACATAAAGGTTTTACCTACACTATAATATGAAGGTGGTAAGCCACATAATCCTGTTTTATGGTAATATCTATTGCATAGATCTTTTGAAGTAATCTTCAGTTAACGGGAACTTCTTGTTGGGTAAACCACAAGGTATCCCTGAAGGCGAAACCCCTAAATGTAATGAAATTTCTTCTATGATTGGATTTAGTATATCAGTTGATGGTACACCCCATCTTTAAAGGCATGTCGGACTGATGCGTCCATGTTTTCATAAGCTAGTGTATAGATTAGCATTGCATTTTCTCTAGCTGGTTGCTTTATTATCTCCATGAGTTTTTCTACGTCGTCAATCTGATATGAAAAGACAGTGAACTCGATTAATGGATCATAATCAGTAAATCAGTGCTAACAAAGTGGGTTGTAGTAGATAAGGTTTGGATGTGCTTGTACTTGATTTATAGTAATCAGTTGTATAACATCAGTTGTAAAGCGTTTGGCAACTTGATTATCAAAATCTGATTCTTTGACACTTGCATATTTTTATTAGAATTTGGATCCAACCGTAAAAAAATAACCCATTAAGGCATGAACTACTAACGGTGTTAATAAAATGAATCACACATGTACCTCTAAACTATGCCCTCCACACTTCTACAGTGCATTATAAAACACCCGAAAAAAAAAATTATTCTGCTAGCTCAAAACGCAATAATCAGATCCCGTTCAAAATTTAATGCCCGAGACAGAAAACCCCTTAGTTTAAATTTTGAATTCATGGCAAGAACTTTTGGTTTTCTCATATTTATGGGCTTATCTCAGATTGCTCATTTTAAGGATCTTATATTTTCCTTAAACAGATGTATTATTTTGACCCGTTACCTAATTTGCTCAACATATTTCCATCACTATCTCACATCTAGGAGAGGGTTGATAAAGAAAGGAGGTATGGTGTGCACATGTAGCAGCTGACACATCTAGCTAAAATCATGTGACCTCATCAGGAAGATTGGGATGATCATAAAAGAGTGAAGCAACCTGCATACATTATGCATAGATTATAAACAGTACTAAGTAATGCAAATCACTCCAATGAAATCAATCATAGCTACTATGCTATATTATTTTAAGAGCTTACACACAGAAAAATTATAGTTCATTACATAAACCAAGACACGTTATAATCCATTAAAGAAAGTAACACAAATTATATTTCATTAAAGAAACTAAAATGCCACTTTTGACCTATCTACTTTAGGTAGTCGATTCGCATTTTGTTTAAATCCTAAAGGGTTGAACGGGTTAAAAACTTCAGCTCATCAACAAACGGGTAAAAAGTCACAGAAAGTGTACCTTCATGTTAAGACTTGCGGTCAGCTTGTAGTTCACTGTAGGATTAACTCACCCATCAGTCGTGACTCTTCCATAAAAGCATCATCTAAAACCTATATTGATCCACCGCCTACTAAAAAAAGTAGTACAATAAAAAAATATTGAATGCAAAACTAAGATGTATGAGTTTTCTTACATTGATTCAGACTTGAACCAACCCCGAATCAGTTATTCATAAATCCGAAGTATGTAATAAACTGTATGCAAAACAAATTCACTATGGAGGACTTTGGACATGTTTTACCAAAATGACCCGTTTCTTTTGACTGACTTGCAGCAACAACCGTCGGTTGGTACGTCGGGCCCATTATAAGTATTTATATTTGAATCTCAACATTCAATAGACTTTTTCAAACAATGAAGTCTTAACGTTACAGACCATGTTGTATGTTGCAGCCTGAAGTTGTAACAAAGAGACGATAACCATGTAAATTAAAAAATAGACTTTTTCAAACAATGAAGTCTTAACATTACAGACCATGTTGTATGTTGCAGCCTGAAGTTGTAACAAAGAGACGATAACCATGTAAATTAAAAAATAGACTTTTTCAAACAATGAAGTCTTAACATTACAGACCATGTTGTATGTTGCAGCCTGAAGTTGTAACAAAGAGACGATAACCATGTAAATTAAAAAATAGACTTTTTCAAACAATGAAGTCTTAACGTTACATACCATTTTGAATTTTTATCTTATTGGTTCAATTCTACAACATAATAACAATAACTTTAACTAAAAAATATATAAATAATGCAAGAACCACTTTTATGTTCAGATTATGGGGGTGTTTGGGATCTTATTCCGAAAATGGTTATTGCATTATTAAAGGGTTGTTCAGAAATGCTTGTTAAAATAGCTTACTTGTTTTAATGCCTTTTGGAGAAATGTCTCGAATAGCATATTGCTTTATAAAAACCGAAAATGCTTTATTCAAAACAACTATTGTAGCTCATGAATCAGTGGTTTCAATAAGCCAATCCCAAACATCCAAACACTCACAATTGGTAAACCAAATAAGCAGTTCAAAAATCTCCTGACACGTCTAAACGGGTTATTAAACATAAGTTTGATTCAAGGATTTTATAAAATAGTGGGTGTTCATGAGAAAGAAATCACAGTTATAAACCGATAAAGCACAAAAACGTAAACATTTTCGTTCTAGTATTTTATCAAACACTTGATATGCAGATTATTGTCACCATATAATAACTTCATTTAAATCCAATTTAAACACAAATCAGACTAACAAAAATCAATTAAACGGCTCATAAAAAAAATTAAGTATTTACCTTGAACAAATCACAACTTTGCATTTAATCAAGATGATGATCTTCCTAATTCAAAATACCTTCTTTCAAGTCCTTAGTATCGGCGCCTGGGCTTGTGTCGTTTGAATTAGGGTGATTTTAAGGTTATGAATCTGGATGTGTTTTTAATTATTTTGAGTCAAGAATCAAAATAAAATGATTTGGTGAGTTTGAGGAGATGAATGGAGACTTGTTTTTGAATTATGATTGGTATTTTCAGTTACCGATTTTGTAGGTTTATATAGGTTATTTTTGAGTGATATGAATGTAATTGATTGTGGGTGCTGAAGATCAGGGATGAAGGTGAAGCAAGGAGGAGTATGGAAGGCATGTGTTATGTGCTGCCAGCTATTTTTTTTGTGACAGCATGGAGTTCTTTTTGGACAGCATGGCATATGTGACTTGACAAGTTCCTTTATTATATATGTGGGGAGATTCATTAATAGAAAATGATTATGTCAACCCATAATCATTGTTACAAAGGCCATAAATATAGAATACTAAACTAAGTAGAGCATCCTAATGTGCCAACAAGGAGTGTCACCAAACTTTCTTGAATCCCAAAATGGTTGAAGAGTTTTATTTGAAAATGAGAAACATAAGCATATAAAATGCTTGGTGATTTAGTGGAGATAAACTTTTGGTTGCATGGATGTTGGTGAGTTTGGAGATGTGGAACTTGTAGGTGGTGGATTTGAAGTGAGGTTTGTTGATTGAGGGTTTTGATGTTGTTCAAGTGATGGTGTTTGTTGAGATCTTGTAAGAAGATACTCAATCCAAGTGAAGTGCTTATTCAAAGCAATGGTTTGTTGTTGAAGGAAGATGCAACAAGGGCAATTGTTAACATGCTTCTCAATTTGGTTGATGTTGTGTGGTGATGATGGTGAGCTTGATTGGGGTGGATCCAAATTGCGTTGAGCAAGATGTAATGCTAAAAGAGCACTAAGCTCATGAACCTCTTTTACCTCCTCAACAACAAGTGTTTGGAGGAAGGTGTTGGTGGTGGAACATGATAGTTATCTTGGGTGAAGGTTTGAACATGCAACATATGAATGGCATGTGAAGTTGTAGGATGTGGAGGTGGTACTCTTGGTGGTGGAGACATGGTTGAGCTTGGGTAGTCATGAAAACATGAAAAGGGTGGAAGAGTTTCTTCATGAGTGAGTGGTGTTTTTGTTGAATGAGCAACATGTGAAGTATTGATTGAGACGTTGGGATTGTTGTTTTGGGATTGAGCATGCTCATCATAAGAAGAAGCATTAATGAGGGCATGAGTGGATGATAGGTTGTGAGATGACTCATTAGTGTGCGTTTGAGGTTTAGTAGTTGGTTGACTTGGAACAACATCACTTGAGTTATGACAAGAATCAAGTTTCCTCCTCCAAACGGGTTTGACGAAGATCCTTGCGGTTCTTGAAATATTTGGTTTTTGGTTGTTGGGAGATGACATGTTTGGGTGTGATGACATTAATGATGGGAAGATGGTATTTATTGTGTATGAGAAATGTGGTTTAGGAAGGTAAATTTTGAGGGATAGTATGAGACAAAATATATTTGTGAATTTTGGGAAGTATAGGCTGAAATGGGTCAAAAAGTGATAAAGAAAACAGTATCCCCGACCATCAGATGGCCGGTCCTCTGAAAATTAAGGGGGCCGCCTTATATAATTAAGGGGGCCGCCCATCTGGTGATTCCTAGAATGCCAGAAATGGGTTTTTGGCAGAAAATTTTCAAAAAGGTTGTGTTTTTTGGATTTGGATTCAAGTAAGTTCAACTCTTTGAGGCAAAATAGGGCATACTATTCATGAATGTAGAGAGTGATGTAGAAATAATTAAATTAGACAATTTATTTCTAATAACCATGCTATCTACTAATTTATCAATTAAGATATGCAATAAAGGAAGCAATAAAACAAATTAGTTAAATATTCAACTATATGAAGATGATAACATATAGGCTAGTGCAAATATATTGAGAGTTGCTTACAAGTAACAAGTAGGAAGATATGATTATATGGACATCAAGACTTGTTACAAACAAGATCCATATGGGCAAATCATGATTCTCATGAAACGATTTGATTAAATTGTGAATGTCATTTCCACAGAAGTGCATGACATATGTGAGATAATCAAATATGTTTTAAGTAAAGCGTTTTTAGTTTTATTCAAAAATGTTTTGAAATAAATTCAAGTGTGTATTTCATTAAAACAAATTGAGTTTTGTTTCATAACACCAAAAAAAATTCCAATCTTGATTTTGATTAAAATAAAATTATGATAGCTGATGAGTGTGTAAATACTCATCATTTTTACCGTATTTTAACTGCCAAAACACGTGAAAACACTCAAGAATGCATCAAAATAATGAAAATATCCCAAAGATCGTGTTTTATATGTCTCAAATGAAAAATGTTTGAAAATAAACGAAAAACAAACAAAGTTTGCATAATTGGCAGTTTCAGTCCCCCAACTTTTAAAAGTTGTCAAAACTAGTCCCTAAGTGTTTATTTCAAATGAAAAGTCAACCCAAGTTTCTTAAAAGTCAAAAGAAGTCAAAAATGATCTTTGGGTAAAAAAACTTTCAAAAATGTACAAGTTTAGTCCTCAGAATTTCACACTTGGCATGATTGATCCCTATACTTTCAAAGATTGTCAGAAATGGTCCTTGGAGAGTTTTTATGAAGAAAAGTCAACAAAAAGTCCACCATGAATCATATGATGACATTTCTGGTCCCTGAATGAAGTTTTAAGAGTTTGGCGATTTTAGTCCCTCAAGTCTCAAAGATGGCAATTTTGGTCCCCGGGAATTTTACTTTGGAGAAAAATGTTCAAGATGGACCTTAGGAAATAAGGACTTGTCAAGAATGATCCTTGGGAGAAGTTTGGAAAATAACAATTTAGGTCCCTCAAGAAATTCAGTCTATACATTATTTGTCCTTGGGCTTTATTCAAAATACCAACACCACTAACCTTGTACCATTTCCAGCCCATAACCTACCCTTGGCCCAATTTCCTCCCAAGCCCAATCACCACCCTGTTTTAATATATGGTCAAACGGTCAACTAAGGTCAAAAAACGGGTCAAACATATACCCTGTCTTCAACCTCCTCCCTTTGCACCCTGGATATTAAACCTCCATCACCACTCCACCCTGCTACACTCAACCTCACCTCAAAAGCACCCCAAATCACAACTTCCCATCCCACTCACCTCTCCCCCATCTCACAAACCCTACCTAACACCCCTGGCAATCCAATTCCCCACAACCCGTTTTGGCGCCAAAGATGGATGAAGGACTAGGATTGGTTATAAAACAATTGAATGGTGGGGATTTGTTCAGAAGGTCACAAGGATCATTTTGCTGCCCTAATTTCTCACAGAAGAAGCTCTCAAGACCAAATTCCTACCTACTCCTTTTGTAGTATAAATATAGGACTTATGTAGCCTCATGTGGCATCCCTTCTCATTGTACTTTTCTATTTTCTAAGTTAGATTACCATTGTAATTTCATATTTCCAAGTTTATGAAAGTTTTATTTTAGTTAATGCAAATTCAAATTTCAATTCAAAATTTCAAATTTCTTGTTATTTCATTCAAAGATTTTTCATTTAGTCTCAGTTGGTTACCTTAAGTTTGTTGAGTGTGTTTGAAAATCAAAGAAAGCATAAAATCAGAAAAGAAAAGAGAAAAAATAAAAATACAAAGAAAAATTAAAAAAAAAAAAAATAGAAGAAGGAAGAAGAAGAAGCAGTAGCAGAAATGGATGATGGACATGGTTTAGAGTCCCATGGGGGACATTAGGTGGTTCTATTGGTTCCTAGTTCTCAGATTGGTTCATAGCTTTGGATGTCAAGTAAGCTTATGAACCATACTTTCACTATAATCATTGTTACTTAATCATTGTTGTTACTTGTTTATTCATGATAATTTAGGTTTACTGTAGCTTAGTATAAGATAATTAATGAAGTTTATGTGGTAATTTTGCTATTGCCTTTGATAATCATAAAATCAGTCAACTTAAGGGGTGTTTGGATTAGTTTAGTTAACCCAATTTAAGTTGTTGTTGTTTGTTAAAATCAACTCATACCTGTCACTTAGGCCTATTGAAGTTCATTACAACTCTCAGTTTGGTAGAAGTGAAGCCAAAAGTCAAAATTCAATCTAATCTCCATCTCAGTTCATCTGTTAGAATATTTAGGTAGCATAGCCCCTCATTTTAGCTTTAAACTTGTTAAAATCACTAAATTCAGTTTCATTAAGAGTTAATACAACTAAATCAATCATTTGGAATCAATCTAATTTCACCATAGTCAAAGTTTTTAAGATTTTCAAAAAGTCAACATTGCATAAGTAAGACAGAAATCCAAATCTTGGGTGATTTTCTGTGAATTTTGTGTTTGGACCCAGACCTTGAAATTTTACAGATCATAGTCCCCCACCTCAACTCTTGATTCCCCCTCTTGTTTCATTTTTGTGAATTTTTTGTGGGTCCCAGCAAAGCTCTAAACATACCTGCAGGGGAAGCATCTCCCCTGCTTCTCAGTTTTGGACAAATTTCATAAGTTCATAAATAGCTCAAATCTAGGTGTATTTGTCTGATTCTTGTTGTTTTGGAAAGTTAAATAGGTTGCCTTGATTGAGGTGCTTTTAGTTTTCACCTTAGTGTTCATTAGAGAGCTTAATTTGAGCCTTGTTTGGACCCTTTTGCTTCTGCTGCTGCTCTTATTTAAGAACAAGCTGAGCTTGTTTGATTTTAATCTTGTAGTGTTTATTATTGTTAATTGTTGTTGTTTATGGATTCTATCATGATATTGTTTGCTTAGAAGTGCTCATTAGCTTAAGTGGTTTGGCCTAGTATAGATTTAGTTTGGCTTAATTCTCAAAAAGCTCTTGAAACATTTAAACTCATTTCTGTGGACATTTCAAGCTTGCAGAAGTTTGTTTCAAGCTTTTCAGAAAACGTGGTTTTACAAAAGTTGTTAAATATTGTTGGCAAAGTTCATTGGGAAAAGAAAAATTAAAAAAAAAAAAATGTTTTGCAAAAAGGTGCCAAGGGGATTCGAACCCTGGTCACCCTTCTCACAACACTAACACACCACACAATACCAACTGCACCCTTGGGATTTTTCTCAATAGCCTTCCCCATTTAATTTTTTATGAGCTTTTTAATTTTCTTTTTTCCTTTTTAGCTAAAAATCTGTTTTGCTTATTCCCTGCTTATTCCAAACAGTTTTTTCAAGATTTTTATTTTTCTCAGATTTAGAATGTTTTAAAGTAGTTAATATAAAATTTTCAGATTTTTATTAGTTGATTTACTATTTTTAATCATTTAATTACTTATAATTAGTTTTAAATTAATAATGAATAATACAATAGTCTAAAAAATTATTTTTTTTTTTTTTTTTAAATTTTCTTTTGTCATTTAGCGCGTAAGAAAATTAATTGGAAACCTGCAGGACCTTTGTAGCTTAAATTTTACGTTTTAATTTGTATGTTGACGTTTTTTTTTAAATAAACGTCGCGTTTTTAATTTAGATTACGTTTTAGGATTCCCCGGTTTCCCTAACATGTTTCCCGTAGCTTTTTAGGTTATTTTAAATATTTCTTAACATTCCTTAGTTTTATTTTCCATTTAGGTTACGTTTATTTCATTTACGTTCGTTAATTCGTACTTTTCGTTAATTTAACGTATCACAAAACCAAACAATCTTTCACAACCAAACATACAAGGTTTTAATCTCGATCTTTCCTCGAAACTTTCCATTCACACCTCGTTGGGGTACGATCCGGGAAATCACTTCCCGGTTCCACAATTTTAATATTACTTTCACGAGTTTTGCGAGGTAATCTTTTTCCTAAAAGGTTTACTCGTATTTCTCCACGTCTTGTTGTCTCACGATAACATAGACTACACGTTTGTTGATATTTTTGATAAATTGTTTTTGCACACACCAAAACACAACGAATCAATAGCTTATAGTTAAACATGTTGTTTTAAAAGAAATTAATATAGATATTTGAAAGATTTTTATTCAAAGAGAGAGTTTTAAAACATGATGTTTTGATATTGATAATTAAGAAATTGCAAGTAAAGGATTTTAAGTGAAAACTTATTATACTCAAGAGAATCAATTGAGCCCATTGTCACATATAAACATCTCTATTTGCAACTAAAGATATGAGAGAGAGATGGTAGATTTTTATGATCTAAAAGCAATAAGATAGAAAGGAACAAAGTAAATCATCTATGGATACAAGGTAGACATGTATATCTATACATTATATATAACAGGAGGCATTTGAATAATATGCCACCTCATTGCCCAGTCAATGTCCAGTAATTCATTATCAGCCATGTCATCAGCCATGTCATCACATGTAAGCAATTTTTTTAATTTATTTTATTTGCATTTTCCATTTCTATCATAAATTAATTCCACCTAAGATTTTTTTTTTTTAAATTCAGATTTGTCCACATAAGCAATAATTCGGCTGTATATTCTTTTTTCAAAAAATGACCTGCATGGATTTGAACTTGGAACGTTTGAGACATTAGGAATCATGCCAACCACTAGAACAACACAATATTTTGATTACATTCTGCAAAGCCAAATATATAAACTCAAGAAAAGAAAAAAAGAAAAAAGAGAACACACTAATTATTTACTCCGTACTTTAATGAGAATAACCTAGCCCAACTTATTCCATATCATTCTAATCATTCTTACGTATCCTTCTTCAACCCGAAATCAAAAAATTAAAGAAGAAAGGGCAGCTTCTTCTTGAAGATCCACATGTTGTGATGAGTTTATCAATGCTGCAAGGGTTTTCAAACAGGTATAGACAACTAATGGCTTTTAATTCTATATGGACATTTATATTAAAACATCTTTTTTACTTATATACTTAATAAGGGTTTGAATGTTTCGATGTTTCCCACGGTTTGGTTGGATGTATGCCAGTTGCTGAATCACTATGAACAATACTATTTTCTTTCAGTCTTTGAATGTTAAAGTTAACGCTTACCTTATAATAATAACTGATAGTTGTTACTATCTTAGGCATGAGTACTAGAACAACACAATATTTTGATTACATTCTGCAAAGCCAAATATATAAACTCAAGAAAAGAAAAAAAGAAAAAAGAGAACACACTAATTATTTACTCCGTACTTTAATGAGAATAACCTAGCCCAACTTATTCCATATCATTCTAATCATTCTTATGTATCCTTCTTCAACCCTAAATCAAAAAATTAAAGAAGAAAGGGCAGCTTCTTCTTGAAGATCGACATGTTGTGATGAGTTTATCAATGCTGCAAGGGTTTTCAAACAGGTATAGACAACTAATGGCTTTTAATTCTATATGGACATTTATATTAAAACATCTTTTTTACTTATATACTTAATAAGGGTTTGAATGTTTCGATGTTTCCCACGGTTTGGTTGGATGTATGCCAGTTGCTGAATCACTATGAACAATACTATTTTCTTTCAGTCTTTGAATGTTAAAGTTAACGCTTACCTTATAATAATAACTGATAGTTGTTACTATCTTAGGCATGAGTGACTCAGCAAAGGCAGGTATAAACTGTAGCTATTGTGTTATACTGTAATTTTATATGTTGGTTTCTGAGTGAATCGGGTTACAAATAATGAATAGTTAGTTAGTGTAGTCTATTATACACATGTTTTTATTGCAACATCAATGATCACATGTACTATAGCTCGGTAACAAGAACATTATGTTGATTGCAGTATCAATAAGGACTACAAAGGTGAAAGTTTGTTTATAATGGTGATTATTTTTCCTTTATGCAACAGTGGACTACACTTAGAGTAGACATGGTATGTGCCTACAGCCTGCACTGGGTTTTGTCACTTATAGATTTGCCTTGATTAAGATTTTTGACTTTTTATGTTTATGATGTTGGGTTTGTTTTCTGAGGCATGTCCGTGTTTAAATTGTTTGTGTTGTTTACTGTTGCATGTTGTAGTAAGAGTTGGTTTTTTTGAGATATTTGTAATCTTTAAGTGTTTTTTTGTTTAAACGAATTTGTTTAACTGAATTTAATATTTTTATAGTCATTATCGTGATTTTGTCGAGATCCAATTCAGTGAACAAGGGAGGATATTTGGTGCTGCTATAGGAACTGATTCACTGGAAAGATCATGTGTGTGTCAAATGTCTGACTTGAGAGAAGTTATCATTGCTTTTACATGGTATGCGCACCACCACCTGAGGTAATTAGTTTGGTAATCTTTTATTGGTTCAATAAACATGTCTAGAAAGAGCTAGGTGTTGTAGTTGATAATTGGTCTTATGTGACGATTTTGCTTATTTAGGAGACTTTTATTTCAAGGGTACTTATTGGAGAAACTAATGTTAAGCTCCATTAGTACTTATTATAAGAATCAGTAAGTATTTAACAGTAAAATCTCTTATTTGCATCTACGGTAAAACCTAATATTGGACAAACTGATGTTAAGCTCCATTTTAAATATGTACGATAAAACCTCATACTTGCCTAACTTTGGGTTGCAGGTCCCTGAAAGCTTTAATATTTTGGAAGGACATTCAAGATCTACACTACTTTTAAAATTGTATCTTTCATTTTTTCTGTTACATTTCTTTATGTTATTTGTACCAGTAACTGTTTTATGGATGAGTGCTCTTGGAGTAGTCGGTCTGGCCTTGAACCTACGTGCCTATGATTTCGTTTCTCAGGAAATTCGCACGGCGGAAGATCCCGAATTTGAGACTTTCTACACCAAAAATATTCTTTTAAACAAAGGTATTCGTGCTTGGAAATAACTTTTAATGTGTTTCGTGTAGGTTGCAAAGTCATGCAATGGCCAGAGAGTATTGAGAACATTTACATTTTCGTGTTTCAGGTACATAATTTTTTGTGCTAATATGTTTGGTGCCTTTTGTATTTGTGTGTGTGTGCAGGAATAGGTAGCCTACTTTTACCATGGTAAGTTTTACTTTGATTTACAGTAACAATTGTTTCATAAAGAAATTATTCGTCTGTAGTTGTGGTAGCTAATGTTTCTAGTTTGACCTGTTTGAGGTGAAAAAGAAAAACTGATATTCAGCTGCGCATAAGTATCTGGGTCATGATTGCCACCATTAGTTATACATGTTTATCTTAATTCTTCTATCATGGCTGATTATGCTATTCGTGTATATTCTTTTCTTTTATTTTGTAAACAATCTTTTGCACCAGTGGAGCTCATTGAAACACGAAACAGAATATTGAGTTGTTGAATAAAGGTTTTGAACATGTAAATAGGTACCACATTCATTTTGTTTCATATAAAAGAAGTACGTAGTAATTAACTAGAATTAATATGTTGACTCATTACTTATATATGAGTCGATTTTGGGCTGTATTTTTATCTCAAATGGATCAAATCAATAAATTTAGCTAACAGGGGAACGTGTCCAATTGGCTGAGCAAGTCAAACATGTTAAAGGTAAACCAAAGTAATTTAGTGCAAACGCTTTCCCAAATCGTTTATTTAGAATATTTACGTGTCAAGCTAACCTGGTCTCATTCCCTGACTGATGACTACCTTAACCAATTTGATCCGTTAGCCAAACCACCACGACTGCGTCTTTTATAAACCTTACTATGTTCATACTAAAGGATGGGACTCATACTCTTTTTCTTTTTCTTTTCCTTCTTTGTACGCAATAGAGAAGGCCATGAAGTCACGGACGATGTGTCCATTGTTGAGCACCTTAAACATCCTGTATACATCACTGAAGGATCCTATAATAACATCAAGGTACACTACCCATTACATGATTTTCTAAAAATAATGAGTTGCAGATTTGAATTTTGCTTCAAAACATTTTTTTTGTGAGAAATAATCGGTACTTGTGTAACAATTTATAATAAATCCCATGCCTGAAATACTATTGCTTTTTATTTTTAGAAAAAAGAATAAACCTATAGAAAAAATTTGAACGAGCCTCCTTCTTAGGATATGTATAATGCACCAATCTAAAGATCGATGTTTGTCCCAAGCATTGTATAAACTCTCTATTTTATGGTTTGCAGGTCACAACTCCTGATGATCTATTACTTGTTGAAAGAATATTAAATACAGCCTCATTTGTGCCAGCTTAATCATTCATTTTATTTTACAATATACATGATGAACTAAATGACAGTGAACGGACACTTAACAACAAGAAACGAATTTATACGTCTTTTCACTCCATGCTTAGTAGAAACAGCATTGGTACGATTAGTGCAAAATGAAATTTATGATTCTGAAATAATATTTTTGAACCTGAGTTGGTGTTCATTGCATCTTTCTCTCTTGAGTGCTGACATTTACGTTTAGTTGTTCGACGGTTGAAAGCAGGTGGATGGAGCAGTTACTACTCTTGCTGCCGGTCCGGTGACTGACACCGTTGTTGAAAAGGAACGCCCACACGATGTTTCCTTATTTTTTTATATGGCCGTTGTCGGTTGGCTTATTTATTTAGCTGTGCAACAGAACCAAGAATATAAAGATCAAGTTGAACATCCTTGGTATGCTTATTAGTAGCATTTTTTCAATTTAATTTGATTGGATGAAGCAGGTCTGGGATTTGGTTACTGAATCCGGCTTTTACAAGGTAAATGGACAGAGAATGAAGGGTGTGCGACAATAATAGTCGGACACGGTCATTAGCCACAGGCAAGTGCACACACACATTTGTTCCTGTTGAATGAACACTTCCTTGATATTCACTCTTTCACCTTTTTTGAATATCGTCTGATTTATGAATCACCCTATATTATTTACCAATGGATGTTACCATTTTAGGTGGGAACAGTCGAGTGCTACCAAACAGTTTCACTGGACATGGTACCAACACGCGCGGAACTGTAACCACACCAGGTCACCAAATAATTATTTCTACCACGGTTTAGAAAATGCGTTACAACACTTATTTAATAGCAATTTTCTTTTCTTTTCTTACCTGTACAGGGCCTTCATTGAACATAAATAGGCCACCCATTGAATTTTAAGGGGTGTTTGGTCCTGATTCCAAACAACAATTTTAAAAGGGAGATTGGGTCATTTTAAGGTGTGTTTGGATTTGCTAAAAAACTATGAACAGTTTCTTGATAACTATATACTCCAGTTTCTTGGTAACCATTGGTTTACGTTAAATTCTTAATTTGTCTGTATGCTAAAACCATTGGTAATATCCAAGATGAGTATTTGGACTTCCAACCAGGTTTCTTTGATTTAATCTATCTGTCAGTAAGTTAGTATTCACAAGTTTATAGTTTCGCACATTAGAAGATCTATGGACTCTTCCATCTTCAGGTGACTATAAAGAAGTTGATAGCAAATCGATGTCGTAGAATTTCCTAGAATCAATGCAACAAGGCATCTACATGTACGATGGGAGAGTAGATTACCTTAACAATCCCCATATCAGTGCCCCCATAGCAGCTTTTCAGGCATTTGAAATCTATCTTTGCAATTTCGACACCAAGCTTGCATGGAACAACTATCAGCATCAGGTATGTTGTTAACTAATATACTAATACATCAACCATTGGTTCTAGAGGTGGCAGATTGGGTGTTTCAAAATGGGTAATATTCTTAACACAGGTGGAAAAAGGTCGTTGGTAGGAGTGTGGTCGTGAGGATGGTCAAGGTGAAGAAGAAGAAGGTTGTTAAATTGATGGTGACTGTGTGTGAAGAAGAAGAAGAAGGTTGTTAAATTGATGGTGACTGTGTGTGGATTTGATTTGTTGAGCAAAGCCATTGACTGACGTAACTAAAGCTAAGTTATCTAAACTTTCAAACCATTGATTTGCAGTTGGCAAGTGGACCTGAATCTACCTTAATCTGCACAGGTTTATCGGTGAATCAGCATATCTCTTGAATTTTCAATTTCGAGAGGGTGTTTATTTGGTATATGATCTTTTTAAAAACTTAAGGAAATATAAAAAAGGATTATTAAATTATCTAGAATTTGGTTGATAAGCTGATAACTTTTATTTGTGAATTGTGATGATCAGTATATCATTCATTTTGTAGAAAGTGACAGGGTTGGTTGTTACTTTGTTTAAGCTTATATGATTTTGACTTATATTATGAGGTTTTTGAGCTTATTATGATTTAAAGATGTTTGTAAACGGTAAACTAAGCTGAAAATAGGACAAAAAAACGGGTTTATGAAATATAAGCTGAAACAATATAAGCTTATAACCCGTATTTAAGCTTAAACAAACACGATCTAAGCAGATACTCCATAAGTATTTGGATAATCCAAACTGATTCTGCTTACCAGCTTAACTTGGCGAAGTAAGCAGATTGTGACATGACTATTTTAATACGCTTATTTGAGCAGAATCTGAAAGTACTTTAACATATCATGAATGGGTTATATTGAATTTTTTTAGTTTTCCAGGTCTTACAGCATTTTTTTACAAAATAAACATATCCAAACACTATTTCTTGAAATGCTTATTTATAAGCATAGCAAATTAGGCAATCCCAAACGGCAAACACCCTCTTAACGAGTTTTTGTTAAAACTTTGTAATATGCCTGCTTATGATTAATATTATATGCAGGTTGAAAAGTGAGGGGAAGAAATTATAGCTACAGCCCTTCACCACCAAGATACCAAAGAAGAACCTATCGAAGTTGTAGTCCAAGACGTCGGGATCGTTATAGAGATCTTCCTACTAGCCTTTTGGTTCGAAACCTTGGTTGCGGTTGTAGCTGGAAAGGAATCACAACTGAATACGAAACACGGGTAGAGGCGAGGTAAGTCTTCACATTAGCAAACGGTCTCAGAGTATCAGGTCTTGGAACAGAGGTTGATCCACTTTATTTAAACATTTGCATTATAAATAACCAAGTTTAAGTAAATGTAGCTGTATATTTGACACTAATGAACTGAATATGTCAAGGAAAAGTTAGTGATAAGGAAACCAACCTTTGATTGTAAAATGAAGTCAAAATGATAATTGTACACACAAAAAATTTAGAGCCAACATGATTAATTGTATACATATATGTGACTTAGTATGCGGTGGTAGAATCACGTCTCAAATCACCTGGTATGTGAAGAAAATAGCATTTTCAGTTCCATTTTTACTTAAATAGTAATGATCTCACTTAGGACATTTTAAATGTGTTTGCCACACTTCGAGCACGTTGGCCGTTTTAGACGGTTAGTCATCTAAGATGATCTAGATAAAACAACACCTGGATTGACCCATTCAAAAGTAAATAAGTTGAAGTTGTCTCCTCTAATGATTGTATATTAGAATAGGGGGTTATTTTGTAAGAGACATAGAAGAAGAGGTGTCGATAAACTAACTAGAGATCTACTACATACGTTTCCAACTACTCATTCATTTGACTTTGAAATTACAGGTGGAACAAACACAAGTAACTCAGGAACAACAAACCATTCAGAACCTTTGTGAGACCCTTAGAACGATTTTACGGTTATAACAAGTATAACTCCATTTAACTTAGCTTCATTTAAATTTACTTCATTCGTCGCTTGATTTGAGTGACAACATGAAATAAAGTAGATTTCTTATTGTTTGCTACGATTACTTCTACGGATATGCTCACTATATCAATTCATGTCAACAACCCATGGATAAAAAATTTCTTTCTTTTTTGCTTCAAGGGTAGTTAAATTTACTTGGATAAACAAAGCTCATCTATATTACTGGAATCTCAGCAAAATCCAGTTGACTTTTAGAACAAAATCCGGTAGAGTTGATGAACAGAAGTAGTCGGGATGGGTATGCAATTAGGAAGGTTTTTATTGTGAAAGGAACAAATTATTTAGTTTGCATAACCTGTACAAAAGAGCCTTACACAAGCTTTTATAAACGCATCACTGTTGAATTATTAATAAGGTAAAAGAGAAGATTCTAAAAGGTTAGTGAACATGTGTTAAATTACTAATTTCTTTTAGGTAGTTCAGCTCACCAAGGGCTGCTTCTTCACCACAACAGAAGAGTGGAGCAAAGCTAACAATAAAGTTGGTCTCTAATTTTCTTAAATTTCATATTTTAGCTTGCAGAACAACTATTTGATGTTGGTCATTTAATGTTTTCAGGAATCAAGAGTTTCGTTGTCCAGTTTTTCAGAAAGGAGAATTACCAGATGGAACCGAGTTGACTTATGTTAGTCATGGAGAGGTAACTTATGCTACAATATCATCAATGTTGTAAAATAGTAATCGAGTTTTTCTTTCGTTTCATGTTAATCATTGTAGTTTGACCGGGTCCTCAATAGTAATTGAAGCTATGAAAAATCTTTTACCTTGGTAATATTTTGAAAAAAAATTGACGAAAGATGACCAAAATTGAATAGAAGTAAAAGTATGTATGTTGCTCTATGAATAAAGGGAAATTGTTGGTGTAATGGATGACGGGGAAGTATAACCCCTAAAATTATTAATATTATGTTTTATCTCTCTTAACAAATTAAACGGGTAAAATAAATCTTAAAAGTTTATAAGGAAATGCGTAAGACAGGTCAAAAGTCGGCCAAAGTGTCTTTTAATAAATAAAACCTCTAATATCTATTAGTTCAGGTTATAAAAATTATTCTTAAGGTAATGTAATAATTATATGTGACACACTAATTTATAAAAACTCATATTAACATATTATATCGAGCCATATCTCATTCAATGAAGGTATTATATCGAGCCATACAATTATAGTGTTTATGAAGGAATAAAATGTTTGACGACATTGGTCTACTATGGCAGCAATGGGTGTGAAATATGAATGAATGCATTTTATCAAGTGCTTGAAAGATTGGTTCGGGTAGGGCGGGTTACTCATATATTAGATGTTTGGTTTTGGCCATATTTGTATCAAAATTCCTAAGCCACTAATGCAGTTAAGCCCATCTTAGGCGAGTATAGGAAGTACGACGAAACACCTATTTTAAAGGCTATCTGGAGAGTTTAGAGAATGCGTCTATGCTGAACCAGAAGAGGACGTTAATGAATACAAAAGGGGTATTTATTGGGGTATTTGTGTTGTGGCCTTCAAGTACTACTATCCTTATCATGTAATAACAAACATTGTTCCAATAAAGTGTTTATGCTTATGTATTAACTCATGAATCCATCATTGCAAGCTTATGTGTGGTTTTCAATTACTGTTCAAGTTTTGAAGCTCATGATTATATATTGATAAGGGGTTATACATTATATACAATAATGCTCATCATTCAAGAAGAGTGGCTGTTATGATACGTGCCTATATTGCCCAATGTTGCGATGGCTTTCCATAGAATTGTTTTAACTGCACCAGGTCTTGTGATATTTTCTTTTACAAAAAGTAGTCATTTTAAGATAATGTCACCCCAATAGCTTAGAAACTATTCTTTTTATGATTTTAGGTTCAAGTAGCGGATTCTTAAACCAATAATTGAAAACCTATTATCACAAATTGATCTCTTATATAAACATTGTTAATGGTTACTTAATGCCTATGTTTATTTGGGTCGATTAACTGATTACAATTGTTATATCGCACAAGATTACCATGTCAAAGTCATGGAAAGCTGGGAGTGGTCGACCTAATCGATCAAGCTTTCAAGAGGAAGCATGGAACCGTATGCAGGAAGAGTTTGAAGACGAAATGTAGAGAGTGTATTTTTTTTTAGTATTTCTATATTGCCCAATGTTAGATATAATTTGAAAGTAAATGCGACACAATAATTAAAAAGAAGACTTTTTACCACCCTTCTTTCGCTATAGTAAAATATGCCAACGATAATTATAAGTCATAGCCCTCCAGCGGGCGGGCTTATATGCCCGAGAGGGCTTATAAGTCATGCCCGCCTGCCCGATTGATTAATCTTAATTATAAGTGATGACTTATAATTAAACTTCCTATCCTTAAATACGACTTGGAATTCGCTAATACAATCAGAAGAATAATGATAAGTGATGACTATCTCTGTATTAATACAGTATAAGATCATTGATATCCATACATAACTAAATTAAAATGTAAATTACAAGTCATGCCCGCCCATCGGGCGGGCTTCGAAATCTAGTATATATATATATATATATATATATATATATATATATATATATATATATATATATATATATATATATGTATATGTATATGTGTGTGTGTGTGTGTACAAAGGACATCGTAATATTAAGTTACTAACAAGTCTTAATTATAATACATTTATTAATGCAACTAGTAAGATCATATAGCTTAAATGGTAAGTATTCTACTATAGATCATAGAAGGTCTTCAATATAAATGAAGACTAAGAAAAATGATAATAGACTAAACAACAAGAGGGTTAATTATCCTAATATCATATATGCATATATTAGTATTAAAGATCTAAAAGCATGGCAACTTATAAATTAAATCATATTTATATACTAATTAAAGCATATTTTAATTTAATGTAATATTGGCAAGTTTTTGAAAAGAAAACTTACCTCACGTCCAGCTTTTCTTAAAGAGTGGGCATGAGAGTAATGGAAGACATCTCAAAAGTTTGCCCAAAACATGTCGAAGTAGCAAAGTAAAATTCCAACGCAATAGAAATCAAGGGAGCTTGATCCGAAATACTTAATCGATCACACCAATCATCACAAGTCGTGAAAAACTAAGAAAAGTAGTGCTTTGAAGTCTACGTCTTGAAATAGTAACGGACACACCATAAAACCAATACTCTAAAAGCAAAGAACAAAATGCCGAGACAATAAATGACCGCAACAACGACATAGGTAAAACATGTGCAGAATGTGAACCATAGTGATATGAACCAATAGTCGTCAAAAGTAAGTGAGCAAGGTGAGCAATCCACAACTTAAAAGTCTCTACGTTCGTAAATTACCTAAACATGATAAAGAGCTTGGAACCCAGAATCTCATGGGTCCGAATTGGTTAGTTGAGAACATCCATTGCATTTAATTGCACATGATGAGGATGTCGTTGAGAAGTACAAGAATTCATCAATAGTTTGTTTTGATCAACAAACAATGACTTTCTTGACTAGAGAGATAAATAGTGAGCGTAAGTAATATTAGTTCTAAATTTCTCCACTAGGTTTAACAAATTTTATTTGTTTTGATGCATTTGTTGAAGGATCATTTACGGTAAATCCTAAGCCGGTTTTATCATAAAATGACTTTTGAATGTTAAGTAAATATTTTAAAGATCTAGAGCTATTTTCAAATTTTGCTAATATTTTTGCTTTTTCATTTTCTATTTTAATTTCATGTTTATAGTCTTGACAATATTTACATTTAAAATCAATTTCAATATTGCTTTCAAGTCTAGACATTTTATCTTCTAAAATTATTTCCTTTTCAAAATTGTTTTCAATGAATATTGAAGGTTTATTTTTAGGAATCATTTTTTAGTCAATGTTGCAAAAATGTTTGAAGTTGTTTTCCAATTTTGAAAATTCTAATATAAATTGATCATAGCAAAAATGTTCGGTTTCAGATTGTACCTTATTAGTAGTTGTGTAATCTTCACATGCTATATGTTGATCAATTCCATCGTCCATATCGCTCCATGTTTTACTTGTAGTTTCGCTTAGATCGAGAGGCACGTAGTCCTTGCCATCAATACTTGTATTCCCATTTGTTTGAATATTCTCACAAGCCGTATTATCATCGTCTTCTTTGTACTTGTTGCACCATGATTTATTAACACTCTTTCTTCGGATTTGGCTCATGTATTCTTCGTTATTGATACCTTCAATGATCACATTTGAACTAGTAGTACATGTATTTATTTCAACTAAATATTTATCTATTAAATTTTCTAGAGTAACTTTTTCTTGTGCAATATCAAGTTTATCATCTTTGGTTTTACATTTCTCTTGGTGAAACTTTAAAAGACATTTCCAAATGTCATTTGCCATTTTATAAAGAAATAATCTTTCATATTCAACTCTTGGTAGAGTTTTGAAGATAAGTAATTTGGCTTTAGTATTTTTATCAATTTTGGTTTGAAGATTATTATATTGATTTTCAAAATCCATTTTGGTTGGTTTAAGATCACCAATTGAAATGATATGCCAAAGATCAAGATCTATTGATTTCACATAATTTTCAAATTTATTTTTCCATTCAAGAAAATGATCATTTTCAAATAATGGTGGTTGTTGCGTAAATTCCCATTCTAAATATTTTTCAAATTCCATAGATCGTTACAAGTTTTAAAATACAATCTAATTTAAAAATCTTGCTAGACGTGGCTCTGATATCAATTGTGGAAAACTAGAAGGGGGGGGGGGTTGAATAGTTTTGCGTCTTTTTCGTTTAGTAAAAGTTTGCTTTTAAAGAATTGATGCTAATTGTAAAAACCTTTGAAGCTAAAGTATAGATACAAATTAATTCACATATATCACATAGACACTACTTATTTAAAGTGTTGAATAGAAATTATAATTTCATATATCTCACTTAAATATAAGTTTGTATTTATATATGTATATGTGTTTTAAGAATTGTATATACTTATATTTTACTAATGTACAATTGATGTTGTAAATGGAACCTAGTTTGATCTTTTATGTGAAATCAATATATGCACAACACACAATTATAACAATGTACGAAATGATAATAAGTAAGCAAGCAAAGAGTTAGAGATGGAAAGATCAAACCGAGAGACAAAGGATTTATATTGGTCCGGCTACAAGGACACCTTCCTTGCCCTACTCCACTCCCCGAGCACCGAACTCGAGAGTTTTTTCACTAAGTTAATAACCTCCTTTATGGCGGAGAAAACCGTACACACCAAAGGCTTACACCAATTTACGACACAAAGCAAAATGTCGAGTTCTAATCGTAGCTAGAACCAATCTCACACCAAATATCACACCACACCTTCTTCACACCTTTTCACTTCTTCTATACTTCTTCACACCACAAGTATCTTCACGCCTTCACAAATACTTCACAACTTCAATGTCTTGCAACTTAACAACTTCAAGGCACTAGCGTCTTCACAACTTCAAGTCACTAATGTCTTCACAACTTCAAGCCACTAATGTCCTCACAACTTCAATCTACTAAAGTCTTCTAGTCTTCTCCACTTGGAAGCTTCAATTTCTTCACTACTAGTCACTATTGCTACTATCTCCTATCACCACTACTATCCAACACTACTTCTTCACTTCAAGTTCCACTTCACACTTACAACAATTCTAGATTTTATAACACAATCTAGCTAACTAATACATACACCTTATTCACCAAAATATGAAGGATTAACAAGATGAAACAAACAAACAACTTAGATAGCAAGATGATACTAAGTTGTAATACTTCTAATAGAAGTATTCTTCTCTTTGCACTTGAGTGTTGAGGCTTGAATCTCTTTGAAACAAAGATCAATGTATAAAAGATCAAAGGATTTTTAGAGGATGGAAATGGATGTTTAGATCAGAAAGTTTTTAGTGCAAAAAGGTGAGAAAAATTTGTGGAATGATCCAGTATTTAAAGGGCCAGAAAATACTGTTCTGGAGCGTGCCGGTCCCCTTAATGATTATGGGGGCCGCCTAGTATAATTAAGGGGGGCGCCCTCCTGAACGTTGGATTTTCTTGTTCTTTTGTGAGGGAAATTTTTCTGGATTAGATTTGCCATTTTTGGTTGAAAATTTGAATTCATAAATTTGAAATGAATTAAACATATTCTTTTAATGCCAAAAATGTTTTATAAAATATATAAAATGTTTTGTGACATTTTATAAATATCTAGTAATTAACAAAAGTGTTCCTTTGATCTTATAATGCATTAGACACTTTGTTTATTCATACCTTAAGTGATTAGATGGTAAAGGTGAGTATTTACTACTAAATACTTGTTTATGTCATGATCTTTGGTTTGATGAGTTTTCGTTTTGTGATTATCAAAACATAGAGATATCGAAAGATATGAATAACGTTTTTAGTTATTTTTTTATATCAACAGACCAGCATGGAAAGCCTTTAAAATTTCAGTGGCTTCCTGACCATACACACACCGCCGGATGACTTGATCCGCACAAATTTTGAAAAGATAGGGGTCGTCCCAGAAATAGTGTTTTACATCTTTGAAAATTTTATTTTTTTGTTGGGACGACATCCCTTCACAACAAAGTTACCCGCATGGTAATCTGCAAAATGGGCAAACCATGGGGTAATCGAGTCTCCACGAAAAGAAACCGCATTGAGGGTTTCGAGAGGAAATGTTTCGTTTATTTCCTTTTTCTCGAAAGCATCTTGGTGAGGGTTTTCAAGACGGGAGAGATGATCAACAGCTAGGTTCTCGGCTCCTTTTTTATCACGAATAATGATATCAAATTCTTGCAGGAGGAGAACCCAACGGAGTAGTCTCGGCTTTGCATCTTGTTTTGCAAAGAGATACTTCAAAGCCGAGTGATCTGTATACACTATGCTCTTGGTCAATATCAAGTATGGCCGAAATTTTTCAAAAGCATACACCACAGCTAATAATTCTTTTTCAGTGGTGGTGTAATGACTTTGAGCCTCGGTCATAGTTTTGCTGGCATAGTGTATAGGCTGAAAATGTTTTGTTTTTCGTTGCCCCAAGACTGCCCCTATCGCATAATCACTGGCATCACACATGAGTTCAAAGGGCAAGTCCCAATCGGGGGCAACAAGAATCGGTGCCTCAGTAAGCTTTTTCTTTAATGTTTCAAAAGCTTCGATGCACTCGGGGGAGAAGATAAAAGGAGCATCCTTCTCGAGGAGATGGGTCATAGGCCGGGCGATTTTAGAAAAATCTTGAATAAACCTACGATAGAAACCGGCATGACCCAAAAAGCTCCTAACACCTTTTACGGTTGTGGGATGAGGCAATTTTGCAATGACGTCCACTTTGGCTCTGTCAACCTCAATCCCGTTCTTTGAAATTTTATGGCCGAGGACAATGCCCTCTTTGACCATAAAGTGACTCTTCTCCCAATTTAGACATAACTTTATGTCTTCACAACGTTTGAGCATGTTGTCTAAATGGGAGAGACATGATTTAAACGAATCCCCAATGACTGAAAAATCGTCCATAAAGACCTCCATCGTTTTCCCGATCATGTCGGAAAATATGGCCATCATACATCTTTGAAACGTGCCCGGAGCATTACGTAAACCAAATGGCATACGTTTATATGCAAAAGTTCCATAGGGGCACGTGAAAGTGGTCTTTTCCTGATCTTGTGGATCAATGGGAATCTGAAAGTAACCCGAGAAACCATCGAGTAAGCAATAGTACTCATTCCCCGCTAATCTCTCGAGCATCTGATCCATAAAGGGCAGAGGAAAATGGTCTTTGCGGGTGGCGTCATTTAACTTGCGATAGTCAATGCAGACACGCCAACCCGTAACCAATCGAGTTGGAATCAACTCATTCTCCTCATTTGTGACAACAGTAATGCCAACCTTTTTTGGAACACAATGAATTGGGCTAACCCAAGGACTGTCCGAGATAGGGTAAATCAATCCGGCATCAAGAAGTTTTAAAACTTCTTGTTTGATTACCTCATGAATTTTGGGATTCACCCTTCTTTGTTGTTGGACTGCTGGTCTGAAGTCATCATCCATTAAAATCTTGTGGGTACAAAATTCAGGGTTAATGCCCTTGATGTCGGAGAGTCGCCAAGCAATTACTTGTTTATGTGACTTCAAAACCTTTATTAGAGCAGCCTTTTCCTCGACGCTTAAATCTTTAGCAATTATGACGGGTAATTTATCATCACCCTCCAGAAATGCATATTCAAGATGAGGCGGCAAGTCCTTAAGTTCAACCTCAGCGAAGTCATCAGTTTTCTCAACATTTTTGACTTCCTCCTTATGAAGTGTTTGTGGTAGAATAGGAAGAGGAGAGGGATCTTCGTTTAACAATTTCTCAAGCAGGAGAATATCCCTCTCGGGGTCAATCTCTTGGTTGTCGATTCCATCGGGAATCGAATCACTTTTGAGAAAGGCCTCAATTTATTCTAAGATGAAGTCACTTCCCTCGAACAGAGTGAGGGAAGGAGAAGAATTGGCAATGATGGGATGAGAAGATTGAGTGAGGTTTTCACTCGAAGAATCATCAATGAAACCTAAAATCTCTTGAGCATACTCCTCAGCAGCAACATCGATGACATCTATTTGGTTCACCGATTCAGAATCATAATTGGAGGAGTATCTCGAAGTTTGATTTAGGTTGAAGGTGATGGCTTTCGTTCCAACACGTAATGTGATCTCATGCTCAAATACATCGATAAGAGCACGCCTAGTTCTAAGGAATCCCCTTCCAAGAATGAGAAGGACCCTAGAATCGGCATCAAAGTCAACAATCACAAAATCTGCTGGAAAGTGGAACTTTCCCACTTTAACGAATACGTCCTCGGCAATGCCAAGTGGACGAGAAATCGAATGATCGGCAAGCTCTAAAGTCATGCACGTGCGAGTGAGTTCGGGAAGAGAAAGTTTCTTCCACACAGAATATGGCATCAGGTTAATGCTAGCACCTAGATCAGCTAAGGCGAAGCATTCAACCATACCAGGGAAAGTACAAGGAATGAGAAATTTCCCGGGGTCTCCAAGCTTTTCAGGAAGCTTTTTCAAGAGAACTGCTGAGCAGTGCTCATTCAGAGGAGTTCTTGCCATCTCGAAGAGTTTTTCCTTATTACTTAACAAATTTTTGATTGTTGATGCAAACTTGGGCATCAAGAGAATAGCGTCCGCGAAGCTAATGTCAAAGTGCAAATCTTGGAAGATTTGGAAAAATTTATCCATTTGGTGACTAGCATTTTCGCGGAGCTTTTGTTCATTGAGACGTGATGGATAAAGAATAGAAGTTTTGGATTTAGGGTTGTCCACTGGAGTTTCTGGTGGTTCAAAGATAACTGCAGGCTTACATCTGGTTTCTGGAATAACCTGAGGTTGGATGTGTGTTGTACTTCGTGAGCTAGGAGTTTGCACCTTGTCCTTTGTTACCTCAGGTTCACGTTCAACTACCTTTGGAGGAGAGGAAGAAGAGGTAGTAGGAATCGTGGGTTCATCATATGAAGCACCACTTCGTGTTGTGATCACCTTAGCATCGCCCCTCGGGTTAGCGATCGTGTTGCTCGGTAAAGTAGTACCTGAGCCCGAGGGTCGATCATTTAAAGACTTCTTGATATCAGAAATCTGGCTGACCAGCAACTTGTTCAACTCTTCTTGGGACTTCATGAATTGCTTTAACAACTCATCAGATGAAGGCCTGGTTGGAACAATGGCTTGATTCGGATTAGGAAAATTTTGAGCTCGATTGTTCGGGCTGGGACCTTGGTTGAAATTTCCTTGGTTTCCTTGAAATTACCCTGACCTTGGTTCAGGTTAAAGTTTCCTTGATTTTGGTGCTGGAAACCTTGATTTTGGAAACCTTGGTTTTGATTTTGGAAACCGTGACTCTGATTGAAGTTACCTTGGTTTTGAAAACCTTGGTTCACTCTATTTTGATTTTGGCCACGGTTTTGGACATTTTGGTTTTGATTAAAACCGGGAGGTCCAGGATAATGGTGAGGACGATAGTTCGGGTCCATAGGAGGGCGGTATTGATTGCCTCCTTGATTTTGGGACCCGACAACAGCATGAGCTTCATATGGGGTACCATCAGTAGCTGTGCAATTGTAGTAGGCATGCGGCCACCACAAGTCACACAGACTTCCACTTTTTTAACCTCAGCAGGTGGAGGGTGTTGTGGAAATGAAACTTTCTTTGTTTGGGCGAGAACCAAAGCTTGAATCGCTTCAGTGAGCTTGTGAAGCTTAGCATCCGTGCTAGATTGACCCACAGAAGATGAAGTGGAAGGACCCGCATTGATTTGAGAAACAATCGGTTTGCTTCGTGTAGAGCGGACCTTGGACTTGTTTTCTTTGATTTGTAAAGCTTCTTTGGTGGTTCTACTCAAGAAATTACCTCCCGCGGAGGCATTGAGAGAATCCTGATCAGCTTGGCTCACGCCATTGTAGAAAGTATCGAGTTGCATCAACTCTGAGAAACCATGATGTGGACACTTGCGAAGTAATTCTTTGAAACGATCCCACGCTTCACCAAAAGATTCATCATATTTTTGAGTGAACTTGGTGATTTCGTTCTTAAGACTCGTGGTCGTGGAAGGTGGGAAGAATTCATTCACAAATTTTTTCATAAGATCTTGCCATGTCTCAATAGATCGAGGAGGTTGTTTTTCAAGCCAAATCTGGGCTTGTCCCTCCAGGGAGAATGGGAAGAGAAGAAGTTTGATTGCTTCACAAAGGACATTCTTGTACTTGATGGTCGATGTGATTTTATTGAACCATCGAATGTGAGCATGAGGATCGTCCCTCTCAAAACCGTAGAATTGACTTGAGGTTACAAGATTGAGTAACCCGGTTTTGAGCTCAAAATTATCAGCCACGATGGCCGGAACAACAATGGCATCTCCGTAACCCTCGATGGGTGCTTGGAGAAGCTCACACATGGGGCGGTCTTCCGCCATGGTGACAGTGGATGTGGCAACAGTACGGATCTCAGATCCGACTGTTGGTGCAGAACATCTACGAGGTCTTCGAGGTTTCTTGACAAGCTCACGTAATGGGTTAGTGGACCTTGAAGAACGAGTGCGCATGCACTAGGGATAAAAACCGATCAAAACAAAATCGAGGCAAATCCAGAGTGAACTCAAACCAATAATCACAAGCAAGTGACTTCTTTAAGAAAGGGACACCACTTACAGGGATACAAAGGCAAATTTTAAATCTTTGGTTTGGGAACTTATTATGTCCACACCCCCAGTTGGTAGGTGTTCTGTCTTGGTTTGCGACGGTTTATTTTATGTATATTTATTCACAAGAAAAGACGAATGTTTTTAGGTTTTTGTGTATGGGTGAAAAACTTTTGGACAATATTTTTGGTATCGTCTCGTTATCCAAAATCGTATTTATTTAAGAATCACCTTAAAAGAAACCCGACTTAGAAAACGTTACGATCTGTTTTGTTGTTTATAAATAAGCTGAGGTAATAAGCCAATTGGCTTAAATAGAAGCTATCACTTCCAATAAGTTGAGCTTTTTGGAACTTTTCTGTTTCACAACTGTTTATGGGATGATTTTAAGTAACTTTTGTGAAGGTACTTTGTTTGGAGATAAAAAATAAGCAGTTTGGGTAGCTTATTGTAATGACAGATGAGCTATTTGAGCTTGTTAGGACTTGAGTGATATGCAAAAGCTACCAAATGATGTCACAACCACAAATAAGCTACAAACAGATTAATAAAAACTTAAATCAAACCAAATTAAGAAAATAAGCACAAGAAATAAGCACCAATTAAGCTATAAGCAATCCAAACACCAAACAGTTCACAACAGGTCCAAGGGGTCAACTTTAGGGCACTGTGGGGTCCACTAGGGACCTTGGAAGTCCAAACAAAGAGATAAGCCAATAAGCTCAGCTTATTGGCTGTCTAAAAAACTAGGGTTCACCCTCTGGGTCCCACAGATGAGGTCAGGGGGAGGGTTTGGTTTGGTAGTTGGATACATTTATTGTGGGTGGTTTGTTTGGTGAAAAGGTGGAGGGGGGGGGGGGGGGGAGACATCGTTCCTGGTTCTGGGGGGAAATGGGCGAGGAAGAGGGTGTTGACCGGTTTGACTTGTTTGACCCTGGTGTGTTTGGTATTAAAAAGGGTGGGCCGTGGGGTGTTGGATTGGGCCTGGATTTGTATTGGGGTTGGGCTTGGCTTGGGGTAATAATAAATAAGGGTCCGATTTGGTTTGTTTAGTCACAAGGACCATTCTTGCAATTAGACCAAAGATGAGGGCTGAAGTTGTAGTTTCTCCAAAGTGTTACCAAGGACCAATCATGCCAAATATCATTATCCAAGAACCATTTTTGCATTTTCCACTTTTCAAAATTCCCAGGGACCATTTTTGCTAGTTTTGAAATCTTAGGGACCAAACATGTAATTTTTGAAACTGATGACCCAAGTATCATATTTTGTGATTTTTAACTTTCAAAAGACTTGGGTTGACTTTTCTTTCAAAAATAAATGCATAGGGACTATTTTTGACAAGTTTTGAAACTTGGGGGACTGAAATTGCCAATATTGCAAACTTTGATCATTTTTCATTTGTTTGTGCTCATTTTGCTTTTAAAACATATAAAACACAATCCCTGGGATAATTTAAGTATTTTGATGACTTTTTGATTGTTTTTGTATGTTTTTCAGTTCAGATTTGATCAAAAATGATGAGTGTTTAAGCACTCATCAGAGACCCTAAAGATTTGCAGCCTTTTGCATATCCACCAACTCAGTGAATTGAGCAGAATTCTGTTGGTAGGTTTGAGCAGCCTGAAGGATTTTCTTGTTGAGTTCAGGATCATCTTTGACAGACTCTTGAATGGTAGAAACACTCTTGGTAATGTTGCTGAGTGTTTCGTTGAACTTGCTGAGGTGTCCATTAAGAGTAGTCAATTTGAATGCAACATCAGCCTGTTGTTCGAAAGTGTTATCATGATAGGCTTCGACTAACTCCCTGAGGTTGCAGTAGTGAACAACTTGCTCAGTGTGCATATCAAACACATCTCCAGTGATATCATCGTAGATGACTTTGCAGGCCTTTTGCAGAAACTTCATCAGCTTTCTTTCAGTGAGGGGCCTGGAGTTATCATACTTAGCCAATTTTTCAGGAGAGGAAGGTGCTGGTACATCCTCCGGAGATAGAGGGGATTGTTCAGTGGCTGTAGCTTCAGTCTCCATATCATTACCAGCTTCATAGAACTCTTCCTCACTGACTTTGTTATCATCATCATCATCATCAGAATCAAGAACAGCCTGGAATGTAGCCATTGAGTCCATCTGCAAAAATGGGTTAGTCGACTCCTCTTCATAAGAAGACTTGCCTTGGTTATGGTCGCTCCCTGACCCCTCAAATCCAATAGACTGGGTTTTGTCTGTCTGGTACTCAGGGTTAGTTTGCGAAGTATGGGCAGCTCCGTGAGGGGGTGTAGGTTCCATATCAGTGGGTGGTTTTAATCCCCCTGAGTCTTTGTCCCCTGTGACTCCTTCAGGCACTGACGGGTGTGCTTCAGTATCATCACTAGGAATCAATGAAATGTTAAGGCCCCCCGTTCCAACAGGCTGGTGCTGGCCTGTCGAAGATTTAGGGGCCGCCACTCCCTGAGACTCTGGTTGTGATGTACCAGAGACGTTAGTGGGATAGGTGGAAGGCACTCCCCTACCAGCGGGTTGTATATTTCCCTCTGGATCTTTGGGAGTAGTCGTGTGGACCAAGGGCACTGACTGTGATTTGTCAGTGACCTTCGTTGTCCCTGGGGGTGGTGGAGCCTGGTCAAGGGTGACATTTTTGGGCTTAGGTCTTCTTTTTGGCTTAGAAGCCTGTGTCCTTGAAGCCTCAGGGCCCTGTGCCTTGGGTTTGGTTTTTGGCACAGTCTGAGACTTCCCGTCCTCTTGGGAGGGGAAGGTGGGTACACTGAGTCCCTCCGGTTGTTTATGGCAACCATATGGGCCGTCAATTCAATGTTTGAGACAGAGGATGGGTCTTTTGAGAAGTTTGAATAACTCAGGATGGCTGGTAAAGAACTTAAGTGTTCATCCTGAGTGTAGTCACAAGCCCGTAACCTTTGAAGAGCACATGAGATAAACCTAGGATACGACACATAGTGTAGCCTAGTTTTATTCAGTAGCTTGGTTACAAGATCACCTTAAATGATCTCTCCAATGTCGACAGTGACCCTGTTCATTAGGCAATAGGCCATCATCATTTGAACAGAATTAATCTATTCAGTGGATGGATGGTTCCCACCGAGAACCTGAATCACAAAAGTGAACAGGATCTTCCAAGCCATGGGAAAAGAGCTCTTGGTGACCGGGGACTTGTCCAAATATTTTGGATCCAAAGCAATTTTTTATAACCCTGATTTGACATCACTTGGGTCAGGGTGTGCAACATATTTTCCATTGTTATAATCAAGTCCTGTTTCTAAGCAAAAAGTTTTGAAATCAAGGACAAATTTTCTTTTCCCATTTAAAACAGAGAAGCTGATGAGAAGTTCCTTAAGGGGCCTGAGTTCGTTCTCATCAGCACTGGGTGTCGGGTCAATGGCCTGAGCAGTACACCAGAACTCCCTGAGGAGGTGGTGATACTGAAAGTAGGGTGTTGATGTGAATGCATTTTTCAAGGGACAGTTGTACAAAAATTTTATTATTTCCTTGTAGGCAGGTGATATTGCGTTTTTGAGTGCGTATCAAAAATATACTCAAAGTAGACGTGAGTGGAGTTTACCGATCAAACTTTAGGAAAAGGAAGACTTGTAAAGACTCGTGAATACAATATAAATATATGTGATACCGGGTAAGTGATTACCCGGGTCGTGTCCCAACGAGGTGTGAATGGGCAATATCGTGTGAGATTCGTAATTAAAATGCTTGTAAGGAATGGTTTTGATTATTTGGTATTGTTGAATTACGATAACTTGCAAATAACGTACGAACAATAAAATTAACACAACTAAAACATGAATTCGAACAAGGAATGAAAATTAAAACTCAAAAACTACTAAAAAGTCTACGGGAATGATAATAGAAAGTTAGGGAACCCTAAAACGTAATCTAAAATTAAAAAACGCGAAAGTTAATTTAAATAAAACGCGAGTGCGCAAAATAAAACGTAAATTTTATGCTACACTAGTCCTACGGGTATGAAAATATTTTTCCTACGTTCTAATGTTAAAAGAAAATTTTTGAAAAAAGAAAAATATTTTTTAGCCTTTTTTATTTTTTTTTATAATGAATTAAAAACTAAAATAATTAAATAAATTCTAGAAAAATAGTAACACTATTTAGAAAATTGTGAAAATTTTTGGGAAAGCTTAATACTAAGTACAGAAACTGGGAAAATTAAGAACTTGAAATAAGCAATGCTAAATAAGCAGTAATAAGGTATTCTAAGAACTGATAAATGAATAAGTAAAAGGTCCTAATACTATATTAAATTAAAAAAAAAAAAGAAACTTAAACAACAAAGACTTGATAGCTAAGATGGTAAGGGATTGTTTGTGTGTCTGTGGTGACAGAGAGATGCCAGGTTCGATCCCCACCAAAACCAAACTTTTTACAACATGTTTTTTTCTTTTGCAAATTTATATAACAAGTAAAAAGGTGGACAATGTTAAAAAATAAACTATTGGAAAACAAACATAAGCTGCAACACAACTTATCTCTGTTGATCAGTTGTGACAAGATTCTTGAAATCCAAAGGGTAAACTCAACAGTGGTTACAGTTTTAAAGACCCAATCTCAAGCTTAACTGTATCACACTAATCACCATAAAAAAAAAAAAAAAAAAAAAAAAAAAAAAAAAAAAAAAAAAAACCTTTCAAACCTAAACTAATCAGCTAACACTAACTAACTCTAAATTAATAAGCTAATGTAAACTAATTTTGGACAACTTAAACTACAAATGAGCAAAAAATAATAATAAGCTTGAACAGCCTAACCAAACCACAACAGACCTGCAGTGGTAAGGGGGGCACTAACAACCCTTAATTAAGCTAACTCAAAGAGATACTCATCTCAAAACAAGCTCAAGAAAATGAGATTTACACTACTATTAACGTGTACAACGAGTTCAGTTCCTAACAAGCTAAAATGGAAATCAAATAGTGGAGTGTGACTAGTGACAAAATGCAGTAGTTTACAACAAAATGGGTCAAATGGAGTGCTTGACTTGAAAAGCCTATAAGCTGTAATGAGCTAAATTACTTGCTTGCAAAGTGGCCTGAGGGCTGTTGTGCAGCAGGACATGTGCAGGTCTACAAATGGATACCATGGCGTGGTTTAAGCAAAAATTAAGTGAATAGATAAAAAGGAAAAATGCAAATAAGCTATTGAAGTGTAAAATCAAGCTGGAAAAGATCACAAAAAGGCAAAAATAAAGTAATTTGGGTAAATAGAAAGCTTAAAAAAAAGAAATCAAAAGCCTATGCTGAGACAACAAGGCTGCTATTGTGGGGAGTTTCAGGCAATGAAAAGCTATCCTAAGGGATTTGAAAATGCAAAATAAGATAAGCCGAGTGAAGACTAACTAATAAACTACTCTTAAACCCAAAGTTAAAACCTAAATCTTATCTAAGCCTACCTAGAATCTAGAATAAAAAGGAATGTTTGGAGCTGTTTGAGACACCAAGCTGCTGAAACAGTTGGTTCAAAGTGGGCTGAAACTGAGTTTTTCATGGAGGCTGGTGCTTGGACTGTTTGGACAGCAGGCCTGAGGCCATTTTGCAGCGTACAATTAAACCATGAGATGAATTGGAGAATGAAACGTGGTTTACAAATATTAAACGCTACACTACTAAATACTTGCACAATCGATTCCTATGGCTAAACCTAACCTAAACACAGCTAATACAGGGATTAGAATATGGCTGCAAGCTGCTGCAGTAGTTGACCCAAATGGGTCAAATTGGCGAGATTTGACCCATAACCTATAACTACCAGTTACCAATTGCATAAACTAATCTATTTGCGAGCTAATGTAAGCAAACGTAACGACAAAACAATCCTAAACTAAGATCTTAGCTATACTACTCTAAAAACAATTGCAACAAAAAAAAAAATTGAAAAACATTCTAAAACACCTTGAACCTATTGGAAGTGAAGAGATTTGATTAAATACTATTAACCTAAGCTAAGTAAAGTTTGCAAGGAGAAAAAAACTGACTAAAACTACCAAACAACCAGTTGTGCCAAATAGTCTTTTAACAAGGGACTGTGTGGATCTTTAAGATAAAAAACAGGGTTTAACAAATATCGACTCTTAATAAACTATAACTGAACTTACAAAAGCTTTTAGAACAGTAAATGAGGAGATTTAAAACAGTAAACAGGATTAACAGAAATTTAAGAGTTAAACTGGAATTCTATTTAAACTAAGAGTGAGTTTACAAATACTTGAGAATCAAAAGCTGAATATGACCTAAAGTTATAATTAAACTAATCTAAAGCTATACTAAAAATAAATACTACTCCTAATGCCTTTTAATTTTCGGCTACATCTTCTATTTATACTATGATAACTAGGGTTTTCTTGTGTTTCTTCTCTCTCTTGTGTTTCTCCTTGGCTTATCACAGCCCCTTGATCAAATCAAATACCATCTCAGCCCTTGATTTTACTTTAGGCGCCAAAAGATTGTGGATGGATGACATGGCGGTGGTATCCCGTGAACGTTTGGAATCACGTGAAGGTTTGGAGGAGGGGGGAGATGATGATTTTTTGGCGTGTAATGGAGAGCAGGGAAGGAAGGTTGGGTACGTTTGATGACTGGGAAAAGGAAATAAAAAACAGGGAAAGGGGGGGGGCGTATTTTTATTAGTGGAACGTAGGATAGGGATTAGGCTTTAGGGTTGGTTTGGTGATGGGCCAAGGTGTTGAGGTGTTAGGGTATTAGTATTGATGGGCTGGTGGATTGGATTGGTTTTAGGATATAATAAAAAGGGTGTCCGTTTGGTGTAGCAAATTAGCACAAGGACTATAATCGTAATTTTCTGAAAATGAAGGGTTTGAAACTATCACATCTCGAAAGTATCACCAAGGGTCATGCTTGACAAGCTGTAATTCCACAAGGACCTCTGGTGTTCAAACTCTAAAATAAAATACCGGGGACCATTTTTGCAACTTTTGAAATTTGAAGGACCACAATTGCCAAACTTTGAAACTCTTCACCAAATGACTAATAATGACAACCTATGATTTCCAAAAGACCTTTGTTGATTTTTCTTCCGAAATAAATGCATAGGGACTAATTTTGTCAAATTTTGAAAGTTCAGGGACTGATTTTGACAACTCTTCATATTTTGCTCGTTTTTCGTCTGTTTTCAATCCTTTGTACCTGAAATACGCAAAAACACATTTCAATGATATTTGTGATGTTATTTGACCATTTTGAAGTGTTTTTGATTGTTTTGACTCGAAAATTGGACGAAAAGATATGTGCAAAAAGGCACATATCAGCAGGAACATTGGTTGGGTGATTAAAATTGCCTACAACATTGTTTGTTTTAAATTGTACATCAGCCAGAGTCATTTTTGCCCATTGAGGTGCAAGCATGATTCCATGGTCTTCTGCCATTTTTTTGTCAGGAAAAGGTTTTGAAAGTTTTATGGCAGAATATCACACCTCAGATGATTCACAAGTTAAGTCTAACTTGTTTTCTGTTGTGAAACATGTGATATTGTTTTCAAGAAGTTTGCAAGCAGGAAGGATTTCTTGTTGCAAATTTCTTAACCAAGAAAAGATGTGAAGGGATCTATAACTTGATAGACCACGAGCCAATAGATCGTTAGCCAACTAATGTAATCACTAGTTAAACTAAGTTAGATAATCTCCGTGAGCTTGTAATTATGCGGAATATAAAAACAAACTTATACTAAACTTGATCCTCTATGGATCGATAAACTCTTACTAATAATTTTAATGAAACTCGTACGTAAAACTTGTTCCTATTACAATGACATAGGGTTCCTTATATACTAGTGGAAACCCTAACCTTTCTTACAAGAAACGAATAATAATAAACTATTAAAAGATATTCTACATATCTTGTCCTAAAATACATAAGTTATATCCACGGTTAAACTCTATCCGTAGGATCTCTATACGTTCGTAGAAACCAGTCATCAGCAGAAAGTCACTAAGCCTTCCGCAGGAACCTGTCAGCAGTATCAGTCAGTAGTATCTTCAATAATTCCTTACAATCCTCCCCTAATCTTGAATTTGACACAGTTAAGTTCAAGATTTCTTGATAGATCACCAATAACAGAAACCAGAGGATTGAGAATAAACATCAGCAGCAAAGAATCTTCATAAGTAGAATCTCTATGATCAGTAAACAATTGAAAATCACCATTCTTTGCAGCAACACAAGACTAAATGTACATCAAAACAGATAAGTGTCATACTATTCTCATCACATCCAGGTGTGTTAACTCCTGTGAGAGGTGAATCATTGAAAATAATGGATTTGATGTCTCTTTATCAATAGCCATCACAACTGGAGTAGCCAAGTGTTCAAAGGTACACTGATAACCACATGATTTTTAGCAAATCATCAGCTATAAACGGATTTGAGATGTCTTTACCTGTAGCCGTTTGCTCAGGACTAGTCAATTATTGATGAATAATCATCTTGGTCAATTGAATACCAAACATGGTTTTCCACTGCCTTTACCATAAGCCATATACATGTGGGCTAGCCAATTATTTGGAATCCATAAAGGAAAAATCCATGGTCAATTGACAACCATTTCAACTACTCAGCAATAAAGCATAGGTGAGTTGAAAACCCTATGATTTTGAGCAAACCATTACAGCTATCAACAGATTTGATGAGTCTTTACCAAAGCTGTACCCTTTGGACTAGCCAACTTTTTGATGGAATAGTCAACATCAGGCAAGTTGATGACCAGAAAGAGTGTGATAAGAATCAACACCAAACCTGCATACAACATACACAAAACTATACAAATATGTTAGTTTTTTTTTTAATCTTGAAAAAATAAAAATATACAACAAAATACAATACCAAGATCAGCTCATTGCAGATATGAATCCATTTGAATGCCATGCTTGGTTGCTAGTTCCTTCTTAGTCAAGATACTTCTTCAGATGAACCTTACCAATTGTTCAGCAAGATGAAGATCATTTGCAGTCATATCCAAAGGAACAAATAGCTTTGTCTCCAGCATAAGATTCATGACTTCCTTTGTGATTGGGTAAAGAACATCAGCCCACCAATATAAGGTCTTACCAGTGGTTGTGACAATCATATGAACATTAGGAAGTGGAAAGAACTTCGAATAGTCAACCACCCATGTCTTTTGACCTTTCCATACTTGAAACCTTACACCTGAATCACCTTTATAAGAATCACACAGAATCTGCAAATCACCCATCAAATACATTCCAATGTCATCAGGGGAATGAGTTTGATAGTACTTGGTAACCCAATCATAAAGTGAGAGAAGATCTTGCTTGTCCACCATATGTAAGATCTGGCTCAGAAACAAGAATGTCTTGGTAGTGCCATCTTGTCTAGTTATGACATTCACTTTACCTTGACCAAGCTCAGTATCAACAAGTTCCCACTTCACAATTTTCTCCCATGCAACAGGGTCTTGACCATCATCAGAAGCATAATCAAGAAAAGTAGTACTATCCTCTAGAGGAATATCTTTTGGAGCCTTCCTCTTGATAGCTTTAGTCTTTCTCCTAGTGCCAGTAGTAACAGGAATAGAAGGACCATCAGCAGGTTCTTCTTTAGGCACTTGTTTGGAAGTATCAGCAATAACATCTGCAGAATAATCATCATCAGGTACTTCAATTGGAGTATCTTCTGAAACATCATGTGGAGCTTCAGTGGTATCAGGATGAGATTCAGCAGTATCATGATGAGAAGGAACAGGAGTATCATCCATCTGAGCATCAGGAGTATCATCCTTCTAAGCATCAGGAGTATCATCCTTCTGAGGCAAAACTGAAAGAAGTTGCACATTCTCCTGACCACCATGAAAAGACCCAATAGACTCAGCAGGTTGAGCAGCAGGATCATGAAGCTTAGCTTTCTTAGCTTGAGGCTCATCCAAAAGTCTTCCTCTAAACTCCAACACATCTTGAACATTGTTGATATAAATAATGCCTAAAAACATTATTAACATATATCGATATCTCTATGTTTTGATAATCACAAAACGTAAACTCATTGAACTACAAATTATGACGTAAACAAGTATTTAGTCGTAAATATTTGCTTTAGCATCCATATCACTTAAGGTATGAATAAACAAAGTGTCTAATGCATTTTATGATCAAAGGAATTTTTATTTTTACAAACCTTACATTTTATTAAAGTGGGACAAACATTTTTAAACTTATACAAAACATTTTTGTATTTATAAGAAATGTTTTATTCAAAATAAATATGTTGAATTCAAATTTCAACCCAAAAAACGGCTACATTCTTCAGGAAAAACCTCCCCCACAAAAAGACAAAAAATCTGAAGAAAAAATATTTTTTTCTTAGGCGGCCCCCTTAATTATACTAGGCGGTCCCCTTAATTATTAAGGGGACCGGCACCCAATTAAGGGGACCGACCACGCTCCCAAACAGTATTTTTCTCCCTATAAATACTGGTTCATCCCACAGAATTTTCTCACCTTTTGCACTCCTAAACTTTCTGTTCTAGATCCACTTTTCTATTCTCTTAATCCTTTGATCATAAGTGTATAATTCTTTGTTTCAAAGTGATTCAAACTTCATCCTCTCAAGTGCAAGAGAAGAATACTTCTATCCCCCAAGACTAGAAGTATTACAACTTGTTGTGACCTCCACATACAAGTTGTTGGTGCATCATCAAGATTATTTACATTACTCTTTGTGAAGATTGTTGTGTATATGTGATTGTAGATAGTTGTGCTAGGTATATTGATTGTGTGATTAGTAAGTTCTTTGGTGTGAAGAAGAAAAGTTAGGAATTAGATTATAGTGAAGAAGCTAGGTGTGAAGTTGTTAGTTGTGAAGTAAATTGGTGTGAAGAAGATAGGCTTGAAGTAGATAGTTGTGAAGATAGATAGGTGTGAAGAAGTAGTGTTGTGATTAAGTAGTGACTAGGTGTGAAGAAGTTGTGTAGAAGGTGTGAATAAGTTGTGACGAAGTTGTGGTGTGTATATTGGTGTGTAAGGTTTCTCCGCCATAAGGAGCTTGTTGACATAGTGAAGAAAACTCTCGAGTAGGTGACTCGAGGAGTGGAGTAGGGCAAGGAAGGTGTCCTTGTAGCCGAACCACTATAAATCCTTTGTCTCGCGGTTAGATCTTTCCATATCTTACGTATTATCTTGCTTATATCGTTATTACTTTTGTATACGTAGAAGTATATATATAGTTGCTCATATAGTGCTAGTATTGATTTTACTTAAAGATCATACGAAAGTTTCATTCACAAAACAAAGTGTTTACTATCAAACTAAAAAGGTTACATACATATAATTGATCATTTCGATCAAGTATAGTTTTCATACAAAATATAACTAAGGATTGTAAAATAAACGATTACGTACTTATCTCTTATATATAGTTATAATTGTTTATATTATGCATGTGTTGATTTCACATACTTAGCTTACATTATTATTATTATTGTTCATACTTAGATATACTTGTTTATATTGTTCAAGATTTGAGTTCACATAAGATTGAATCAAAGTTTTAAAAGCAAACAAGGTTTTAAAACTAAACTAAGTTTTCATAATAAAATTAAAAAGACGTAAAACTATTCAACCCCCCCCCCCTTTTAGTTTTCCACAATTGGTATCAGGAGCCACGTCTAGCAAGATTTTTAAAATATATTGTATTTTAAAACTTGTAACGATCTATGAAATCTGAAAAATATTTAGAAGGGCAATCTATGCAAAGACCACCACTATTTGATAGTGATGGATTTTTATATTGGAAAAATCGATTCGAAACTTATGTGAAATCAAAGGATCTAGATCTTTGGCATGTTATCACTAATGGTGATTTTTTACCTACTCAAAATAATCCCGAAACAAATAAAGATGAAATAGTACCTTTTGAAAAACAAAATGATGATTTAAAAAGAAGACTTTCTAAAAACAATGAAGCAAAAATGGTCATTTACAATGCGTTACCACGTAAAGAATACAAAAGAATTTTTATGTGTAAAACCGCAAAAGAAATTTGGGATTCTTTACTAATCACTCACCAAGGTAATAGTCAAGTTAAAGATAACAAAATAGATCTTCTTGTTCAACAATATGAACAATTTACGATTCCGGAGGAGGAATCAATAGATAATGCTTTTGCTAGATTTAACACTATTATCACAAGTTTAAAAGCACTTGATGAGAATTCTTCTAGTAAGAATTTTGTTAGGAAATTTCTTAGGGCTCTTCATCCAAAATGGCGAGCTAAAGTCACGGCTATTGAAGAATCAAGGAATCTGTCAACTCTACAACTTAACGAATTGATCGGAAACTTAAAGGTCTACGAAGAAATAATAAAGAAAGACTCCGAGATGGTCAAAGGAAAAAGGGAGCAAAGCAAATCAATTGTGTTGAGAGCTAAAAAGGACTCTAGTGACGAAGAATGCTCAACCTCCAAAAGTGACGATGAAGAGTATGCTATGGCCGTACGAGACTTCAAGAAATTCTTCAAAAGACGAGGAAGATATGTTAGGCAACCATATAATGAAAGGAAGTGTTTTAAATGTGGCAATCCAAATCATGTCATCAGAAAGTGTCCAATGATGTCAAGAGATCAAAATCAAAAGGCGTTTATCGGAGGTGCTTGGAGTGATAGCGATGAGGACAAGAAAGAAACCGCAAATGAAGAAAATTATCTTATGGCTAAGACATCAAACGAGGTACGTTCCGAAACCGAATACTTTAGTGATGAAAATTTATCATTAGACGAAAAAGACCTAGATAGTGAATATAATAGGTTATGCATATTAGGTAAAAAGGTTATAGCTAAAAATAAGTCACTAAAACATATTAATAATCTATTAGAAAATGAAGTACTTAAATTAAAAATTAAACTACAACATTTGGAAAAAGGAAAAGAAGTTTTTATAAAATGTAAAACATGCTTAGAGGTTAAAAATGAAAACGAAAAACTTAAAAATTAAAATTTCAAACTTGACAAGTTTAAAAATTGTAGTAACCCACTTAAGAAAATAATAAGTGTTCAAGAAACTTCGGGAGATAAAACCGGTCTAGGATTAACTTCAACTAATGTTTCAACTAGTGAAAATAAAAGTATAAAGTTTGAATGTGAATCTAGTAAACAAAAATCATTAGAATCAAATCCTAAGTATATACTTACAAAAGATAGAAAAATACCCATTGCGAATGATGAAAAAGTAAAAACTTTTTATAAACCATCCTTAAAGACCGAAGTAGGATCCTATAAACCTAAATTAAGATCTAAAACTCCACCACCAAGAAAATCTAACAATCATCATCCAAGATCTAAAACACCTCAACCTAGAAGAAATCAAAATAGACAATATTACAATAACACTAGAAATCAAATGTGGAATTATCAACCAAGTTACAATCCTTGGGAAATATTACCACCATACATGCATCCTAGCCAAATGTTAAGTATGTTTGGACCAAACAACTTTGGACCAATGAGACATTGGGGACCAAGTGGCTAAGTTGTCAATCTTGGAATGTATGACCTTAGATATATCAACTTTTACACAAATACAATGACTAGATGAAGTAAAGATGGTGACTTGGTAATATATGTGTGGCGTTAGCTTTGTAGAAATAGAAATAAAGATGAAGAGAACTTTTATTAAAAACACACACAATACACACACAAGCACACACCTCAAATGACTCATTTGAGGTGTTTATATAGTACAAGAGTTAGGATGCCCTAAAGGCTTTCCATGGGCTTGGTCTTGGGCTTGGCTTTCTTTTATCTATAAAGGCTTATAAAACATAACTAATAGCATATTAGCTTACCAAGACCAAGGCCCATTGACTAAACTATTACTAATCTTAACAAACGACACAAAGTTACAATATGAGAATGACCATCACTTCTATATAAATATTTTAATGCTAACAATCTCCCCCTAAGGGGTGGTCATTCGAATGATGCTCCACGTGAGTGGGTCTTCCGTGTTCTTTGTCTTTAACTTTGTGTGTCGTTGTAGAATAGTCTTTAGTCTTTGTTCCTTCATGCTTTGTGATCTTTGATAATTGATTTTTCATCGTTCTTTGTTCCTTTATGATGCGGAGTTATCTGCCTTTCGTCACTTCTGCGTCTGTGGTGGTTGTTTGCCATTCCAACATGCTCATACATCTTTAGTCTTTGTGATACATGCATTTTTGGTTCCCGTTCTTTCACACAGATCTTTGTCATTTTACTTCAGTAGATTCTTTCACAATGCGTAGAATCTTTCTTTGAACCTTTCTTTGCTTTTATCTTTGTGAGAACTTTCCTTTGACTTCGAGATGCAAGTATGAGCATGTGGAATCTGTCGCCATGGAGATGAAGTGTCCCTGCATATAAACAGTTAGCAATAAAACATCCGGTACTTACAGATAAGAATTAGAGATCGTCAACAGCATAGTGTGAAGACTCCTTCTAACCCTTACCAAGGCCGTTCCCATGTCAGATACTCTCGAGAGAGCTTACGAGACCTACTTAGTAGCTCAATGACTGGGTGAGTCGCTGGGGATCACTCCACGACTGTAGACCGTTTGAAACCACCGCGAACACTAAGCGTAACCCATAAAGAATTACCAAAGTGACCTGCTGTCAGGGCTGTTTGATGTTGACCCTGGCAGGAATTACCATTCAATCATTGAGAATCACAAAAGTGAATCCTCTCATAAATGTTCTGGCAGATTGCTAAGATCTGTGTAGGACTCTTAAGTGTACATCTGGCGTCCTTAATGATGAACAACCAGTGTAGAAATATCATGTGTTCCTATGAGATCTTTTGATGAATCTCGGGGCTCTAGACTCGATAAGTGCACATTTGGTTTCCTATGCGGAGATTAGGGAGAGGTCTCCTGCTTCAATATCAACCATCTCTAAGAGACAGGTCGATAGATTATGCCGGTTCCCCGTGAGAATGAAACAAGCTCTTTTAAGAGAACTTGAGTGGTTAAGAAGGTTTAGTGCAGTGCGTCACTGGGTCCATGACGTCTTTATCTTCAATACCGGTGTCACCTTAGTAACAACCAGTAGCATATGAATTGAACCCGGTGTCTGCCCTAAGGTTGAACATTTGGAGGGCTATTTCTTTTCACCCTTTTTCACAACTTTTCTTTTTAATTCTTCAACCCCTTCTTTCTCCTTTCTCATTTTCTCCTTTTTTCAATCATGCCTAAGGACTTCTAATTCTAATCTATTGGAATTGTCCTTGGGTAGATCCCTCCGGCTCTGGCGGATCATAGGACGGTTTTCCCTAACCTTAGTCACCTTATAACTCCATGACTATCCTATCATTGTCATGAAACCATTTATTGAAAATCTCTCAAAGTGTTTATGATAATAAAACACATTGTAGACACTTCGAGAGTTTTGCATTTCTTTTGAAGGACTCCCCCTTCACATGTGCTCATGAATATTTTAGAAATTTGCACATGCGTGAGGAGTTTGCACTTTTTGAATTGATCCACTTTCAGCGAACATGACCGATTCGAGACACGCTTACATCACTAGTTAGACTAGCTTGAAATTATTACCCATCCTGGTCAAGTCCAAAGAAAGTCTCTCGATACGGTACATTCTACTCAGACGAGTCCTATTCGAGACACGCTTACATCACTAGTTGGACTAGCTTGAAATTATTACCCGTCCAGGACAAGTCTTTTCGATTACTGACATTTTAAGCTTCGTCAATTCATTGGTAATATCTGAGTCAAGCTCTTTTGAGATTCAGTCACAAACTTTAAACATCATTGATCACATTTAATCATGTCTTCTCCCCCTCAAAAATAGCATATCGTGATATTTTTGATATCAACTGATTAATAAAAAGCTTTTGGAGAGAAAGACAGATTTGATTTTGCATGAAATCGGAACATTTTTTCTTTTTATACTCCCCCTTAATGATAGCATATTTAAAATCAATTTTAAGGGTTTAGAGGGAGTTTTCTTTGAGCACTAATTTTGAGAGATTTTGAGAAATCTTTTGAACAATCTTGAAAAAGTGCTAAAGAATTTTGTTGGAAAACGAGTTTATGCTTGAAATCTTTTTCGTTTGTTTAGACTCGAACTTTTTGAAAAAGAGTTCGTCATTGAACGTACGAGTCCTTGATTTGAAAATAATCAGAAGTCGTCATTGAAGTACGGGTTTCGTACTGATGTATACGAAAGCCATTGTGAAGAAACTTTTGAGAAACGACATGTTTTAGAAAAACATTAAAAAGAACTCCCGCTCAAGCATCTGTACATATCCGTATCATTGTTGAATGACATTTCTAGAGACGTACAAAATATTGATTTATACGAGAGACATGTCGTGAGAAGAATATTTTTGGATTTTTTGATTTTATATTGTTTTTGTATTTTTTGAAAATTTTATATTTTTGTATTTTGTTTTTGTTGGTTTTTCAAATTTTGTATTTTGTTTTTTCAAAAATATTTACAGCGAAGCGATTTTGAAAACATTTTTCAAGAAGATTCGAGAAGACGTTCTAGCTCCTCAGGAGTTAGGCTTCGCATGCCAATTCGTCAAACTAAATAGTCAAACCTTTCTTTTGGAAGGGCTTTAGTAAATAGATCGGCGAGTTGATAATCAGTCTTAACGAAAAATAATTCAACAGTACCCTCTTCCACGTGTTCTTTGATGAAATGGTAGCGGACTTTGATATGCTTCGTCTTAGAGTGGTGTACGGGATTGCATGAGATAGCTATGGCACTTTTTGAGTCACAATACATAGGTATTCTGTCAAAAGTAAAGCCATAATCTGTGAGCTGTGTCCGCATCCAAAGAACTTGGGCACAACACGCAGATAGAGACACATACTCGGCTTCGGCGGTTGATAGCGCAGTACAATCCTGTTTCTTTGAAGACCAGCTTACAAGCTTTTCACCCAAAAATTGTGCTCCACCTGATGTACTCTTTGCTGTGACTTGATCACCAGCATGGTCTGCATCTGAAAATGCTGTTAGATTAAACTCCGAATCCTTCGGATACCAAAGTCCCAAGTTAATGGTGCTTCGTAGGTACCGAAAGATCCGTTTAACCTCTTTGAGGTGAAGTTCGGTAGGCTTTGCCTGAAACCGTGCTAACAAACAAACAGCAAATTGAATATCGGGTCGGCTAGCAGTTAGGTACATGAGAGAACCGATCATGCTCCGATATTTCTTCGGATCGATGGGTTTCCCAAACAAATCAGCACCTATTTTTGGTGAAGTGACCATTGGTGTACCAACAGAATCACAATTTTCCATTCCATGTTTTTTCAAAATCTCTATCGTATATTTAGCTTGATTGATAAAAATACCACGAGGGGATTGATGTATTTGTAAACCAAGAAAGAATTTTAGTTCCCCCATCATGGACATTTCAAATTTACTTTTCATGAGATTTTCAAACTGTTTTGAATGGTTAGGATTGGTTGATCCAAAAATTATGTCATCCACGTAAATTTGAACGATCAAAATGTCATCTTTGAACTTTTTGATAAACAAGGTGTCATCAACCGTTCCTTTTGTGAAGTTGTTTTTAAGCAAGAAAGATGATAGTTCGTCATACCACGCTCTTGGAGCTTGTTTTAGACCATAAATTGCTTTCTTAAGCTTGTAGACGTAGTCTGGATGATCTTTGTCGACGAATCCCTCTGGCTGACTCACATACACTTCTTCTTTCAGAGTTCCATTCAAGAAAGCTGTCTTAATGTCCATCTGATAGACTGTGATGTTTTTGTGAGCTGCATAGGCTAAGAAAATCCGGACTGCTTCAAGTCTAGCTACAGGCGCGAATGATTCCTCGAAATCTATCCCTTCTTCTTGTGGATAACCTTTAGCCACGAGACGAGCTTTGTTGCGAATAACAGTCATTTCCTCATCCAGTTTGTTCTTCCACAACCACTTGAGGTCAAGAACACGTTTATCAAGTGGTCGTTCAACAAGTTCCCAACTGTCATGTAACAGGTATTGAAGAAATTCCTCCTGCATCGCTTCAATCCATGGGTTTTCTGCCATTGCTTCCCGAATGTTCTTAGGTACTTTGGTGCTTATTGAGCAAATGTAAATGCACAATTCGAGATCGGTGGCAAGTTGTCTCCTCGTCTGAACTGGCATTGAAGGATTACCAATAACATGTACTAACGGATGGTCTTTTGTCCATTGAAACGTAGAAGGGTACCTTTGGTTGAACGAATGTGTGTTAGATGGTTCTTGTAACCTTGAAGAAGATTCAGCAGAGTCTGTTGCAAACGGGTTTTCAAATACTTCTTCTCCTTCTTCTAACGCAACATCGTTTGAATTATTTGTTGGTTCTTCTTGAAAATTTGTGTTTTGATTTTGCTCATCAACTCTTGGTAGAACAGATTCAATAACTGGAGTTGCTTGAGTAGATATAGATGATGTTGATGTAGTTGGTGCTTCAGCTTCGATTGTAGTAGATGCATCCTGTGATGGTGGTGGTGGTTGATGGTTTTGAGCGGGTGCAGCGGAATGTTGTTGAGATGCATTAGTCGAAGTTCCACCATAGTATTCATCAAACATTAACTCGAAGAAATTTTCCAGTTCTTGTTCTGAAGGTTTATCCGTGTTTGTTGACTGAGCTCCTTGAGGCACGAGTCCTGAACTGATGTGTCCAGAAGTCTGCATGTTTAGAGCGGGTCCTAATCCGTTTTGATTAGAAGCCATTGGATTAAGCGCGGGTTCTAGAGCGTATCTCTCAGAAGCCATATGTGAAATCTCGTCAAACTTCACATTCATCGTCTCCATTATCTTTTTCGTTCTTCTATTATACACCCTGAATGCCCTCGAGTTTTCTGAATATCCAATGAAGATTCCAATATCACCCTTAGCTTTTAACTTCCCTAGATCTTCTCTGTCATTCGTCGGATAGCACAAAGCGCCAAACACGTGAAGGTAAGAGATGTCAGGTTTACGGTTGTTCACTAGCTCATATGGGGTTTTATTGAATCTCGGATGGACTAGGGATCGGTTTTGAGTAAAACAAGCAGTGGCTACAGCATCAGCCCATAAGAATAGTGGTGCACTAAAAAAAATCAGCATTGTGCGAGCAGCTTCCACAAGAGTTCGATTTCTTCTTTCAACTACCCCATTCTGCTGTGGAGTTCTAACAACTGATGTTTGATGTGTGATTCCAACATCTTCAATGTAAGTTCTTAACTCCTGATTTGTGAATTTTGTGCCATTATCTGTTCTTATAATCCTTACTGGAGCTTGAAGTAGAACTTGAATACACTTCAGAAAGGTGATGATGATGCCTGGTGCTTCGTCTTTTGATCTCAAAAACTTTACCCAAGTATATCGTGAATAATCATCAACAATAACGAGAATATACTTCTTCCCATTAATGCTTTCAACTCTCATTGGGCCACATAAGTCCATGTGCAACATATGTAACCTTGCTTCCGAACTAGGTACGGTTTTGGGTTTATATGATGCTCTTTTGCTTTTTCCTTGTTCGCATGATGGACAAAGGTGTTCCTTGGTGTATTTGAACTTAGGAAGTCCGGTGACGATGTTGTCTTTGGCTAGCTTGTTGATGGTGTCGAAATTGAGATGGGATAAACGTCTATGCCAGTGCCAGGACTTAGTTTCGGTTGCCCTTGTCATAAGACAAATTGGTGATGTAGAAGCCATTTGGTTGATGTCGATAGCATACAAGTTTGTACCACGTTTACCAGTTAAAAGATCATCACCAACCAAATTTCTTATAAAAACCGTGTTTCGCCTGAATGCAACTTCTAAATCTGCATCACAAAACTGCCCAACTGAAAACAAGTTGTGTCCCAACCCTTCGACATAGTAAACTCGAGTGATCAAAAAATTCCCAAACTGAAGATCTCCAAAACCCAGGATAGCTGCTACATGATCATTTCCAAAGCGTACAGTTCCCATGAATTTCCATATGAAATTGATCAGCAGCTTTAAGTTCCCGGTCATGTGCTTGGAGCAACCCGAGTCGACGATCCAAAGACATATTTCGATAACCTGCCAAGAACAGAAGAGTTTGTATTTGGAAACCGTGTTGAATTGGGTTCCATGGGGTTAGGAGTAAAAGCATAATCACACTCATGGACAGTTGCTACTTGTTTAGCTCGAGTTATTTCTAATTTGCCGTCCTTAAGAGTGAACTCTCTACCCGTTGGTATCCACATACAAAACTTAAGGTAGTTCCTAGGCATTCGACTACTAGTGGTAGACCTAAAGCGTGCAACTAATCTTTCTATAGATCTTGATCTGGCACTAGTTCCCTTTGGAACATACTTCTGTTTAGGCATAACATTCACATTCTTAGAAACACATTCATCATGAACACCATTAATTAAACATTTCTTGCATATTAAACAAACTGAGTCATTACATGCATTAGAACCAGTACTTTCGACATTACATTCAGATGAATCATGTTTCTTATTACAAAGCGATAAATTCCTAGGGTGTTCTTCTACTTCTTCAACTTTATTCTTGCTACTACTCGTAGAAACAGGTGAGACTCTATTGTTCCTTGTATTGCTCCTAGGCTTTAGTCTGCTGCTCCTAGAGGTGCTTTCTAATCCTGTAGAAGGTAAGGCACACGCGTTAGGATTTATATTGTTGTCCTTTTTAGCATCACTAGACTCTTTAGAATTATCCTTTTTGCACGCATTTGTCTTAGATGTGGAGGCAGACGCATTAGTGGGACTAATCCTAAAAAGGCCAGGTGCTATCACTTTTGGTGTTTCGACAACCGCTTTTCCTTTATCAACAATCTTTTCATTTTCATTTTTCTTGGGCAAGGGTGTTGGAGTGACTGGTTTTGTCAAATTCTTTTTCTCATCGACTTTTGGAGCAAACCTTGAAATTGACATCTTTGGTTTTTGAACCGTGTTTGAAACATTTGGTTTCTCCGAAGTCAATGGTTTTGCAAACTTAGTTTCCTCACCCTTTCCTTTTTGACTTTCAAGCTGAGCCCTCAAAAGATCATTTTGCTCTTTCATGTTCTTTAAGGCACGCTCATACGACAATTTGTCATACTTGCATTCTTCTTTTTTTCGATCAAGTTGTTTAAAATATGACACATTTTCTTTCTCAAGCTTTATAAGAGCATTTTCATATTTTGAAACAATTTCAGAGGTCTCAGCTCTCAGTCTTTCATCGTCTTGAACAGAATATGTTTGTAAAATGATGGACATAATGTCAGTGGTCATAACAGCTTCGAAGAGAGAATCATTTAGGTTTTCCAAAACATTCATGTTTTCACGAGTTTCGTTAGTGTCGTTTACCAGGGATTTGTGGTCCTTGACAAAGTCGGCCGTTTCTTTTAAGAAAGCACGTTCAAAATGGATTACCCTCGCACTGATGTTATTCAGCGGGATAGTAATTTCGTTTTCAAAAACTTTTTTCTGCTCAATATGAAAACTGGAATGCCAGTTGTTAATATCGATTGTAGTTTTAGAAGCAACAATATTTTGAAGTTCTTGAATTCTCTTTTTAACGTCATCCAAAATTTCTCTAGCCTCACTGGTATTAAAAGTGTTGTTAGAAGAAATTTGTTCCATTTTTGAAAGAGATTTGGAAACAATTACTTTCTTAGAAAACATTTTTGTGAATGGTCGTTTTATGGAAAACACAGATGGTTCTTTTTGTGGAACAAAAGTAATTCCCGAAAGTTTGTTCAATTTGTTGTAATCAATGGGTTTCAAATCCTTTTGTTTCATTTTAGTAATGCTCTCTTCGACATGTTCTATCGTTTGCACAGAATCCCGAACGACGGGAGGATCATGTTTAGTGTAAATCACATTACCATTGTACAAAACATTTTGTTCTTGCTGAGCTTTCTTGAGATTACTGGGGGTATTGTTACCAAGAGCCACTTTATGTTTCGTATGGTAAACCGGATTAGTTTGATTTGAAATCATTTTCATTGTTTGACTTGACTGACCCGACTTAACCACTAATTCTTCTAAATGTGCAATCATGTGTTCTGACTCTACGATTTCGGCCAAAAATTTGTCTTCTTTCTTTGCAAATTCCTTTTTCAACTCGTCCCTTTCTTTTTCAAGATTGGTATAAGCTGATTTTTGTATAGAAAGTTGGTTTTGCAAATCAGAAATTTCCGCGTTTAAAGCTTTTATCTTCTTGAAAGAATTAACATCAAGTGTATCAAACTTGAGTTGCAATTGTTTTTCCCTTGAAACGGAATTTTGATAACCAGTTTCTAATTCAGACAATCTTTTGTTATGAAATTCAAAAGCTTTAACGTTTTCTTTGTAACTCTCAAGCTCAGCGGTCAATTTAACATTCGCGGCCTTAACATCGCGATTGACCTTTTTCACATTCTCAATTTCAATACGACAATTATTCAATAATGATTCAAACAAAGCATGTGTTTCCTCATCATTCTCAGCATGCTGTGAAACGAAGCCTCCATTATGATTCACATCTGGAGTTGCTGAAGGAGTATTGCTACTACTTGGCGTGTCCAGGTATGTATCATAAGTGGGTGCTAGCTTCTCAGAATGTTGTTCCTCATGAGGAGACATATCAAATATATCATTATTGTGACATGTGTTGAAGTTGGATACCTCAGATGGTGCATTGGTGTCATAAACAGGAAGTGTATCAGAATCCGTGTCATACTTAGCTTCCTGAAGATTCGCCATGAATATGCAGTTCGCATCGATATCCTCTCTATCTTCCATGTCATCCATAAGAGCCATAAAATCATTCTCCTCTGCGTTTAACTGAAACCCTGCCTCATTCTTTTGTGCCAACAGTAATGCTTTCTGCAAGTACGCTGTGTCTTTCTTGTTCGGCTTAGTAGGACAGTTCCTTGCCATATGACCTACACCCTGACAGTTGAAACACTTAACCGGATTACCCTGATTCACATTTCCCAAATTCCCAACTACTGGAGCTGCAACATTTCTATTCTGATTACCCATCGCCTGATTACCAACATTCTGACCCCTCTGATTTCCAACAAACTGACCCAACTGATTCCCTGCATATTGACCATGCTGATTCCCTGCATACTGACCATGCTGATTTCCTGCATTCTGATTTCCCATGTTGATTCCAGTGGCATATCCTTGCTGATTCCCATAAATTCCAACCATTTGGCCTCCATTGCCCATATTGAAACTCGGCTGAGCAATCTGCTTGTTGCGAGTGTTCGATGAAATCCTTTGGTTGTTGTTAGTTGGTGTAGAATAGCGTCCTTGGAATGCCTTTGACAGAAAAGCAAACGCTTGGGTCAATGCTGCAGTAGCTTCATCATTTTCAGTGAATTCTGGTTCTTGGAATTGTTGGTATTGCTGTTGTGGAATAATGTTTTGTTGTTGCTGTGGGTAGAACTGTTGTTGGTAGACCGGTGTTGGTTGTTGAATGTATGATGGTTGCATGTAGTTGTGAGTGGAAGATGATGATTGTTGTTGTGTGTTCACTGGTAGCGGTGTTGGTGTAGTAGCAATTAATGCGAGAGGATCATGATTCTTTGCCAATCTTTCTTTCCTTACTTCATTAGCCTCAGCTTGGTTTTGCTTCAAAAAGTCATAGAGTTGATCATAATTCACCTTATGTAAATCCTTTGTTTGATTGACAATTGTAACATAACGACCCCATTCTTTTGGAAGGTTATTGATGAATTTGATGTTTGTTGCAATTGTTCGAGGTGTCAACTTGTTTCTGATTAACTCATTCATCAAGTTGCAAAACCTTGTGTAGTAAGATTCAATCTGTTCACCTTTAGTGGATGTAAAGTTCTCCCATTCAGTAAGAAGTTTGTTCTCAACGTCCTGTTGTCCAATCTCTGTTCCATGACATATCCTTCTGACACGTTCCCACATAGCATAAGCAGTTTCACAGCTGTCGACCGCAGCAAAGATCTCCCGTGGTAATCCAAGTTGGATTAAATGCATTGCCATATCATCAGCGGCGATCTGCTTCTTGTCTTCCTCTGTGTAATCTGCTTCTGTTTGTTCACGCACGAATGGTTGAGTAGGAGGTGTTGCATTTGGATTACCTTCAATTTGAACTTGTCGTGGCTTGAATGGACTATTTGTAATGGAGTTGATCATTAATTTACCATCAGGCTTTGTTTTGATGTAACGAAGCATGCGGCTTGTCCATGGGAGATATCCACCTTTTTCAAGCATTGGAGGTCGGTTTTCCGCACCGGCTGCATGAATATCTTGCTGAGTAGCCATTGATGAAGTGTAGATTGATAAAGTTGATTCTTGGATCGTTCCAACGAAGTAGGAGTTGTGTTTAGTGTAAGTTGATGCAAGTTTTTATGGTGAAAAATTTGATCTGGAACCTTAAAACCTCAATAACTTCTTCTCGGAGCGTTTTAAGGCCTCGAAACTTGGGTTGAATGAATAAATTATCGTTCCAACGAAGTAGGAGTTGTGTTTACGTGTCCTTCTCGGTCTCGCGGTCGTTTTGACAGCTGATTCGTCGAAAACGGAGTTACGGTTCAAAAGTTATGGCCGTTTGAAGTTTGGTTGTCAAAAAGTCAAAAACTTACGCGTAAAGCTTGATTTTACGCGTAAACCTTGAATAATCTTACGCGTAAGATGTTATGCGTAACCTGTAAGTTATGCGTAAGATCTAAGTTATGCGTAAACAATAATGTTTATGCGTAGACTTTGATTTTACGCGTAAACTTAGAGTTTATGCGTAAGAATTGTTACGCGTAAGGTTTTTTCAACCAAATTGATCTCTCAAACTTATCCAAGCTTGAAAGATATTCCGTGTCGAAGTATTCCACAAACTTATCCAAGTCAGGGAAGTACTGAGTCACCGTAGCACGAAGAGAAGACCTTTGAAGAAACTTATGCGTAGATTTTTGAAACTTACGCGTAAGATATCAACTTATGCATAGGTGATGCGTGGGAATCGCACCTTGCTTTACCTCTCGAGGGATCTCGCGAGGCTTACAACCCCCACCAGGCAGTGTACCTGATCGTTGTAGTATAGTATAGTGACAAGTACCGGGGGATTGATCGTTCAGCTTAGGAATAGTGTCGCTAGGATTAGAAAGCCTAATTAATAGTTCTAGAGATGGAAGATGATTATTTTTGTGTTTTTATATTTTATGAAAGCAATTAAAATCTCGGGTTTTGAAGGAGTGGGCGGAATTAGTTGCTAATCAACTAACCCAAAACTACTTTATAACTAATTAACTAATGAAAATGAAATTAAACTAATATTAAACTAAGGTTGTGAGCAGTGGTTGGAGAAATTGTGTTTACTTAGACTTCACTACTCCCTAGATATCTTTTACATGTTAATTACTTGTTACACTTGTATGAATGACGGGTTGTATTCCTTAATACCATTCGTGGAGTGGCATACATAACTCCCCAACTCTATGAGCTCTTATCTCCTCCTACACCATGACCCAGCACAACTATAGGGATTGTAAACAGTGGCTCATGCATTAAATACAACCAATAAAGACCTAGTACGCCTCGGTTCATGTTTCTTAAGACGTTCAAGCATGTTACCATTTGGAGATCTGCCAGTTTTCTTAAGCCTAACATATAATATCATTCATTCAAAACAAGAATAGACAAGTAATCAACACATAATCAACATCTAGGTTTCATTAGATCTAAGCAAACACAAAGGAAATTTAGCCTAGCATAGTAGAATTAAGATAAGAACAAAAGATAGACAACCAACACATAGACATATTGATTGAATTAAGAGTATACTTATCTCAATTACAATGCAAGGTCTCAAGGGTTTGGAACCCTTGAAAAACCTGTAAAAGAGGCACCAAAATCGTCTTTAGGGTTTCACCAAAACTTCTCTCTTTTTAATGAAAAAACTAGAAAACTATATATAGGAAAATCGTCCTGACGGCGTCAAGAGTAAAATCTGACGCCGTCAACTCGCCGCCATACACTTCCTCGGACGCCCTAGATAAAATCGTGACGGCCTATGTGACGCCGTCACCACCCACGGTAAATTATTCTTGGCCACTTTGACGCCGTCATAACTCCATCTGACGCCGTCACCAGCTACGGTAATTTATTCTTCATGTCTGACGCCGTCAAGAGCAAACCCTTGACGCCGTCACCTTGTATTTCCAGCTTGGATTTTTGGTACTTTGTCGTTTTCTTCACTTTATGCTCCAAAAACGTCCAAAATAGCCTCTTTTCCAGAATTCGCTCTCCAAACACCTAAAATCACAAAAGGAACGATTTAGGGCAATATTTGATCAAATAAATTCGGATTCGGGCTTAAATGACCCCCTAAAAACGGATCATTTTTCGCCTCATCAGTAGGATCTGACTTGTGCGTAGGAAATTAAGCGTAGACTTCCAACTTAAGCGTAGAACACCAATCTTATGCGTAAGAAGAGGGTTTTGACCAAACTTAAGCGTAGGAAAAGGATTTTGACTTAAGTTACGCGTAGAAAGTACTGTAGACAGCTGTAGATCGTACTATTCACCCAAGTAACGCGTAGGATGACCAGAAAACGTGAAAAATGCGATTTTTTCAACCAAAAACACTTTTTTCACTTGTTTCTAATGATCAAATCTTTCCCAAAACACTTAGAATCACTAAAGCTTCAATAAAAACAACAACTTTACCACTAAAACGTTTAAAAATCAAAACTTTTTGAATAAAAAGTACACGTATAAATGAAAAATACGAAACTTTTTAGCAAAAACTTGATAGAAAACACTCCTAAATCATTGTGAGGCGATTGATACCACTTGTATGACCTTAGATATATCAACTTTTACACAAATACAATGACTAGATGAAGTAAAGATGGTGACTTGGTAATATATGTGTGGCGTTAGCTTTGTAGAAATAGAAATAAAGATGAAGAGAACTTTTATTAAAAACACACACAATACACACACAAGCACACACCTCAAATGACTCATTTGAGGTGTTTATATAGTACAAGAGTTAGGATGCCCTAAAGGCTTTCCATGGGCTTGGTCTTGGGCTTGGCTTTCTTTTATCTATCAAGGCTTATAAAACATAACTAATAGCATATTAGCTTACCAAGACCAAGGCCCATTGACTAAACTATTACTAATCTTAACAAACGACACAAAGTTACAATATGAGAATGACCATCACTTCTATATAAATATTTTAATGCTAACATGGAAGAAGTTAGAATATCATCTAAAAATGACTTCTTTAAGTCAACATGGTCACTTGAAGTGCTTGAAGATATTCCATTGAAGACTAAAAGGTACGCGTTTCTTTTAAGTCCATCACTATAATTTGCATGCTTAGATAAATGATTAGTTAGATTAATGCTTAGTACATAATTGCTTATATTCTTATAACCTAGATACATCATTGGTTGACTCTCCTAGGAATAAGATAAAACTGTTCATTGCCGAACGAAATAGAAAATGGAAATCTTCTATATCCACTATTAGCAAACTCATGGTGATGAAGTGAAATGAGTTAAGTGGATCGATCGTTAATATAGAAGTAGGATTAGATCCCTCGAGTAGGAAAACTATGGATGAAACAAGCTCTCGTAGACTATAGCATTAAGTTAGATAAGCGTGCGAAAACTAAGGAACTATAGATGTTAGGTTATACCCCATTCAACACTCTCGCATCTAACATATAAATTATCGTCTTCATTTCCTTTAGGATCATAGGATATGTTGAAACGATAGCATGAGATAATAATATGCTTAACCAATCCTCTTGAGCATGAGATCTTTAATAAACATTTTTTGAAAATATTTGATTTATGATATCTGTTGTCAAAAATCTAATATCTCTAAAAATATGTAAAAACCTCACATTTTGGAAAATAGTTTTTCAAATAACTATCCCACTTTTAAATAACATGTTTTCACTATCAATATCCACAATTTTGTTTTGATCAAAGCTAAAGATTGGGAAAATATTCTTTAGCGTTCATTCACACATTTTGAAGTAAAAACCCAATCTATTTTATTCAAATAACTCTCACATCTAGGTGAAAACTTACTTTCAAACATTGTTGAATAATGCTAAAAACGTCTCTTTTAAAATCATGCATGGTGATCTCATATTTGTCATCTATATTTATATAAATGACACTTATAAGTGAATAAATCAAATCAAGAGGACCATGGTTTGTTCATTAAGACTTTGTTTGTAACAAGTCTAGAAATCCATGCTATCATAACTACCCACTTATTGCACATTGATACACATTAGGATTTATCCTCCTAGTTATGTAGTTATAAAATACTTGATGTTGCTTATTGTTTCCTAGCACTTATATTTTACTTGCGTGATGAGTATGTTTGCATGCTAGATGAAATTGCTTGTTTACTTATTCTTTTTGATTAACATGCTTTGGCCACATAATTGCCAACATAATTAGTATATGCTTAATTGCCTCAAAGAGTTGGACTTGTTTGAAACCAAAAACACAACCTTTCTGCAATTCACTACCAAAAACCCTTTTCTGGCAATCTGGGAATCACCAGATGGGCGGCCCCCTTAAATCATAAGGCGGCCCCCTTAATTATTAAGGGGACCGGCCTCCAATTTAGGGGACCGCCATCTGATGGTCGAAGGTGTTGTTTCATTTTTCTAATTTTTAGCCCATTTCATCCTACACTTCCCAAAATTCATAAACCTATTTTATCCTAAACCCTCTATCAAAATTTATACATCCTTAATCCCACCAATCCTACATTATAAACACTCTCATTCCTCTCAATCTATACTCATCTCTTCATGACCTCTCCCAATAAACCAAAACCACCAAATAACCTGTTTGGAGAAGAAAGCCTAACTTCCATTAAAAGCCTGTCAAACCAAATGATGTTGTCAAACATCCAACACCAAATTCCTCCTATGTCTTCAACATTACATACCTAACACCTCACTCTCCTTCTCACCAACATTACATATCAAAAACCTTTACTCACCCATATCCTTCTACATTACACTCAAACCTCATAAGCTTTTCACAACTCATGCGATGTTGTTCATAATCAACCAACACCTAAACCTCACTCTCACACAAATGATCCATTTAACAACAAATCATCCATTCGTGCTTCCACTAATGCTCTTTCTTATGATGAGCATGCACAATCGCAAAACAATAATCCCAACCTCATTACCAACACTTTACATGTTGCTCATTCAACAAAAACACCATCCACTTATGAAGCATCTCTTCCACCCATATCATGTTTTCATGATTACCTAAGCTCAAACATGTCTCCACCACCAAGAGTATCACCACCACATCCTACAACTTCACATGCCATTCCTATGTTGCATGTTCAAACCCTCACCCAAGACAACTATCATGCTCCACCACCATCACCTTCCTCCGAACACTTAATGTTCGTAGAGGCGCTAAAAGAATCCCATGAGCTTAGTGCTCTTTTCGCCTTACATCTTGCTCAACGCAATTTGGATCCACCTTCATCTAGATCACCCTCATCACCACACAACATAAATCAACTTGAGAAGCATGTCAAAAATTGACCGTGTTGCCTCTTTCCCCTAAAAACCATTGCATTCAATGAACACTTTACTTGGATTGAATATCTTCTCACTAGATCACATCCAATACCCTCACTTGAACAACATCCAAAACCCTAATCAACCTCTTCCGCTACAAACTCTCCACAACCAAACTCTCCAACATTCATGACCCAAACATATACCTCCATTAATCCAACAACCTTACCCTAACTCAACCATCTTCATTCCAAACACTCCATCATCAACCATCTAAGCATACTATATGCTTATGATTTTCACTTTCAAATACGTATCAACCAACCTTTTGTTACAAGCAAGTCCGATGGCTCTCTTTGGCAAATTATGATCTTTAACATAATCTCTTTGAATTAATTGTTATGTATCATTAATATTTGTTTGCTATGATTGTTATTTGTATATTGCATATTCTTCCATATATGCTTGTGCTTCTAATATTTTTCTTGCGAGCATTCCATATCTCGATCCCTTAGTGCCATCGAACGAGGGGGAGCACACATCAAGGGGGAGCTTTCATCCCGTCTAACTTCATTTATGAAGCTAGCCGGCATAACCTTTTTGATTCTACAAAAAGGGGGAGAAGTGAATATAAACTCACTAAATACATGTCTAAAAATTAATTTTTAGACTTGATGAGTTTAGGTTTTGTAATCATCAAAAAGGGGAGATTGTTGATATAAATAATGCCTAAAAACATTATTAACATATATCGATATCTCTATGTTTTGATAATCACAAAACGTAAACTCATTGAACTACAAATTATGACGTAAACAAGTATTTAGTCGTAAATATTTGCTTTAGCATCCATATCACTTAAGGTATGAATAAACAAAGTGTCTAATGCATTTTATGATCAAAGGAATTTTTATTTTTACAAACCTTACATTTTATTAAAGTGGGACAAACATTTTTAAACTTATACAAAACATTTTTGTATTTATAAGAAATGTTTTATTCAAAATAAATATGTTGAATTCAAATTTCAACCCAAAAAACGGCTACATTCTTCAGGAAAAACCTCCCCCACAAAAAGACAAAAAATCTGAAGAAAAAATATTTTTTTCTTAGGCGGCCCCCTTAATTATACTAGGCGGTCCCCTTAATTATTAAGGGGACCGGCACCCAATTAAGGGGACCGGCCATGCTCCCAAACAGTATTTTTCTCCCTATAAATACTGGTTCATCCCACAGAATTTTCTCACCTTTTGCACTCCTAAACTTTCTGTTCTAGATCCACATTTCTATTCTCTTAATCCTTTGATCATAAGTGTATAATTCTTTGTTTCAAAGTGATTCAAACTTCATCCTCTCAAGTACAAGAGAAGAATACTTCTATCCCCCAAGACTAGAAGTATTACAACTTGTTGTGACCTCCACATACAAGTTGTTGGTGCATCATCAAGATTATTTACATTACTCTTTGTGAAGATTGTTGTGTATATGTGATTGTAGATAGTTGTGCTAGGTATATTGATTGTGTGATTAGTAAGTTGTTTGGTGTGAAGAAGAAAAGTTAGGAATTAGATTATAGTGAAGAAGCTAGGTGTGAAGTTGTTAGTTGTGAAGTAAATTGGTGTGAAGAAGATAGGCTTGAAGTAGATAGTTGTGAAGATAGATAGGTGTGAAGAAGTAGTGTTGTGATTAAGTAGTGACTAGGTGTGAAGAAGTTATGTAGAAGGTGTGAATAAGTTGTGACGAAGTTGTGGTGTGTATATTGGTGTGTAAGGTTTCTCCGCCATAAGGAGCTTGTTGACATAATGAAGAAAACTCTCGAGTAGGTGACTCGAGGAGTGGAGTAGGGCAAGGAAGGTGTCCTTGTAGCCGAACCACTATAAATCCTTTGTTTCGCGGTTAGATCTTTCCATATCTTACGTATTATCTTGCTTATATCGTTATTACTTTTGTAGACGTAGAAGTATATATATAGTTTCTCATATAGTGCTAGTATTGATTTTACTTAAAGATCATACGAAAGTTTCATTCACAAAACAAAGTGTTTACAATCAAACTAAAAAGGTTACATACATATAATTGATCATTTCGATCAAGTATAGTTTTCATACAAAATATAACTAAGGATTATAAAATAAACGATTACGTACTTATCTCTTATATATAGTTATAATTGTTTATATTATGCATGTGTTGATTTCACATACTTAGCTTACATTATTATTATTATTGTTCATACTTAGATATACTTGTTTATATTGTTCAAGATTTGAGTTCACATAAGATTGAATCAAAGTTTTAAAAGCAAACAAGGTTTTAAAACTAAACTAAGTTTTCATAATAAAATTAAAAAGACGTAAAACTATTCAACCCCCCCTTTTAGTTTTCCACAAACATGTATACCAGAAGAATGAAGATAGGAAATGATCTTGTCATAGTAGAAGGTGAGCTGCTTATCTGATAGTCCCCAAACCTTCTTTTGATTCCATCCTGATCCAAACATAGAACATCCCTGATTCTTTACAAAATTCCTCATGTATTTCTTTATTTCTTGTTTAGTCCAAGGCCTTTCCTTTTGATACTTAGCTTTATTCTCTGCCTCCTGTTGTCTCTTCAATCTTCCTCTTTCAACCATCATCTGAACAAAAGCAGGATTATCAACTCCAAGCTCAGATTCACCCAAATTAGGCTTGGAAGCAGCCTGTTCAGCCAAATTCTCCCATTGCTCAGCAGTAAGATTCTTAGCTATTTCATCAAGCTCCTTTTGTCTTTCAGCAGGCAAGGTGGTAGTGAATTGAGGTCCCATCTTATCCAAATCATCTTGAATTTTCCTAGCCAATGCTTCTGAGGCTTTCAAATCCAATTGAACTTTAGTAGCTGCAGCTTCCTCTTGAGCTTGCAAATGTGCAGCAGCAATCTCACTAATTTTTTTCATTAGCAAGTTCTACCTTGGATTTCACTCTGGAAGGAATGTCTTGATCAATCAATATAGACTTTCCTTTATCTTTCTTCTCAGGAGGGACAAAAGTCTTATCAGGAGAATCATGAGGAATATCAGTTGGAATATCTACTGATGGACCATGAGTGCTTACTTCTGGCATGGTAGTTAGAAAAGATTCCTTCCTATGAACATCAGCAGAAGTCTTCTTTCTAGGAGCATCAGCAAACTTCTTATCAGCAGAATGCTTTCTTCTGACATAAATGACTCTGGAGTCCTTTGGTATACTTGCATCAGTAGAATGAGCAACATCAGCAGTTGGAGCAACAGATGGTTCAGGTCTAGTGCCAGCATTCTTCTGAACACTCTCCAAAGTGGTAGCAGCAAGAAGTTCAAGGCCTTCCAAGTCAATGTTATCAGATGCTTTAGTAGAATCCTCATCTAAATCATATACCACACCTTGTTTCTTCCTTTGCTTAAGCTTACCCTCCAACTTCTTAACTCTTCCAATTAGAGTCAGAACAGCATTGCTGAGGTTCTTTTTGGTGAAGTTCAAATCATTCTCCAATTTATCCACCTTAGATACATACCTGTTCAACAAAGCAGATACAGAAGTAAGAGTAACAAGACCTTCAGCTCCACCAACAGGGATATCTGTGGCATTGGAAGCATCATTGGTCCTGTGAGTAGAATAATCTAAATTTACATCTACATCTACATTATCCTCAAAGTGAGGTCTCAAAGGACTGGGTGAAGAAAGTATTGTAAATTGTGGTGAGTGTACAGGTTGGTCAAAGCCTAAATTCTCATTGAGCTCATGCTCAGGAGAATTGATATCCATTGGTGAAGGTACAGGAGAGGGTGGTGGCTGAACATCAGGAGAAACTGATGCATTTGCATCAGGAGCATCTTCAGTTCTGTCAGGAGAATCCTCTGGTGCTTGAGCATCAGGAGAATCTTGACCACCAGCAGCTACATCAGCTGCTTCTCCAACAGGTGGATTGCCCACTGGGGCATCAGCAGTTACATCAGCAGCTGCTCCATCAGGAGCATGGCCACCAGGCAACATGGCTGGAAGTAAGGGTCTTTGTTCACCGGTAAATTTAAATTTCATTTGGGTAAACAACTTTTTAGATAAACCCTTAACAGGCAAGTGAGTGGGGTCATTGGTCTCAATGTCTAAAATGATTTGAAGAAACCTAAGATACAATAAATATTTAAGTTTGGTATCCTTAACATTTTCAAGCATAGCATTAAAGATATACCTAGAAAAGTTAAATGTTCTTCCCTGAGAGAGACACACAATGGCAAGAGCAATGTCTGTAGAGAATTGGTCCCATCCACCAGACTTAGAACCCATGCACTGAAGCAAGGTGTGTGTCAAAAACCTCCATTTTGGACAAAACAGATTCTTGTACCATACTTTCCCATCACCACTATAACCAGCAGCCTGAAGCCCTCTAAGTATCTCACTTTTAGGCAAATCAGTCACCCCTCCTTCATCATCTAATTGTAGTTTGGTCCTTACCAATGACTCAGTAACCACATATTCTTCCCCATCTATGACAGAAACAATCTCTGTTGGTCCATCTTCAACAGTCTTTGTTTGTGCTGTTTCCCAAAATTGTACAACAAGAGATTCATGAATAACACATGGGTATTGGAGCAGAGCATACCGAATCTTGGACCTTAGAAGAAATTCGATCATGCCCACATAATCTTCATCACCCTTACCACGACCAAGAAAGGCATGTTTGTTATGATCTCCTTTGAAATATAGTTCAGCCATTGATTGAGAATAAGAAATTAGGGTTGGGAGTTCTGAGGAATGTTGAAATGGTTTTTGAAATTTTATAGCAAGAGGGAATCAGTTAATTTGGGAGTGGGATATGCACGTCTTGGTTAATTATAGAAGTTACCAAACGTGGAATGAAACCGATATGAATTATTGGAAAGAAATCTTTGACCAATAATCAACTAAGACAAATCCCAATTAACTGACTCATCCGAAGAAACCAAATCAAACGGCTGAAATCAAATGGTCAATCCGCAGAAAATAGTCAAACGTTGACTAAGGTCAACAGAACCTTCCGCAGAATCGATCAGCAGAATCTACCCGTCAGTGGAAACCAAATATCTTTGAAAAAGATCTCTTAATTCAAATTTCAAAGAACCCTTAATTATCTCCAGACTGCCTCGCATTAATGGTAATAAAGACACGCGGTTGGGTGATCTTATAAATAAAGGCAATTATCCCCAAATCTCTCCACTTCAAATCAAATCCCTAATTATCATATCTCCAAAATACATCCATGGCTTCCAATCAACCTATCATCAACCTTTCTTCTGACTCCTCAGATACTTCTGATTCACTAACATGTCCACCTCCACTCAGAATGCCAACACTTCCCCGTGGTCTCACAAAGGAACAAGCCAAGAAGAAGAAACATGATGTACCTGCACCAAGTTCATCATCATCTGAAGATCTTCCACCATATCCCTCTGAAATAGATGATCCTGAGTATCAGAGAGAGATGGAGAGAAGGTGGAATGAATTAGAGAGGGCAAACAGAGTTCCCAATCCTGATGAGTCTCTCATCATCTTTACTTCTTCTGATGAGGAGGATGATGAGAATGATGCACTTTACAACCCTTCAACCTCTGATAAGCCTCAGTCCTCTCGTCCAAGAAAAAGAAAAGTAAATCCCTCATTGCCAAAAACCAGAAAGGTTGTACTAGGTTTGCCCTGTCCTCAGTGGCAAGGACTCTTCAACATTAACAACAAAGGCAAAGAGAAGACTGTGGAAGGCAAGGGCAAGGGCAAAGTAGAATAGGAACTTTGTTGTTAATCTTTCAATTTCACTATCTTGTATTGTACTTCGGAAGAATCAATAAAATTTGCCTCGTTTATTTTATACTTGTTTTAATTCTTCTGATAGATTAGCATTCCCCTGAATAAATTGATCTTGAATAAACCATCAGCAGGAACATATTTAACAACAAAGTAGATAGTATCAGCAACATGTTGGTCAAACCATTGACTTTTATCCGAAGAATCCACTTAAGTATACAACTTGCACACTTAGTAATTGCTACTGACTCAACTACCTCCCATTTACTTACATTTACTCACATTAACCTCAATCAAGTCTTTATAACCAAGTCTTCAAGTCATAATCAGCTCACCATCCCACAGATAACATATCCCAAAGTCTTTCACACATTCAAAACATGAAGCCATCCCCCAAAGTCATTGAAATCTCATTTGATTCATCAGACTCTACCTTTGACATACCTCAAATACAAAGATCATACTACTACTTGGGTGAAGGTCCTTCAGAGTTTTGTCCATCTCCAACCTCATCAAAAGAAACCATTGAGGCTGAGGAAACACCAACTCCTCTAGCTATGGTTGTCCCTGATTTCACTCATGTCACTGCATTCTTGACCAGTGAACTGGAAAGAGTATGTGCAGATATGAGAAGGATCTTTGTCCCTGAAGAGCCACAGTCCTCAAGAAGGAAGAAGGGTCCATTGAAGGTGGTCCTTGGTCTTGCAGCGCCCAAGCTCTGGAACAAGGACATGCAATCCAGAGGAATCCACAAGAAGATGCCAGACCCAAAGGACTTGGGCAAAGGGAAGAGGAAGATGGATTAAGTTGTTACTTAGGGATGTGATAGTATGATGGTGGTTGGTTGTTGTTGAATGATGTATTTTGTGTTTCTTCTGATGACAGATCTTGTAATGGATGTACCAAACTTTCCACTGATGAATAATATTTTACTTTAATGTCTTTACATCTAATGCCACTGAATGTAGATCTTTGAACATCAGCAGAAACATGACCTGAAACCAGACATTCACACAAAACACAAAAACACAAAAAAAACAGAATAATATACAAGATTAGTAATAACCTGCAAAAGAAAGTTAGTGAACATAATTCTAGAAAACATAATAATCTACATAAATACAACATGTACAATCCTCCCTTGAGGCATATGCCTCCCCTGAGGCTTATTGTCACAACCCGCTATTTCCCAGGTCAATACTATTTTCTAAACTCGAATTTAAATTCTTGACTCTTAATTTGAAACATTTTACGTGAGTCCTTTTACTTGAATCGACGAGAATTTCTAACTAAATTCTAAGTACTCTAGGACTTAGGCTAATTTTAGTCCACAACGCTCCGGTACCTTGCTCCTTCCCCAATTCACAATTTTATACAACAAAACAAATTTCTATTCTTTAAATACTTACGGTTTTTAAATTCAACATAACGTTAATTTTTATTCAAGAATGTAACACTCGACATACCCGACTTTCTCAACAATTATTTTTAGGGTATTTTTATACTTCTAAAATTATTACAAAAGTCCCACAAATATTTTCTGATGTCCAAGTTAAATTCTTTACACCTTACGTTTAATTACGTATAACTTCCGTTAACTACCAAACTAATACCCAATACATATTTTTACTACCCAATACATTTAATATATACATTTTATAAAAATTACATCAATTTTTCTTCCTATTTTAAGCTATGTGCCCCCCCCCCCCTATACCATGTCTTAAAAATGTATTACAAAGACTTAGCAAAAATTCAATATTTCAACCCATGAAACATGCTCATTAATGAAGGTGGCTAGAGCCACCCTTTTGCCCTTTCTTTTCCTTAAATTTCGACAGCCACAAGGACCAATTCTTGAGAAATGTTGACACCCTTTTGACCACACTTACTATATATATATATATATATCCACCTAGTTTAGTACTCATTTTACAAAGAAAAGAAAATAAACAATCACCTCCTATCCATATATATACATTTCGACACACATAAGGAGCAAGGAAGAAGGAGTTTGTTGGTGACTATCTAGAGTACTTAGGGTAGATTAACAAGGGTTTGACACTAATCTTGGGGTTACACAAGTGTTTTACCAATCTCATCTCACTAACCTCTTTGTAAGTGATTTTACACTACTTATACTTAATGATTTTTCATGATTTTTATGCTTGTCTAGTATATATACTTGGTTATCACTTGGTACATGTTGAAAAATCTTTACATCCACTTTGATCTCTTAGCAAGAAAATATGTTTTGAATAAGATTTTATTTCAAGAAAAATTGTTAGTAAAAATCTTTACAAGTAAAATAATAAAAACTTTTTATATATATGTTAGTAGATATATAGTTTTATATACTTGGATGATCTTGTACATGGATCTTGAATATTGTTAAGTTATGTTTAGATCATCATATACTAGTTGAGAAGTTGATGGATGGACTAGGACTAGATTTGGAGTTGTTGTTAAGTGGTGATAATAAATAAAACACTAGGAAATATAGTTTGACATTATTTATATTGGATCTGTCCTATTCGACCCTTCACAGAAAAATCAGTACCTTGGTGGCCACATTAGGCTAGAAATATAGAAAATAGACTTAATAACGAAAACATAGCCGCTTGAACGAGTTAAAACGGACTTATAACGAAAAAGATATGCTATTTCCAAGATTGACGACTAAAACTATATTTTCTGAAAAATGGATTCTGTCCCGATTTTTGAGCTAGGAAAACTGAGGTTAAATGATATCTAGACTAGCCGAGACCTTGAAAAACCTAAAGTATACTAGAATACCTTCGTGTGAATATATAAAACTTGAAAAACGGAATTACGACGCAAAAGTTATGGCCTAGGGAGGTTGCGACGAAACATTAAATTTTGACAGCTTTGTTCAAATATTAAAAGCTGATGGAATATTTAAAATTGACTTTTGGACATTTTAGAGTATAATTTTGGCTAAAATGACGTATATAAAAATGGTAGAACATTGTGTATACTTATTAGGTGCGTTAGAGTTTTTCAAAATATATATTTACAAGACGACTAATATTTGGTCGTGAGATTTACAAGCTACGTTTTCTAAAATGGTGGATGACTTAAATACGAAATTACTTTGATTACCTACGTTTTTGACAATAAAAATTTCAACAACATGTACAAGTGATAATATAGTGTATGACTTGCATGCTTAACCTTGTTTTCGAACCTAAGACATATGCATTATTTAGGTCGCGATTAGAGTACCCGGACCTTATTTCTAACTACTACTTTGTCTATCGGATATTGCTTTTGCTAAGGTGAGTCTTCATAGCCCCGTTTTAATTACTTATTTGATTTCAAATCCCACGGGGGAGAATACATTGCACAATTATTTTTGTACATGCCCAAGTATTAAATTCCGTACATTGCTTAAGTTGTTAGTACTACCACTTCAAGTCCCCTTTATTATCATGGACCATTAATTATATTGCCAAGCGAGAGTGAATGAATAGATCTATTGAGGGTGACTCCTCCATTCGTGTTTGGGTTGCTCCATAAGGAAAACGAATGCATTTCATGTCTAATATTTGAGTGACTGGTAACCACTCCTTTGGGGCCAATTTTAGTACGTCTAGCTTCGGGGCCATGAGCTTAAGAGACAATGTAGCTTTTTGACATTTTGTCACCTTACTTTATACTTGTGGTTATTGTACATACGATTTACTTATAAACCTATGATTATTCACCAACATTCGTGTTGACCGTTTTTCGCAATGTATTTCTCAGGTTATTAAGGTAGCTCATGTTGCATACATTTGGACCATCATGGAGTCGCGGAGTTGACGCGTCTCACCTTATATTTTCTGCACTTATGAAACGTTTGATCTTGTTGAACTTATTTTATCTAAATTGGCAATATCTTTTGGGACCTAAGTTTTGTAAACTCTGAATGTTTTAATGATCAAACGATGTATTTTCCCAAACGACACTTTAGGTCGTTCAATATGACTGTAACTGTGGTGCTATGACAGTCACCCCCAGGTATTCCATTCCGCTGCCTTACAGGTAAATTGGGGGTGTGACACTTATGCCTCCCCTCAAACATAGCATTCAAGGGTTAACCATCCCAATGTTGACAACTAGGTGATTAAACCTAGGTCCATCAAAAGCTTTTGTTAAAAAAATCAGCCACATTATCATCAGTATGAATTTTAAGCACTTGAATTAGATGCTTCTCATTTGCATCTCTTATAAAATGGCGCCTAATTTCTATGTGTTTAGTTCTCTGATGAAAAACAGGATTTTTAACAATAGAAATAGTTCTTTGATTGTCAATGTAGATTTTAGTGTTCATAAAGTTAAACCCATAATCCAACATCTGATTTTGAATCCAAAGTACCTGACCACAGCAATTGGCAGCAGCCACATATTCTGCTTTAGTAGTAGAAGTAGCCACTATGGTTTGTTTCTTGCACTGCCAAGAGATGAGTCTTCTACCAAGAAATTGACAACCTCCTGTTGTGGATTTCCTATCCAAATTAGCTCCAGCATAATCACTATCACTGTAAGCCTCCAACACAAATGGTGAATCCCTTGGGTACCAAAGGCCGAGTTTGGGTTGGCCCTTGATGTACTTGAAAATTTTCTTCACAGCATTTAGATGGGAAGTCAGTGGAGTGACTTGATGTCTTGAGCAAGCACTGACAGCAAAGGTAATGTCAGGCCTAGAAGCTGTTAGATACATGAGGGATCCAATCGTGGACCTATAAAGATGAACATTCACAGCCTCATCTTGCTCATTTGGATTCTTAAGCTTGGGTTGTTCATATGGAGTGGTAGCAGTCCTCAAAAGTTCAAAGTCAAACTTTTTCAAAATATCTTTAACATACTTCTCCTGATGAATAAAGATCCCTTCAGGTTGTTGTTTGACTTGCAGCCCTAGGAAAAAGGTTAACTCCCCCATTGCACTCATTTGAAATTCACCTTTCATCAAATCTTCAAATTCCCTGCACCATGCTTCCTTTGTGGATCCAAAGATGATGTCATCCACATATACCTGTACTAGAATGATGTCCCTGGAGTTTTTCTTAATAAAGAGGGTCTTATCAATAGCTCCTCTTCTGTATCCATGCTCCAATAGAAATGTAGACAATCTAGCATACCATGCTCTTGGGGCTTGGTGAAGTCCATAAAGTGCTTTGACAACTTTGTAAACCTTCTTAGGAAGATGGGGGTCTTCAAAGCCCTGTGGTTGAGTAACATATACCTCCTCTTCAATTTTGCCATAGAGAAAGGCGCTCTTGACATCCCTCTGATAGACCTTAAACCCCATATATGAGGCAAAGGCTAAAAACAGTCTAATGGCTTCAACTCTAGCAATAGGTGCAAAGACCTCAGTGTAGTCAATCCCTTCTTCTTGTCTGAAACCTTGAGCCACCAATCTTGCTTTATTTCTTACCACAATACCTCCGGCATCCCTCTTGCATTTTAAGATCTACTTGGTCCCAATTGCAATCTTCCCTGCAGGCAGATCAACAAGTACCCAAACATCTTGATTCTTGAATTGTTGAATCTCTTCCTGCATAGCTTCAACCCAACTAGGCTCACTCAAAGCCTGTTTAATGCTTGTGGGTTCAACTTGAGACAAGAAACAAGCAAACAAACAATGCTTCTGATCTGTGTGATTGTCTCTCTTCTGAGTGGATACATAAGTCAAAAATGCACATTGCCCAAACTTGGTATTCTTAATGGCACTCCTGGTAAGTACCATAGCATTTGGATCACCAAGTATATTATCTTGTGGATGTATGGTGTTGATCCTTTTAATTGTAACAGGATTAACATCAATTGAGGTATCAAGATTGGTTAAAGTAGGAGCAAAGTCTTCATCATAAGAAGCTGATTGAAAAATGCCATCACTTTGCTCAACATTAGCAAGATCTGAGGGAGTTGGAAACCTACCATAAGGTTCATCCAAACTTGTGGAAGCTTTAGTGGAAACAGGAACTTCAGCAGAATTGCCTTCAGCAGAATCTCCATCAGCAGAATCAACAGCTGCATCAGCAGATGTATCAGCAGAACTAGGTTTTCTGCTTTCTTCAACAGTAGCTTGTTTTAATAGTGCTTCAGTGTCTTGAGCAAATTCAAGACCAAGTCTTTTAGCTTCCTCGGCAGCTGCATGTTCTTGCTTTTTGAGTCTAGCAAGATCTTCTGCATAGGTTGAATTTTCCACATCATCAGCAGATTTGTCATCAGAGGCGTCTTTGTTAGGAGGATCTGCTATCTGGAGTGGTAGAGTTGTTACAACAATAGTGGGTTCATCACAGTCTGAATCTGTCTGAATCATCCTTTAGGGTACCTGCATTGTTAGAAGATGACACTTGTATACCTGCAGATGGGTTAGATGTGTGTCTAGCATACCCCAAATAATCAGTAAGGTAATCAAGGTCAAAATACCATTCATGACCCTTGCCCTGAACATTTACATTATCCTCCAGAAATTTCAGGTTAAGAGTCTCTTCAATCTTCTTTGCAGCCAAATTATAAACCCTATAAGCCTTGCTATGAGCTGAGTATCCAACAATATATCCTTCAGCAGATTTTGCTTCAAATTTGCCTAGGTGATCACTTGTATTAAGAATGGTCACCTGACAACCAAAAGGTTTCAAGTGTTCAATAGTAGGTTTCTTCCCTGTCAATAGTTCAAAAGGTGTCTTATTGTGAGGTCTAGTGATCAACACCCCATTCAATACATAACAGGCAGTACCAACTGCCTCAGTCCAAAACATAGTGGGAAGCTTAGAGTCAGCAAGCATAGATCTTGCAGCCTCTATAAGGGTTCTATTCTTCCTTTCAGCAACTCCATTCTGTTGTGGAGTCCTAGGAGTGCTATAATCTCTTTTAATACTCTTTAAACCACAAAGTTCAATGAGATTGGCCTTTTTGAACTCTGTCCCATTGTCACACCTTATACCTTTAATCTTCTTGTTAAGTTGATTTTCAGCTAGAGCCATAAATTCTTTGAGTGCCTGAAAGGTTTGATCTTTAGTCACTAAGAAAAATGTCCAACTGAATCTGCTGAAAGCATCAGTGATCACCAAACATAAGTACTTATAATCAATTCTCCTGATGGATGTAGGACCAAAAAGATCCATGTGAAGCAGCTGCAATGGTTCTGAGATTGTACTCACAGTAGTAATGGCCTTATAAGAAGCTTTGTGTTGCTTTCCCTTGTTACAAGCCACACAATTATGCTCATTGGTGAAGATCTTGGAAGGAAGTCCATGAACTAGTCCATCTTTAGCAAGTTTGTTGATGACTTTAAAATTAACATGTGCCATCCTTCTATGCCATTTTGTAGATTCATCCAAGGATGCTTTAGCCACCAAGCATGTTAGATCACCTTCTGGCTTGACATCATTCAAGTCAAAGGTATAAAGATTATGGTTTCTTGGAGCCTTTAGTAATACTTGATTGTCATCAGGCATTTGGAAATCAGGTGAAAGAATGAAACAACCATCTTCAGTGAAAAGCACAGGAAGCTTTTTGTCACAAATTTGTGAGACTGAGAACAAATTGAATCCTTGAAGCTCCTTCACAAAGTAGACATTCTCAAAATCCACCTTTGGAGTTCTAATGGTTCCTTTGCCAGTAATCCTTCCTACTCCACTTCCAAACCTCACTATGCCTCCATTAATAGGTACAAAGTCATGCAGCTTCTCTTCGTTACCAGACATGTTTCTTGAACAGCCACTATCAACAATACCTAAGTCTTTATTAAGAAGAGGATGTTCCTACAACAAAGAAAGTTAATATACAACAACAACATGTGTTAAGAGACTTAAGTCATGAAAGACTTGAGCCTGCCATGTGGATCATTCTGATGAACCCAAGATGATGAGTTAGATCCACAATTGTTCCTGGATTCCCTATAGTTAAATGGTCTGTTATATGTCCAAGAACAATCTGCTGAGGACTTTTCAGCAGAATCCCAATTACCCCCTCCCATAAAGATTTGGTCAGTATATTCATACCAATGATTAACACCATTAAATGGTTGAGACCCATATCTATTTCTATTGGTATTCATATATCTATTATTAAAAACAGACCTATTGGAAGGAACAGACCAATCAGCAGGAGTGGAATACATTCTGCTGACATTATACTTTGCCAGTGGAACTACTGAGGGTTTGGTATAGGTATTAGTCCACTTAGGTTTATTATTAACAACAGAAACACCCATCCTCTTTTCATGAAAATCACAATCCTTAATTAAATGCAACTTGCTACCACAAACAAAACACTTCTTCTTCTTATAAGATTTATTAAATCCAAAAGATGTCTTATTAAACATAGAATTATCCAAATAAACACCATAAATAGAATTGTTTTGTAAACACTTAAACGAATTGTTTTCATAAGAAGTAAATAACACGTCTTCAGAAGAGGCTGTCTTAGAAAGAACTTCATCAGCAGCAACTTCAGAGTCCACAGACTTGTAAGATGACTGGTCAGAAATCTTTATTGAGGACTTGGGTGAATCTGACTTGGTATTGGAATCACAGCTGGCATAACTAGAGGTCTCTGAGGTCTTGTCCCTGGAAGAACAAGAGACATAATTGTTAGAATCATTACTAGATAAACTTCTAGTGTCAGGGGAGTCATTGATCCTAATGCCAGTGGTTTCCATTGATGCTGGTAAGTCAACCTTATGGGATGTGGGCTTAGGGGTTCCTATGGTTGGAGGGACTTCAGACTTATTTGGCAAGTCTTTAGACTTTTTGCCAAAGAGATGGTGTGAACCATCAAAGTCAGAGGTTTTGGTAGTAGGCATAAATACACCTCTGATGGGTCCTGGTACAGCATGCAAATTTCCTTCTTTAACATAATTTGCTAAGCCTGCTGGTGTAGATTTACCCACATCATTCCTTGCCTCTAAGCCAACATATTTTTTAAACCCTAAACCTATCCCTGAGATTACAGCTTGACTACCATAAAGACAGCTAGCTAAATTATCTCCTGAAATTAACCAATTTTTATGTAAAACTACTTCTTTATCTAGTTTCTCTTGCAAAACATTTTTCTCAGACTCAATTCTAGCTTTTTCCTTTTCAGAAAATTTTAATTCATTGCTAGCACATTCTAAATCTCTACTTAAAACTCTAATCTTTTCCTCATAAGCTAATTGATTCTGTTGAAACCACACCTTTTGTTGTTCTAAATTTTTAAAAGCTTCTTTATAAGTTGCAGCTTCAATAAAACAAGCATTATATTTTGGTTTCATATCATCATAAGCTTCTTTTAGAGTTGTATATTTAGAATCACAATCACAAGCACAAGTAGATACCTGAGGAGAGATTCCCATGAGTCCAAAGCTATCATCACAACTAGCCATGCAGGAGATTTGAGGAGTGCTGCTTGTATCATCATCATGCTCATTCCAGTCCACACTAGTATCTATAGCAGTGATCAAGGCCTTTGATTCTCCAGCTTCCACTTCTTTCTTCTTGTATGCTGAATATCTGGTACTGGCTTCACCCTTCTTGGCTGTGCACTCTCTTGCAAAATGTCCAATTTCTCCACAAGCATAGCACTTTACTTTCCTTCTGTCAAACCTAGCTGCATCTCTCCCATCAACATTGAGCTTTTTACCAACCTTTTGCTCAAATCTTCTAACCTTGAGAGAAAGCATAGCCATTTGCCACTTTAAGTCCAACTCTTCTAAAGCAAGTTCATCAATCTGCTCAAAATCTTCATAAACAATTTGTTGCTGTTTATCAACTTCATAAACAATTTGTTGCTGTTTATCACAGCCCCTTGATCAAATCAAATACCATCTCAGCCCTTGATTTTACTTTAGGCGCCAAAAGATTGTGGATGGATGACATGGCGGTGGTATCCCGTGAAGGTTTGGAATCACGTGAAGGTTTGGAGGAGGGGGGAGATGATGATTTTTTGGCGTGTAATGGAGAGCAGGGAAGGAAGGTTGGGTACGTTTGATGACTGGGAAAAGGAAATAAAAAACAGAGAAAGGGGGGCGTATTTTTATTAGTGGAACGTAGGATAGGGATTAGGCTTTAGGGTTGGTTTGGTGATGGGCCAAGGTGTTGAGGTGTTAGGGTATTGGTATTGATGGGCTGGTGGATTGGATTAGTTTTAGGATATAATAAAAAGGGTGTCCGTTTGGTGTAGCAAATTAGCACAAGGACTATAATCGTAATTTTCTGAAAATGAAGGGTTTGAAACTATCACATCTCAAAAGTATCACCAAGGGTCATGCTTGACAAGCTGTAATTCCACAAGGACCTCTGGTGTTCAAACTCTAAAATAAAATACCGGGGACCATTTTTGCAACTTTTGAAATTTGAAGGACCACAATTGCCAAACTTTGAAACTCTTCACCAAATGACTAATAATGACAACCTATGATTTCCAAAAGACCTTTGTTGATTTTTCTTCCGAAATAAATGCATAGGGACTAATTTTGTCAAATTTTGAAAGTTCAGGGACTGATTTTGACAACTCTTCATATTTTGCTCGTTTTTCGTCTGTTTTCAATCCTTTGTACCTGAAATACGCAAAAACACATTTCAATGATATTTGTGATGTTATTTGACCATTTTGAAGTGTTTTTGATTGTTTTGACTCGAAAATTGGACGAAAAGATATGTGCAAAAAGGCACATATCAGCAGGAACATTGGTTGGGTGATTAAAATTGCCTACAACATTGTTTGTTTTAAATTGTACATCAGCCAGAGTCATTTTTGCCCATTGAGGTGCAAGCATGATTCCATGGTCTTCTGCCATTTTTTTGTCAGGAAAAGGTTTTGAAAGTTTTATGGCAGAATATCACACCTCAGATGATTCACAAGTTAAGTCTAACTTGTTTTCTGTTGTGAAACGTGTGATATTGTTTTCAAGAAGTTTGCAAGCAGGAAGGATTTCTTGTTGCAAATTTCTTAACCAAGAAAAGATGTGAAGGGATCTATAACTTGATAGACCACGAGCCAATAGATCGTTAGCCAACTAATGTAATCACTAGTTAAACTAAGTTAGATAATCTCTGTGAGCTTGTAATTATGCGGAATATAAAAACAAACTTATACTAAACTTGATCCTCTATGGATCGATAAACTCTTACTAATAATTTTAATGAAACTCGTACGTAAAACTTGTTCCTATTACAATGACATAGGGTTCCTTATATACTAGTGGAAACCCTAACCTTTCTTACAAGAAACGAATAATAATAAACTATTAAAAGATATTCTACATATCTTGTCCTAAAATACATAAGTTATATCCACGGTTAAACTCTATCCGTAGGATCTCTATACGTCCGCAGAAACCAGTCATCAGCAGAAAGTCACTAAGCCTTCCGCAGGAACCTGTCAGCAGTATCAGTCAGTAGTATCTTCAATAATTCCTTACAAGATGTTTTGAAAATACCTTTTGTTTTTGAAAAGATTACACACAACTTTGCAATGGAGAAATTTTTTTGCAAAGTTTCTTTAAGAAATTTTGTGTGTGTGTTTTGTGATTTTGGAAAGGGGTTTTTATAGAGGGTGAGGAATACCATTGGTCTGAAATTTTGAAAATCAAAATGAAGAACCGTTTTGGGATCCGCATTTTTTGCAGATTTGGTTTGTGAATGTCTAAGCATCAAGTGCACAAACGTAATCTTTACCTCTCTCACTTATTCTCTATTTACACACAAGTAATTTCTAACACTTACCTAATGGACAAAGACTACAAGACAATATTACATCATCCTACATTGGACAAAATACATAGGTATTTTGTCCCTGTTACAATTGGCTATAAGTAGTAAAGGACAAGGATGCTTTCTGGTCTTTAGTATTGACACACTTCTTGGTATTATACTCATTCATGGAAAGTTGACCTTTGCATGATAAGGACCATCCCTTATCCATTCAAACTTATCCCGCCTAATCCCGCCTTTTACTTCAGTCTTCTTATCTTCAATCTTTGTTCACTCAGTGATCTTAGTTGGTGAGGAGTCATGGAACTCAGTGAGTTATTGTCATCCCTCACTGAGTCCATCATCCTCTTCTATGGCTCAGGTATCATTCACGGAGAACCACCTCACTGAATGGTGAACCTTTCTTCATAGATTCGCCCTGAGCGTCTTGAGGATGACTCACTGAATAACTATGCATTCAGTGACTTGTTTGGTGTTCTCGGTTATGAAACACTTAGGATATTTTATGTTCAAATCCTGGATTAAGGAGTTTGGGTTTTATCAGACCCAACAACCATTGTATCGAGGAATTCGTGAGTTGATTATGCATGAGTCGCATAAGTCAAGGTATTTTATTCACCCTGGTTCTAATAAGATGTACCAGGATCTGAAGAAATTATATTGGTGGCCAAACATGAAGGCAGATATAGCATTGTACGTTAGCAAGTGTTTGACATGTTCGAAGGTTAAGGCAGAACACCAGAGACCGTCAGGGTTATTGACGCAGCCAGAACTCCCAGTTTGGAAATGGGAGCGGATCACGATGGATTTTATTACCAAATTACCAAAGACAGCTAGCGGTTGTGACGCTATCTGGGTAATTGTGGATCGATTGACTAAGTCTGCTCATTTCCTGGCGATTAGTGAAGATGATAGTGTCAAAAAACTTATGAGGTTGTATGTGAAGGAAATTATTTCTCGTCATGGTGTTCCAATATCAATTATTTCTGATCGCGACAGTCATTTCACGTCAGCTTTGTGGCGATCACTTCAAACCGCTTTGGGGACGAGACTTGATATGAGTACTGCATATCATCCCCAAATCGAAGGTCAGAGTGAGAGTACTATACAGACTTTGGAGGATATGCTTCGTGCATGTATTATAGACTTTGGTAAAGGCTAGGAGAAGTACCTACCTCTTGCGGAATGCTCCAATAACAACAGCTACCATACAAGTCTTAAAGTTGGACCATTCGAAGCTTTATATGGTCGCAAATGCCGTTCGCCGATTGGTTGGGCTGAGGTTGGAGATAGCCAACTCACAGGCCCCGAGCTTATTCTGGAGACTACTAAGAAAGTGACTCAAATTCGTGATCGGTTACAAGCAGCTCGAGATAGACAGAAAAGTTACGCCGATCAGAGACGTAAACCCCTAGAGTTTCAGGTTGGAGACAAAGTGATGCTGAAAGTCTCGCCTTGGAAAGGAGTGATACGTTTCGGGAAACGTGGGAAACTCAACCCCCGCTACATTGGACCATTTCTAATCCTGGAGAGAATTGGGCCTGTAGCTTATCGGTTGGAGCTACCACAGGAATTGAGCAAAGTGCACGATGTGTTTCATGTGAGTAATTTGAAGAAGTTCCTTTTTTGAGGAAACACCGGTTATACCAATGAAGGATATTCGTGTGGATGAGATTTTGAACTTTGTGGAAGAGCCGATTGAGATTTTGGATCGAGAGATTAAGCGACTCAAGCGCAGTCATATTCCACTCATCAAGGTTCGTTGAAATTCCCGTCATGGACCGGAATTTACGTGGGAACATGAGGATGAGTTTCGGAAGAGATACCCTAAGCTTTTCACGTCGTAGATGGATTGTTCCGAGAGTCACCACCACCACCTCTTTCGTTTGGTACATATCATGCGCGAAACAAACACCCCTAGCCCCTCGTTTGAGTCACCACCACCACCTAAACACCACCACCACCATTAATACTTTTGGGTTTTCAAAGATTCTTGAGCTTGGAGTTGTTTTAAAGGTAGGTAGCCATGATTTTCATCTCGTGTGCCTCGATTTGAGTTCAAAACCGTGTCTACACGGATTAATCTTGGTGGGTTTCGAAATATATAAATGGGAAATGATATTTTGGTAATAATAATTCGTTTGTTATCCGGGTTTGAGGTTTTCTTGTGGGTGTCGACTTGAAACTGAGAGCTAGGCTCTCGGCTTGGTGATATTTTTGAGCTTGTGGTTTTCTTGGGATGGTTTTGACCTCGTAGTCATTGTAGCGAGGATGTTGATATATTGGAGTTTGATTTTGGCTTAAGTTTCATTGTTATGGCTCTTGTTGTTGTTGTTTGTGTTGCCGCTACCCAAAGGGTCCGTTTGGCAGCCTTGGGAGTGCTCGGATGAGCCTAAGCCAAGACCAAGTCATCTTGGGTTTGAGTCTTTCCTGACTCGTAGTCTTGCCGAGACCCAAGTGGGTCTCTCGGCACGGGTTTGGCTTGGTAAACCAACCCGGAATATGAGTGTCTTGATGTCTTCTTGTTTGGTTCCATGTTGTTGATATTGTTGTTGTTGTGGTATTTTTATTTTTGGCCGAATACGTTGGATGGGTCGAGATCCTTTGTGGTCTCGACAATGGGATATTTTTGGAAATTGTGGAGTTGTTGACGAAAAGTAATATTGGGGACCGATTGTGAGACGGTCAAATTAGAACGATGGAGATAGGTTAGTCGGGTGCCGTAGTCGGACCCTATTGTTGTAGCTTGTGTTTGGGACGATTGACGGAGATGTGGTATTGATTATTATTACTTGGACCCATGGTTATGCGAGTCGAAGTTACGTTGACTTTGATACGTGGGAATCGCACCAGGTTTTACCTCTCAAGGGATCTTGAGAAGCTTACAACCCCCACCAGGCAGTGTACCTGATCGTTGTAGTATAGTATAGTGACAAGTACCGGGGGATTGATCGTTCAGCTAGGAATAGTGTCGCTAGGATTAGAAAACCTAAATACTAGTTCTAAAGGTGATGGATGATTATTTTTGTATTTTTATATTTTTTTAGAAAGCGAGTAAAAATCTCGGGTTTGAAGGATTTGGGCGGAATTAGTTGCTAGTCAACTAACCCAATACTAAAGATGCAATCAAAATAAAATATTAAAAATGGAAATAAACTAAATTATACTAAGGTTGTGAGCAATAAGTGGAGAAAATGTGTTTACTTAGATTTCACTACTCCCTAGACATCTTTTACACATTAATTACTTGTTATAGTTGCATGGATGATGGATTGTATTCCTTAATATCATTCATGGGGTGGCGCACTTAACTCCCCAATCCTATGAGCTCTTATCTCCTCCTATGTCATGCCCAGCACAACCATAGGGATTATAAACAGTGGCTCATGCATTAAATACAACCAATAAAGACTTAGTGCACATCGGTTCATGTTTCCTAAGACGTTCAAGCATGTTACCATTAGGAGATCTGCCCGTTTTCTTAAGCCTAACATAAAATTCATTCATCCAAAACAACTATAAACAAGTAATCAACACATAATTAACATCTAGGTTTCATTAGATCCAAGCAAACACAAGATAGATCTAGCCTAACATGATGGAATTAAGACAAGAACAAGATATAGACAACCAACACATAGACATATTGATTGAATTAAAAGAATACTTATCTCAATTACCATGAAAGGTATCAAGGGCTTAGAACCCTTGAAAAACCTGTAAAATTCGCACCAAGTTCGTACTTAGGGTTTCTCCAAAACTTCCCTCTCTTTTTAATGTGAAAATTAGAAAACTATATATAGGAAATAAGGTCTGACGGCGTCAAGACAAAACCTGTGACGCCGTCACCTCGCCGCCAAAACTCTTCTCGGACTGCCTTGATCTACTTTTGACGCCGTCATGTGTTGTGCATTTCCAGGCCGTCATGCATTTTACTCTTGACGCCCTACTTCGTGACGCCGTCAAATCTGTACTGGATTGTCATGGAAATTGCTCTTGATGCCGTCAGGAATTCCTTCTTGACGCCGCCACCTACTGTTCCCAGCAAGGAAAATTAAGACTTTGGCGTTTTCTTCACTTTTATGCTCCAAAAATGTCCGAATTGCTTCCTTTTCCAGATTTCACTCCCAAAGTACCTAAAATCACAAAAGGAACGATTTAGGGCAATATTTGTTCAAATAAGTTCAATTCCGGGCTTAAATGACCCCCTAAAAGTGGTTCATTTTTCGCCTCATCAACTTTCTAGTCAACGATTGATTTCGGCAAAGCGTCTTAACACTTGGATTTGGACCATGAGCCGAGAGTGATGACTCGGACATGTGACTCATCTTTATAAATCGATATTAATAATAATCAAACTTAATATTAAAAACTCGTAATACTTATATTAATAATATAAACATTTATATAAATATATAAATGTGAAAACGTATATATATTTATACAAATGCGTATATTAAGAATAAAATGATCACGAGCAATAAAATAATAATGTAACGATAAATATTATACTATGAGAATAGTATAATAAATGTCGGGAACGTTATTATAAACGAACTATTATAAATGACGATGTAATTATAACGTTAAAAATACTATACGAAAGGAAAAGCCTTTTTGAAAATAAAACAAGAACATACGAGTTATACGAGATCGAGGGCACTTGAGTCCAAGTGGGCCATATTAGTATTTATTTAGTGACTCTTGTGACGGATGTGTGACGTTAATATATTCATTTTCTATAACCACGTAACTTATTTGATCGACGAATTAAATAGGACCTACTTAGTTATATAAAAAGGGTATATTAATGGGTATTGTATCCTACGACGTCCATAGGTTGCGGTAGAAGTGAGAGATAATGAGTTACTAAATATCTCGTGAGGTTTACCAAATTGACGAATTTGGTAAGTTTAACGATATATTTAGGGAACTTATTAACTTAAATACTTACCATATAGTATTCTACGTGCTATGTGACTTAGGTTTTGGGTATGATCTTGGAATATTATATTAAGTAAATAATTATGGAGGATTATCAAGTCGACGGATTTAATAAACTTCGATGATTTATTTAGGTAATATATTGGGGCAATATTAGACCCGTAGAGTGTTTTATTATTATTTTTCGTTGTGGTTATCTTGGTTTGAGTTGTGTCGACCCTCCACCCGCATGGATACCAAACGCTAAACTAATACGAGAATAATACGAGAAATGGATTTTTGGAAAATGAAAAAGGAATACGTTCGGGATTGGGAATATTTGATTTTGAGGAAATGGTTCTAAAAAGAGTTTACATTGTTAGGAAGTGCCGAGTCCGTAGTTGCCGTCTTTTGAGTTGTGATACATCTTGATTCTACCGGTTTCTTTGTGCTGATATCTGGACTTGAGGTGAGTCATAGCCCGACTTTTACTTTTGAACTTTGTTTTCAATACTTGGGATGAGAAACGTGCAAATTGTTTTATGTGGACTTTTATCGCTTTTTGTTTAAAACTTGCTATACTTATAGAACTAGGTAGGTTATAGCGCATGTCGTATCCTTACGAATGCATGAACATGTCGTATCCTTACGAATGTTGGGCATGTCGCATCCTTGCGAATGCATATTGATTAGGTTGGTTTTGGACTATAGTGTGTGCACCTATAGGTTTGGTTTATTGATTTGAGGCCTAGTCTAGCTAGCAAGCGTTTTGCGTATATGTCCACTTGATTGAATTAAGAATTTAAACCTATGATCTCACCAGCGAAAGCTGACTTTTAGCGCGTTTTCTCAGGTAATTAAGTTATGGCTTTGGATGCTTGGTTTGGAAGGCTTGGCTTGGCAATGTGGTTTAAGGATCTATTTTCTCAAACTCTGATATGTATTTGTGGACCTACGTTTATTTCTTTTAGGCCTTACTTTGGATAAATTTAGGATGAATGTAAACTTTAAAAACCCCGTATAGTTTTGTTTTAGTTATATTTACTTTATCTCGTTCTTTTATGACTTGTGATGGATACCAATCCACGTAGCACCCCGAAAGCTTGTTTAGTCTTCCGTTGTACCAAATTTTGAGGGTGTTACAAATTTTCCAGAATCTCACATCTCCATATACTCCACAACAAAATGGTGTATCTGAGAGAAGGAATTATACATTATTAGTCATGGTGCGATCATGTTTAATCTTACTACTCTTCCTTTTTCCTTTTAGGATTATGCTTTAGATTTTGTGGTTCGCATTCTAAATATGGTTCCCACTAAAAAGGTTGATAAGTCACCATATGAAATATGGACAGGAAAAGTTCCGAACTTGTCTTATTTAAAGGTTTGGGGTTGCGAGGCGTATGTTAAACGTGACTCAGCAGATAAACTCCAACAGAGATCTGTAAAGTGTATCTTTGTAGGATAACCAAAGGTAACGATGGGTTACTACTTTACTACCCACCTGAGAACAAACTAGGTATGGAGACTTTCTGAAAAAGATTTAATATCTCAAGAAGTCAGTGGGAGAATCTATGATCTGGAAGATGATCAAGATGATGCATTACCTTCAGAAAACACTAGTGTACTTCCTGAAGAACATGAAAGTTTGGGTCCTCCACCGGAATTTGTTCCCATTCGTAAGTCTATTAGAACTGTACGTGTACCTGACCATCTATGTCTTTTCGTTGAATGTGAGGAAACTATCCTAGGGGATCTTAATGAACCTACTAGTTATAGAGCTGCCATTGATAGTCCTGAAAAGGATAAATGAGTAGTTGCAATGAAAGGGTAAATGTAATCCATGAAAGATAACGAAGTCTGTATTAAAGTAGACCTTCCTCCTAATGCCAAGGTAGTTGGAAGTAAGTGGCTCTTCAAGAAGAAAACTAACATGGATGGCAATGTACACACCTATAAGAGCAAGAAGCATAGTACAATCGTGATGTCTGCAACAGAAGCTGAATACATTGCTGCTTCAGAAGCTGCTTTGGAGGCTCTTTGGATTAGAAAATTCATTTCAGGGCTTGGTGTTATGCCATCAATTGAATTACATATTAATATGTATTGTGACAATTTTGCTGCAATTATATTTGCCAATGAATCTGGAATCATGAAGGGCACCACACATTTTCTACAGAAGTATCACTATGCTCGAGAACAAGTTCGCATAGGTGAAATTAATCTACTGAAAGTTCACACAGATGAAAACTTAACTGATCCTTTCACTAAGGGTTTACCAAAAGAAAAGCTTAGTGGACTAGCCAATGGCATTGGGCTTCGTTTAGCTAGTAGTTTCATGCATAACTATGATTAGTATTTGGATAAAGGATATTGTAAACAATTATTATGTTTTTAATGAAATAGAGTATTTTGGTTTGTTTATTTTCATTCTTTAATTATTGTTGTCCTGTTTACATGTATAATCCATGAATAAATATTATAAATTGTCAGTTGTCGGTTAATAATATGGGAATATTATTAAATTAAGATAAATCTGAGTTTTGGTATAATATATTTAAAGTATATTGATGTGTAGACATGCCAATTTCACATGATATTCAATATTACCGAATACAGGACTTATCCCAACTACATGATGTTACTTTATGGATTTTGTTATTAAGTAAATCATGAGAATTTATTCTCAGACTTAAGATACAAGATAAGTGTCATGGTAGTACATTTTTGTGGAACAACTTAACGCTATTCGTAACTGGTAGTCATAAGGGTTGTTTTCGAAAGTGTTACAAAGTTCGTGGGTTTTGCTTATAGTCAATATAGAATTTGTTCCTCGTAAATTTATTTGTGGAGTTTAATACTGCTGGGCCCCTTCTAGGGTTGATAAGATGTCTGCGTGGCCACGCCAAAGATCTTCCCTAAATATGTTCAGAAGATTTGGTAATCTTGATCAATCACTAACAAAGAGAAACAAAATGGTCAATTAAGGAATTACTTTGATCCATATCCTTATTAACGTGGTATTAGTAACAAAAGCATAATAATAATAATGAGAAATCATTAAAAGGTTTTTCTAGGAGCCTTACTCGAGTTGTACTAGAGGCATCGAAGTTTTGCTAGACGCTAACCGATGTGATCACGCTATTATGATATGTCTAAGTGGGAGCTGTTAGTTTTATAGACATAAAATAATAGTCGTGTGTTAGGATCGAACTTGAGATCAGGGGATTGCACACTTGACGTATTAATATTAAAGATTAATAATTAAATATAAATGTTGTATTTATTTATTAATTATCACAAAACGTCTAAACATTTATTAATATTTAAGCTAAATGACTAACGAACGTTACATAAAAAGAACAATGATTATAGATGAAAAAGAGGGACGAGAAGCTTCCGGAATCCCTATGGGATCCTTAGGCTGATCCGTTGGGGATGGCATAGCCCAATCCAGCTCTAACTTGTCCTCCAAGTTATTCATACTATATAAACAAACACATAGGGTCATTATTTGTTCACCTCTTGTACACATAATATCTCTAAGTGTTTTCTCTTCTTGTTTTTCTCTTTGGTCGATTGACAAAACCCTCCTCATAGGGCCGATCGGTTTGATTTTATAAACAAAGGGTTTTGGTTTAAGTTTTGTGATTTAATTACTAGCATAACTTTAATACGTTATATTACGTGTGCACAAGAACGTGATACTAACACAATATTGTTAGTATTCTTGGATTGAATAACAAAACGGTAAGGGGTTATTCGTGTAATCCTTATAAACCCTAATTAGGGTTCTTGATCATTGAATTGAAGACTATGTTCTTGTTTGGTTAGAACTTTGAGGTACGTTTACTATTTATTGTTTGGTTAATTAATTATGCTCTATATGATCCTATACGCTTCCGCATGTATACTTGATGTTATATGTTATATTCTATGAACTCAAGGAGGTGATAACAAGGTTGCAGCTGAGGGAGTATAGTGGGAAATCAGTATATTTGGATTAATCAACAATTGAGAATGAAAAGGAAGCTCGTGATTGGTATGAATGCATATTTAAGAATGGAATTACTAACTCATGGTCACAATAGTCCTGTTGGAATTCACGCTACTATGCAAAAAACGTGTTCATTGTTCTATTAGAGAGGTCTCAGAAAAGAAGTTGAGCAGTGGTTCAGAGATTGTGATATTTGTCAAAGGTGTAAACCAAACCTTTTTGGTTATCCAAGATTGCTACAACATTTGCATATTCCAAATAGTGAATGGTCTCGCAGTTCTATGGACTTTGTGGAAGGTTTGCCAAAATCTCAATGAAAGTGTGTGATTTAGGTAGTGGTGGATTGACTTAGTAAATATGCTCATTTCATTGCCATGGCACATCCTTTTACTGCAGTTCAGGTAGCACAACTCTTCTTTGATAACATTTTCAAACTTCGTGGGTTGCCAAAAAGTATTATATCATGTAGAGATAAGGAGTTCATTAGCATTTTTTTTTTTTTTTTTTTTTTTTTTTTGTAAATAACTTTTTAAGTTGCTACAACTTAAACTACTTTTTTTTATTGCCTATCATCATCAAACTAATGGCCATACAGAGGTCTTGTAATAAAAGCTTGTAGTGCCATTTGAGGTGTATGTATTGTGAAATTTCTAAATATCGGTGTAAATGGCATCATTTGGCTCAATAGTGTTATAATACAAACTATCCCTCAATGTTGAACACTATTCTTTATGAAATTCTCTATGGCCAAACACCCCAATACATATTCCCTATGTGATTGATGACAGTAGGGTGGACATAATAGATAGAACCCTCTCAGCTACAAAAGAGATTACCAGAATGCTTAGATTTCATCTAAAAAGTACTCAAGACATACTCAAGCAACAAGCAGACAAGCATAGAACTAACAAATAATTAATGGTGGGTGATTGGGTGCATTATAAGTTGTAGGCTTGCAGCCACACACGAGGTTTCAGTGAGAGTGGGAAAGTATAATAACATGTCACGCAAGTACTTTGGGCCTTTTAAAGTTTAAGATAAAGTGGGAAAGGTAACTTATAAGGTGAACTTGCCTCTTCAATCCCTAATTCATGATGTTTTCCACATATTACAACTCAGTGCACTACCTCATTGTGATGATTCAGGACTCATACAAGCAGAACAAGTGGCTATTTTGGACAGACTGTTGGGCAAAGTGCACAACGCAACTGCAGTATTTTTTTTCATAGGTCTAACAATTCACCAGAAGATGCCACATGGGTATCCATAGAAGTCATTTAAACCAATTTTCAAATTTTGATGTGCTTGCTTAATATTGGGACAAGATTGGTTTAAAATAGGTCGAAATTTTATGCGTCAAAATAGGGTCAAACAAGAAGTCAAAAGTTGGCATATAATTGGCACGTGAGAAGACAAAAGCTAGTTAACAACCTCCAACAGATTTTCTCGTCCAACTTACCGTTTAAATACTATTATAGTTTTACCTCATTTTTTAGCTAATCAATTTGTAATCCTCTACTCAGTTCATGTAACAACTCCAAATCATTCAATATAACAAATCATTAAACTATATTTAAAGTTATTGATGACGTATATGGTCGAAAGGTCCGTCCACCGAAAGACACGATGGGCCGAAGGACACCACAAGGTCCGGCATCCGGAAGGACCCACGACCAATGACCTGATGTCACCCTTGGCATTTAGCCTGAAGACATCTTGTCTTATTGTTCCAGTGCTGTCAGGCACAGTTGTTAGGGACAGTATCAGCCAATACAGAGGGAACAGTGTCAGAGACAACGACTTGTATAGCGACCAGGTATGATTAGTAAGTAGTATAAATAGACACACAGTAACTCATATCAAGGTAGCATTTACTTACTGCACTCTCACTTATATTTATTACTTACACCTTTCGGAAAACCTTTTACTTATCCTCTCGCCGGAGCTTGGTCCTGGGGTTACACCCGGGGCGAGGCTAACGTGATTACTTTATCTTAGCAGGCATCCGAAGGGCTTGACGACACCAAGACCGAAGGATACTAGAAGATCTAAACCTACCCAAAAATAAATACTTAAAGAGTCACAATTTAGTTTTTGTAATTCCTATTAGTTGTTAGTCCTTGTCTGAGTATTAGATTCCTACAAATTCACATCACATGCATCAGTTTTAATGAAACAATAAGCATATCTTCTATTCAAGATGTTGAAATGAGTAGTTTATCATAATTACCCGAGAGGATATGTTTTATTGATACGATATATATAGGCAATACATAATGAAACCCTAATGGACCCAACCCCACACATCGGGCTTGGGCCTTATCCTCTAATACTCCCCGCAGTCCGAGCGGCGAAATCGCGAAAGCTCGGATTGGAGTAGTAAACTGGAAAAGAAAAGAAAAACAAAACATTAACGTAGTCAAAGCACAACTTTGGTCGACTCGTACAAAACCTACCAACGATCGACTTTAGTCGACTGGTACCAACGGTCAGCTAAGTCGACAACTTTAGTCGACTGGTGATGAGTGTGTAAATACTCATCATTTTTATCGTATCTGAACTGCCAAAACATCCAAAAACACCCAAATACGCATCAAAATACACAATTTATCCCAAAAGTGTGTTTTATATGTTTTAGATGCAAAATGTTTAAAAACAAATGAAAAACGAACAAAGTTTGCACAATTGGCAGTTTCAGTCCCTCAAGTTTCAAAAATTGACAAAACTAGTCCCTGAAAGTTTAAAACGAAAGAAAAGTCAACCCAAGGCATAGAAAAGTCAAAAATTATGAAAAACGATCCTTGGGTAAAAAGTTTGAGAAAATTACATGTTTGGTCCCTATACTTTGCAATTTGGCAAAAATGGTCCCTGGTAATTTTCAAAATAGAAAATGTCAAAAATCACCCTTGTACTATTCACCTATGTCAAAAATAGTCCTTATTACCACTTTGGATTATTTACAAATTGGGTCCTCAATTTTCAGAATGTTTCAAAATTGGTCCTTGTGTAATATTTCTACAACACCAAACGGACTCCCTTAATACTACTACACCCTCCCTAAAATCCAAACCCAAATAAAATCCCAAAGCCCACATGCAAATCCAGCCCACCTCACAATCCACTCCACTTCCCCCTTTTATATTAAAAACCCAGTCAAACCTTTGACTCCATCTCCCACCTCAGCCTATACCCGTGACCCCTGCAACCTTCATCATCACCCCCCCCCCCTCCACACTCAATAATCATGATATCTACCCTATCCCCCTTGCCTAACCAAACAACAACCACAGTCTAAAAATACCCTTCAGGCATCAATATACCAAAGAACAGACAAGGAGAAATTGAGCGCCAAAATAGTTTGAACGGCTGAGATTGTTTCTATTCATCCTAGGGTCACAAGCAATGCTGGGAAAGCTCAATGGGTCCCACAAAACCCTAATTGGAAAGTATTTAAAGGAAGAGAAGCAGCTGAGCATGGGTGTTAGGATCTTTAGTTTTAATTTAATTTTATTTCAAGCATTGTAATTTTAATTCTAAATCAAGAAAACTCAGTTGTAATGTGTTTCACTTAGTATTAATACAAGTTGTTGTTTCAGAAATTCAAGTCTCTATTTAATTTTCAGCTTACTCACAAATAAAAAAAATAAGAAATAAATAAATGAAAATGAAAAAAATATAAGAAGATGGAAAGCAGAAATGTTGGAGTGGTTTAGAGGCTTCATGGGAAGCCAATAGGAATTTCATTTGGTCCATGGTACCTCAGTCAAAGCAGGAAAGCAATTTTTGAGTAATCTCTAAAATTCTCACATTCTTACTGTTGAGTATTTTGATCCTATGTACTAGTGTTATTATGCTTATGTGATATAACTGGATTTAGTTTTAGATTGAATGCTCATTGTGTTGTTTGATCTCTATTCCCTTGCTTCACTCATTAAACTGACAAAACAAGGTTTAATATAGGTTCTTGAGTTAATGCTGTTACTGTTGGGATTATGATGTTTAAATAGGTCCATCATCTCATAGCTTAAGCCTGCTTATCAGTTTCTTAACCTACAAAACCTGTCCATTCACAAAAGCTTTCAAAACAGTTTCAAAAGGGGTGTTTGGTATTGCTGATTTAGTTAGGATAGGGGTGTTATCTAAGGTTCTACTCTTCTTAGACATTTTACTCAGGTCATAAATAGCTTAAATAAATCTTTAAGTTGGTAGTTTTTAGTTCAAAAGTCAAAGAAATCTCTTTTGCTCCACCCACTTTTTAACTGTCAACAAAATGGAATTATGCAATTTGTAGTTAGGTTCAAATGTTGTTAATCTTGTTGAAATCACTCTCCTTTTAACCTAACATAACCTTCTCAGTGAAATTTATTCATTCAACTCTCACTAAAGTCAAAATTACTCAAGTTTTCTCAAAAGTCAAAACTGCATAAGCAGAAAATGGAACAAAGTTTAATTGAGTGCATAAGGTTCAATTTTGGATGAAATCTCAATGTTTTTGTCATTTTGTAATCCTTGCTAGTTCCTTTCCTTAAATCAGAAAGAAAATTCAGATTTGGAGCTCATTTACATGGGAAGAATTGACCACCAAGTTGACTGTTTGACCATTTAAGTGCCCTGCACCCAGCTTGTTGATTTTTGACCCATTGTTCTTGATCCACTTATCTTGGTAAATTTTTAAGCTTTATCTGTGATTATTGAAGTGTTGTGAAGCTAGTCAAATTGCCTTGTGACTTATGTAGCTTATTCTCATATATCAGCTTATTCTCTTAGCTTAACTTTTGGCTTTAGTTTGCTTTTTGACCACTGTTTGGCAATCACATATACCTAGCTGAGCTTGTTTGACTTCTTTAGTTTCTGATTAGTTCCTAACTTGTTCATTGTTGGTTTGAGCTTGTTTATGATTGTTTGTGAGTGTATTTGCTGAGTTCTTACTTGGGCTCTAGCTTATACTTAAGTTGGTCAAGCTTAACTTTAGTCCACAAACTCACTTTGGTTTTCTGCTTCTGAACAATCTTCAAGCCCACACAACTTGCTCAATTATGGACCAACCTCTTTGATTTTTGTTGTTTTGAACACCCACTTAGGCAGTCTCACTAGATTAGCTCCTTGTTTGTTCTTTAGTACTTATTATCTTGCTTAATTTTTACCTTCAAGTCACCATTTTGAACTCACTGCTGCTTGTGCATCAGAATGCAATCTGAGTTTGTTTGATTTCTAGTTTCCAAATTGTTGGTTAGTTTGTGAAGTGTTGTTAATTTAGTGTTGCGATTGCCTGAGTTTGTGTGTGAGTGTGTTTGCTTACAGATTATGCTCAATAGCTTATTTGGACTTATTGCTTACTTCACAAACTCACTTTGAACCCATGCTGACTGACCCCTTTTCCCAAGCCTGCAATAAGCTCAATCCTTGAGCTTATTGCTTGCTCTTGGATGTTTTAGAAACCTCTCCTAGCAGTCTTTCTAGATCACCATCTCACTTGGTCCCTAAGTAGAAAAATTAGGTTTTCTGTTTTAAAATTAGTTTTATAATATTTTAGATTTTTCTAAATTTAATTTTCATTTTTCTAGGTAATTTTCATAATTAATTAATAATTAGTGTAATTTAGTTAATTAAAAAGTAATTAATAATTAGTAATTAATTAATAGTAATTAATTAAATAGTGTTAAAAATAATTTTAATTTTCTAAAAATTTTCTTAAGTCATTAGGATTGTAAAAATATAATTTTTACGTTCGTAGGACTTTATTTGCTCTCGTTTCACTTTTTATTTTGCGCGTTCGCGTTATTTTTAATTCAAACGCGTGTTTTTAGGTTAACTTACGTTTCTAGGTAATCCGATCATCAGTAATTGTCCCAATAGTGTTCCTAAGTTATTTTCAATCATAATCTTGTAGTATAATCACTCAAATCAAATTTCTGATCCTCCTGTTAAATCACCTGATCACTTTAAACGTTTTTTAATACAATTGCTTACCTCGCTGGGACATAACGACCCGGGAATACACTGTACTTCCACGGAGATTTGGTCTGAGACGTTTGACTCTGTTGACCATTCCTTGGTCAATATAAGTTGACCGTTTGGGACCAATCAGAATTTGGCGCCGCTGCCAGAGAGGTAGCTGCGTGTTTAAAACGTTTCTTAGAGATTAGTGGTTTTTCATTCGTCACTGTATAAACCCACCACCTTTTTGTAAATTCAAATCATAAAACAAAAACGTCATTAACACTTTTCCTAAAGTGTTAACAACACCAAAAAAAAATCAAAAAACAAACAAAACAGATCGTTACGTTTTCTATATCGCGTTTCTTTTAAGGTGATTCTTAAAGAAATACGATTTTGGTAAACGAATCGATACCAAAAATATTGTCCAAAAATTTTTTAACCCATACACAAAAGCCCAAAATTCGTCTTTTTCTTGTGAATAATAAACTACATAAAAACAAACCGTCGCAAACCAAGGCAGAACACCTACCAACTGGGGGTGTGGACATAATAAGTTCCCAAACCAAAGATAAAAACTTGCCTTTTTATCCTTGTGAGTGGTGTACCTTTCTTAAAGAAGCCATTCAGTTGTGATTATTGGTTTAAGTTCACTGTTGATTTGCCTCGATCTTGTTTTGTTGAAATTTTGTGTTAGTGCATGCGCACTCGTTCACAATCGAAATGAAATCGTCAACTGATAAATGTAACTGAGTTACGTCCTATTGTTGAGGATCCAGTTCCGAGAATGGACGGTAATCAAGAACCACCCATCATAGATGATGCAGCTCCTGATCTCCGAACGATGGAGGAGTTGTGTCAACCCACAATGCTTGGAAGAGGCGGCCCCATTGCCCCTCTTAACATTGCTGCCACTGATTTTGGACTTAAGCATCACATGATACAACAAGTCCAGAATTCGTGCCAATTTCATGGTTTACCTGGTGACGATGCAAACAAGCATCTTGATAAATTTCTTACCGTCACCCAAAGCATGAAGCAGAATGGTGTCTCCGATGATGCCCTTCGTCTATCTCTTTTCCCCTATTCTCTAACCCATCAAGCCACTGCATGGTTTGATCGACTTCCTAAGAATTCGATTCACACTTTCAAAGAAATGGTGACTAAATTTTGAGCCAAATACTTTCCACCATCTATGGTTTCCAAGTTACGAAATGACATTAGTAACTTTCGTCAGTATCCCGAAGAGTCTCTATTTGAGGCATGGGAACGCTATAAGCTCTCAATTGATCGGTGCCCTAACCATAACATGTTACTCGTTACCCAAATAGATACTTTCTATAATGGGTTGACATTGAGACACCGTGATATTCTCAATGTTGCTGCTGGTGGGACCTTTATGAAAAGGCGCCCCGAAGAGTGCTATGATCTCATTGAGAACATGACTGCCCATCATAATTTCTGGGATTCCTCAGCCGAGAGGGAAGAGCCATGTAAGTCTGTCACTCCAGCATCTTCTGAAATAGCGATCCTCACTAAAAAGATGGATGATTTCGCTACGGCTATGTTGAGAATGAACCAAAGTATCCAAAATCAACAAGTCCAAAATCAACAAGTCAAAGCCGTTAATCAAAGTTGTGAAACTTGTGGAGGTCTACATGCTTATTCCGAGTGTCCAGCCACTAGTGGCTACCCTCATGAGGACGTATATGCTGCTCAAGGTTCCTATAATTCAGGAGGTAATAACTACCAACCGCAAGGGGACCGCAATCTCCTTAGCTATCGTTCTAACAATTTCCTTGGACCTCCCGGATTAAATCAAAACCCTAATGTCCCAAACCGTAACCAGAACCAAAATCAGAATCGAACAAACCAAGGTTACCAAAACCAAGGAAATGTCAATCCAAACCAAAACCAAGGTTTCCATCATAACCAAAATCAAGGTTTCCAAAATCAAGGAAACTACAATCGAAACCAAGGTCAAAACAACTATCAGGGAAACAATTCTCATGGACATGGCAACCAACATCAGGGAAATTTTCAAAACCACGGTTCTCATCAAAATAACCGTGCTCAAAATTTTCCCAATCGAAATCAAGCCATCACTACAACTACTCAGAATTATCCTAACCAAGCTCCTCCTAACAATATTCAAGCAATTGTTCCAACTGGCCCATCACATGATGAGTTGTTGAGACAATTCATGAAATCTCAGGAGGAAATGAATAGGGTAATGATGACTCAGATCGCAGACCTTAAGAAGTCTTTAAATGATCGACCCTCGGGCTCAGGTATTACTTTACCTAGCAACACGATCGCTAATCCGAGGGGCGATGTTAAAGCGATCACAACGAGAAGTGGTGTTTCCTATGATGGACCCAAAGCTCCTACTACCTCTTCTTCTCCTCCCAAGGTAGTAGAAAGTGAGCCTGAGGTGACAAAGGACAAGGTGCAATTTACTAGCCCACGAAGTACCGCACATGTTCACCCTCAGGTTGTACCAGAAACCGTACCAAAACCCGGAGTTGTCTTTGAACCACCCACAACTCCTGAAGAGAACCCTAAATCCAAACCTTCACTACCATATCCATCTCTGTTACAAGACCAAAAGCTCCGCGAAAAAGCAAATCATCAAATGGAAAAGTTCTTTCAAATTTTCCGAGATATTCATTTTGATATCAGTTTCGCGGATGCTCTCCTTTTGATGCCTAAATTCGCATCGACAATCAAAAATCTGTTGAACAATAAAGAGAAGCTATTCGAAATGGCATGAACTCCACTCAATGAAAACTGCTCTGCAGTTCTTTTGAAACAGCTTCCCGAGAAGCTAGGAGATCCGGGAAAATTTCTCATTCCATGTGTTTTCCCCGGAATGGTTGAGTGCTTCGCCTTGGCCGATCTAGGTGCAAGCATCAACTTGATGCCTTATTCCATATGGAAAAAGCTCTCTCTTCTGGAACTCACCACCACCTGCATGACTCTCGAGCTTGCAGACCGCTCAACATCTCGTCCCCTCGGCATTGCCGAGGATGTATTTGTAAAGGTGGGAAACTTCCACTTTCCGGCAGATTTTGTGATTGTCGATTTCGATGCTGACCCGCGAGTTCCTCTCATTCTTGGGAGAGGATTCTTAAGGACGGGTCGTGCGTTAATCGATGTGCAAGAAGAGGAAATAACTCTTCGTGTTGGTAATGAAGCAGTAACATTTAACCTTGATCAAACTTCAAGGTACTCCTCTAATTATGACGCCGAATCGGTTAACCGAATTGATGTCATTGATGTTGCGTCTGAGGAGTACTCTCAAGAACTTCTTGGTTACGTTCCGAGTGGCAGTCCCACTCCATCTACTGAGCCTATCATATCCGACTCTTCCCCTTCTCTCACTCCTTTTGAGGGAAGTGACTTCCTTTTGGAAGAGGTCGAGGCTTTTCTTGCCCAAGATAGTTCAATTTCGGGTGAATTTGATGAGAACTATCTTGATCCTGAGGGGGATATTCTTTTGCCAGAAAAATTGTTAAACGAAGATCCATCTCCCCCTCTTCCTCCAAAAATACTTCATAAAGAGGAAGTCAAAAATGTTGAAATAACTGATGACTTTCCTGTAGTTGAGCTTAAGGACTTGCCGCCTCATCTTGAATACGCATTTCTGGAGGGTGATGATAAATTACCCGTCATAATTGCTAAAGATTTAAGTGTTGAGGAAAAGGCTGCTCTAATAAAGGTTTTGAAGTCTCATAAACAAGCAATTGCTTGGTGACTCTCCGACATCAAGGGCATTGACCCTGAATTTTGTACTCATAAGATTTTAATGGAGGATGACTTCAAACCAGCAGTCCAACAACAAAGAAGGGTGAATCCCAAAATTCATGAGGTTATCAAACAAGAAGCTTTAAAACTTCTTGATGCCGGATTGATTTACCCTATCTCAGACTGTCCTTGGGTTAGCCCAATACATTGTGTTCCAAAGAAGGGTGGCATTACTGTTGTCACAAACGAGGAAAATGAGTTGATTCCCACTCGATTCGTTACGGGTTGGCGTGTCTGCATTGACTATCGCAAGTTAAATGACGCCACCCGCAAAGATCATTTTCCTCTGCCCTTTATGGATCAGATGCTCGAGAGATTAGCGGGGAATGAGTACTATTGCTTCCTCGATGGTTTATCGGGTTACTTTCAGATTCCCATTGATCCGCAAGATCAGGAAAAGACCACGTTCACGTGCCCCTACGGAACATTTGCTTATAAACGTATGCCATTCGGCTTATGTAATGCTCCGGGCACGTTTCAAAGATGTATGATGTCCATATTTTCCGACATGATCGGGAAAACTACGGAGGTCTTCATGGACGATTTTTCGGTCATTGGGGATTCATTTCAATCATGTCTCTCCCATTTAGACAACATGCTCAAACGTTGTGAAGACACAAAGTTATGTCTAAATTGGGAGAAGAGTCACTTTATGGTCAAAGAGGGCATTGTCCTCGGCCATAAAATTTCAAAGAATGGGATTGAGGTTGACAAAGCCAAAATTGATGTCATTGCAAAATTACCTCATCCCACTACCGTCAAAGGTATTAGGAGCTTTTTGGGTCATGCCGGTTTTTACCGTAGGTTTATTCAAGATTTTTCTAAGATCGCCCGGCCTATGACCCATCTCCTCGAAAAGGATGCTCCTTTTATCTTCTCACTTGAGTGCGTAGAAGCTTTTGAAACTCTTAAGAAAAAGCTTACTGAGGCACCAATTCTTGTTGCCCCCGATTAGGATTTGCCCTTTGAACTTATATGTGATGCTAGTGATTATGCAATAGGGGCAGTCTTGGGGCAACGAAGGTCTAAACACTTTCAGCCTATACACTATGCAAGCAAAACGATGACCGAGGCTCAAAGTCATTACACCACCACTGAAAAAGAATTATTAGCTGTGGTGTATGCCTTTGAGAAATTCCGGTCATATTTGATCTTGACCAAAAGCATAGTGTATACGGATCACTCGGCTTTGAAGTACCTTTTTGCAAAACAAGATGCAAAGCCGAGACTACTTTGTTGGGTTCTCCTCCTGCAAGAATTTGATATCATAATTCATGATAAAAAAGGTGCCAAGAACCTAGCTGCAGATCATCTCTCCCGTTTGGAAAACCCCCATCAAGATGTCTCCGAAAATAAGGAAATTAATGAAACCTTCCCTCTCGAGACACTCAATGTGGTTGCCTTTCGTGGAGATTCTGTTACCCCATGGTTTGTCGATTTTGCAAACTACCTTGCGGGTAACTTTATTGTGAAAGGAATGTCGTCCCAACAAAAGAACAAGTTCTTTAAGGATGTCAAACATTATTTCTGGGACGACCCCTACCTTTTCAAAATATGTGCGGATCAAATCATCCGGCGGTGTGTATATGGTCAAGAAGCCACTGAAATTCTTAAGGCTTGCCATGCTGGTCCCACGGGGGGCCACCACAATCCAAATTACACCGCCAAAAAGGTGTTTGATTCCGGTTTCTTTTGGCCAACGATTTATAAGGATGCCCAAGAATTAGTCAAATCCTGTGACGCTTGTCAACGTCACGGGAATATTTCACAAAAGAATGAAATGCCACAAAATGCAATCCAAGTTTGTGAAATATTTGACGTCTGGGGCATTGACTTTATGGGGCCATTTCCATCATCTCATGGAAATAAGTACATACTCGTGGCTGTTGACTATCTGTCAAAATGGGTTGAAGCGAAAGCTTTACCCACTAATGATGCCCGAGTTGTTGTAAAGTTTTTGAAAGCTCTCTTTGCTCGATTTGGAACTCCACGTGCTATTATCAGTGATCGTGGTACGCATTTTTGCAATGACAAATTTGATAAAGTCATGCAAAAGTATGGTGTAACTCACCGTCTTTCTACTGCGTACCACCCTCAAACAAGTGGACAAGTAGAAGTTTCCAATCGAGGCATAAAGAGAATATTGGAAAGAACCGTTGGTGAAAATCGTGCATCTTGGTCGGATAAACTAGATGATGCACTTTGGGCTTTCCGTACAGCTTACAAAACACCCATTGGATGTATGCGTTACAAACTTGTGTACGGGAAAGAGTGCCATCTACCGATCGAGCTTGAGCATAAAGCCTATTGGGCTCTCAAGCATGCAAATTTTGACCTCAAAACTGCGGGTAATCATCGGAAAGTTCAACTCAATGAATTAAATGAACTCCGTGATCAAGCTTACGAGAACTCTTTGATCTACAAGGAAAAGACAAAGAAGATACATGACTCCAAAATCAAAAACCGCATTTTCAACGTTGGTGATCGAGTCCTTCTTTTCAACTCTAGACTCAAGATCTTCTCGGGAAAGCTCAAAACCCGATGAACTGGTCCATTCACTATCGTTAAGGTTTATCCTTATGGCACCGTCGAGTTATCTCAAAATGACGGTCCTAATTTCAAAGTGAATGGACATCGTTTGAAACACTACTTTGGAGAGGACATACCATCCATGGTTGTCCCGGATCTCCAAACATTCCCCAAGGACAATTGAATTCGGGGATCGAGTCAAGCTAGCGACTCGATAAACAAAAACAGTAGCAACAACATGGGTTTTCACCCGTGTCTCTGATTTCTTTCTACTTTCTACCACCCTAGTGTGGGGGAATGGCCAACCCCTCGCAATTTGAAATGTATATATCTCTAAAAAAAAAATGTGTGATTGTATGTACAGCTAAAATAAAGTGAAAAAAGCAAAATGATATTTCCACAGTTAGCTTTTAATATTATCTTTTTACGTTCAAAGAGTCGGCATAATAGCCGGGACTTTGAATATTGAGGACAATATTCAATTCTAAGTGTGGGGGGGAAAATTCTAGCGAATTTTATCACAAAATACTTTAAAGTACCCCCATTTTGGCCCAAAATTTTTAAAAATTTTTCACTTTATTTCAAAATTTTTGTGGTAATCAGACCGCCGTGTCTAAACGACAAAAAGGATTGGCTAATCCAGGAGCAAACAGCTCTTGGTAAAGATATCTCAAACCCGTTGATGGCTTGCAATTTGCCCAAAATTGTATGGTTCCTCAACTCCCCATATCCTCAAAAGCAAATGAGTTGGCTAGCCCGCAAGATTATGGCTTGTGGTAAAGGCCGTGGAAAAACCATAATTGGTAATCAGCTCACCAAGATGTTGACTATTCCATCAAGAGTTGGCTAGTCCAGAAGCAAACGGCTTTTGGTAAAGACTAATCAAATCCGTTGACAGCTGGTGGTTTGCTCAAAAGCACACGGTTATCAGGTGTACCACGGTTCTCACACCTGGCTACTCCAGAAGTGATGGCTTTTGGTAAAGAGTTTTTCAAATCCATCAAGTTTTTCTCAAAAGATTGCTAGGGACTAGCAATAGTTTAGTGTGGGGGATTGATGAGTGTGTAAATACTCATCATTTTTATCGTATCTGAACTGCCAAAACATCCAAAAACACCCAAATACGCATCAAAATACACAATTTATCCCAAAAGTGTGTTTTATATGTTTTAGATGCAAAATGTTTAAAAACAAATAAAAAACGAACAAAGTTTGCACAATTGGCAGTTTCAGTCCCTCAAGTTTCAAAAATTGACAAAACTAGTCCCTGAAAGTTTAAAACGAAAGAAAAGTCAACCCAAGGCATAGAAAAGTCAAAAATGATGAAAAACGATCCTTGGGTAAAAAGTTTGAGAAAATTACATGTTCGGTCCCTGTACTTTGCAATTTGGCAAAAATGGTCCCTGGTAATTTTCAAAATAGAAAATGTCAAAAATCACCCTTGTACTATTCACCTATGTCAAAAATAGACCTTATTACCACTTTGGATTATTTACAAATTGGGTCCTCAATTTTCAGAATGTTTCAAAATTGGTCCTTGTGTAATATTTCTACAAAACCAAACGGGCTCCCTTAATACTACTACACCCTCCCTAAAATCCAAACCCAAATAAAATCCCAAAGCCCACATGCAAATCCAGCCCACCTCACAATCCACTCCACTTCCCCCTTTTATATTAAAAACCCAGTCAAACCTTTGACTCCATCTCCCACCTCAGCCTATACCCGTGACCCCTGCAACCTTCATCATCACCCCCCCCCCTCCACACTCAATAATCATGATATCTACCCTATCCCCCTTGCCTAACCAAACAACAACCACAGTCCAAAAATACCCTTCAGGCATCAATATACCAAAGAACAGACAAGGAGAAATTGGGCGCCAAAATTGTTTGAACGGCTGAGATTGTTTCTATTTATCCTAGGGTCACAAACAATGCTGGGAAAGCTCAATGGGTCCCACAAAACCCTAATTGGAAAGTATTTAAAGGAAGAGAAGCAGCTGAGCATGGGTGTTAGGATTTTTAGTTTTAATTTAATTTTATTTCAAGCATTATAATTTTAATTCTAAATCAAGAAAACTCAGTTGTAATGTGTTTCACTTAGTATTAATACAAGTTGCTGTTTCAGAAATTCAAGTCTCTATTTAATTTTCAGCTTACTCACAAATACAAAAAAAAAATAAGAAATAAATAAATGAAAATGAAAAAAATATAAGAAGATGGAATGCAGAAATGTTGGAGTGGTTTAGAGGCTTCATGGGAAGCCAATAGGAATTTCATTTGGTCCATGGTACCTCAGTCAAAGCAGGAAAGCAATTTGTGAGTAATCTCTAAAATTCTCACATTCTTACTGTTGAGTATTTTGATCCTATGTACTAGTGTTATTATGCTTATGTGATATAACTGGATTTAGTTTTAGATTGAATGCTCATTGTGTTGTTTGATCTCTATCACCTTGCTTCACTCATTAAACTGACAAGACAAGGTTTAATATAGGTTCTTGAGTTAATGTTGTTACTGTTGGGATTATGATGTTTAAATAGGTCCATCATCTCATAGCTTAAGCCTGCTTATCAGTTTCTTAACCTACAAAACCTGTCCATTCACAAAAGCTTTCAAAACAGTTTCAAAAGGGGTGTTTGGTACTGCTGATTTAGTTAGGATAGGGGTGTTATCTGAGGTTCTACTCTTCTTAGACATTTTACTCAGGTCATAAATAGCTTAAATAAATCTTTAAGTTGGTAGTTTTTAGTTCAAAAGTCAAAGAAATCTCTTTTGCTCCACCCACTTTTTAACTGTCAACAAAATGGAATTATGCAATTTGTAGTTAGGTTCAAATGTTGTTAATCTTGTTGAAATCACTCTCCTTTTAACCTAACATAACCTTCTCAGTGAAATTTATTCATTCAACTCTCACTAAAGTCAAAATTACTCAAGTTTTCTCAAAAGTCAAAACTGGATAAGCAGAAAATGGAACAAAGTTTAATTGAGTGCATAAGGTTCAATTTTGGATGAAATCTCAATGTTTTTGTCATTTTGTAATCCTTGCTAGTTCCTTTCCTTAAATCAGAAAGAAAATTCAGATTTGGAGCTCATTTACATGGGAAGAATTGACCACCAAGTTGACTGTTTGACCATTTAAGTGCCCTGCACCCAGCTTGTTGATTTTTGACCCATTGTTCTTGATCCACTTATCTTGGTAAATTTTTAAGCTTTATCTGTGATTATTGAAGTGTTGTGAAGCTAGTCATACTGCCTTGTGACTTATGTAGCTTATTCTCAGATATCAGCTTATTCTCTTAGCTTAACTTTTGGCTTTAGTTTGCTTTTTGACCACTGTTTGGCAATCACATATACCTAGCTGAGCTTGTTTGACTTCTTTAGTTTCTGATTAGTTCCTAACTTGTTCATTGTTGGTTTGAGCTTGTTTATGATTGTTTGTGAGTGTATTTGCTGAGTTCTTACTTGGGTTCTAGCTTATACTTAAGTTGGTCAAGCTTAACTTTAGTCCACAAACTCACTTTGGTTTTCTGCTTCTGACCAATCTTCAAGCCCACACAACTTGCTCAATTATGGACCAACCTCTTTGATTTTTGTTGTTTTGAACACCCACTTAGGCTGTCTCACTAGATTAGCTCCTTGTTTGTTCTTTAGTACTTATTATCTTGCTTAATTTTTACCTTCAAGTCACCATTTTGAACTCACTGCTGCTTGTGCATCAGAATGCAATCTGAGTTTGTTTGATTTCTAGTTTCCAAATTGTTGGTTAGTTTGTGAAGTGTTGTTAATTTAGTGTTGCGATTGCCTGAGTTTGTGTGTGAGTGTGTTTGCTTACAGATTATGCTCAATAGCTTATTTGGACTTATTGCTTACTTCACAAACTCACTTTGAACCCATGCTGACTGACCCCTTTTCCCAAGCCTGCAATAAGCTCAATCCTTGAGCTTATTGCTTGCTCTTGGATGTTTTAGAAACCTCTCCTAGCAGTCTTTCTAGATCACCATCTCACTTGGTCCCTAAGTTACCCCTGTGGGCCCCACCAAGGGCTGCAAGTCACCCATTTTGCCTGTTTAGTCCTGAGTTTGTTTGAAATAGCTTATTTGGTTGTCACAACTTATTGGTGATTCAAATTGCATGGTTTAGTTTGTTTATAGTATAAGTAAGTTAGTTATAGCTTGTTCAAGCTTTTGTTCAGTCCTGTTAGCTTATCAACAGCTTATTGAGTCTAAAAAGCTCACTGAATTGCTTAATTGCTTGCACATGGCTTATTTCTGAGCTTCAAACAATCTTCCTTCACAAAAGTCTCCTAAATTTAGTTGTTTGATAGTTTTGTAAAAGAAAATTTGGAAAAAGATAAAAATAAGTAAAGTGATAGCTTCTATTTAAGCTATTTGGCTTATTTTTCTGCTTATTTATAAGCACTTCTCATTTTTAAATTTTTCTTAGGCTTAATATAACTTAAAATAATTTTAGGAATTTTTTCAGATTTTTCCTTGTTCATTTAGTATTTTTTTATAATTTATTTTAGTTTAAATTAATTAAATAATTAGTTTTAATTAATATTAAATAATTAAAAAGTAGAAAAATTAGGTTTTCTGTTTTAAAATTAGTTTTATAATATTTTAGATTTTTCTAAATTTAATTTTCATTTTTCTAGGTAATTTTCATAATTAATTAATAATTAGTGTAATTTAGTTAATTAAAAAGTAATTAATAATTAGTAATTAATTAATAGTAATTAATTAAATAGTGTTAAAAATAATTTTAATTTTCTAAAAATTTTCTTAAGTCATTAGGATTGTAAAAATATAATTTTTACGTTCGTAGGACTTTATTTGCTCTCGTTTCACTTTTTTTTTTGCGCGTTCGCGTTATTTTTAATTCAAACGCGTGTTTTTAGGTTAACTTACGTTTCTAGGTAATCTGATCATCAGTAATTGTCCCAATATTGTTCCTAAGTTATTTTCAATCATAATCTTGTAGTATAATCACTCAAATCAAATTTTTGATCCTCCTGTTAAATCACCCGATCACTTTAAACGTTTTTTAATACAATTGCTTACCTCGCTGGGACATAACGACCCGGGAATACACTGTACTTCCACGGAGATTTGGTCTGAGACGTTTGACTCTGTTGACTATTCCTTGGTCAATATAAGTTGACCGTTTGGGACCAATCAACTGGTAACAAATCCGTACGAACAATCGACTAACAAGCAAATAATAAAACAACTTTTTTTTTTTTTTAATAACATCACCGCATATGAATCTGCATATCACGGATTCTAGATAGAAAGCAAAGACAAACTTAGGTGGAATTACATTCATCCAACTATCCAAGAGTTGTGGACATCAGCACTAGTATTAAACAAACATAATCTTAAACTGGTCCACATGTCACCAACAGTTCCGAGACATAATATTCCAAAGTAAAATTTGCAATCTTCAAAACTTCCGGCCATTGATTTCCTTCTTTCTTCCTTCTTACAGATGCGCCGTTGGCTTATCTCAAAAAGTGAACAACTTGGGAAAAAAAGAAAACAAGTAACTGTTGTAATGGTGGATAGAAAAGTTGCGGCATTTTTTTTTTAGGGTTTGACGGGGTGATATATGAGGCGGCTCAACTTAGCCAGCTAGGTCTGAAGATCAGACCCGCTCCGATACCATGTTAGATTACATAATTCCCCGTGAGGATATATTTTATTGATACGATATATATAGGCAATACATAATGAAACCCTAATGGACACAACCTCACACATCGGGTTTGGGCCTTATCCTCTAATAGTTTAAACATGCAAGAACACAAAAAGCCGGGCCCAATACGCATTAATAATCAAATCCGTTAATACGTGTAACTTAATGTGTTGTTTGTTATAAGATGATTTAAGTCTGAATCTGACTATCATATCTTACTTTTAAGAGGTGATTATAAAGTTTAAACGTGAATCTAATAATGTTGTTATTTTTTTTTATTTTCTGAATGATTTTAATTTGCAATTTATACATGAAACCATCTTACTGCCACAAAAAAATAATTTGTATAAACACAAAAAAACAAAATACTTTTATTTTTTTTTTTATCATGATTTATCATATCAATAAACCATTAAATAAATTATTTTAAAGCATATCTTAAATTTAACATAATAAAAAGTTAAAAACCTATTACACATTCTAAGAGCCAATATGATAAGTCCCCCACTTCTTATTAGTTAATATACAAAAAATACTAGTAATAAATAAATATATAAAAAATAATAATCCTCAAAGTGTGACCGCGACTCACTAAATAAGAGTTAAAAGACTAGTAAAATAACTTTTTTAAAAAACAACATACCGAGTTTCCCAAATTTTACCGTCTTTTATCTAGAATTCTTGATTCTTGACGAGACACACTAAATCAAGAAGGGATGGATTTTCGACAAAGAGGGCAACTTCGTTTCTTGGACAACCATTCCTTAATGCAATCTTCATGAAACGAGTGCTGACATGATACGACAACTCCAATGTGTTGGTTCTTGATGAAGTCATCTAGGCAAATCGCACAATTATCATTCGTGGTCTTACCCGTCTCATATAGTTGCTCTCCTCGGTTTCAGGTTGATCACCATCACATACTGCCCCATCAACCTCATCGACCACGGTTATACGAATATCAGCATTATTTACGAGCCTATCCACATGATCTTGGTTTACGAAAGGCCGCCGACATATTTTAATAAGCAAGTAACAAACATATATAAACATTACAGCAGCAGATGGTAAAAACATAATCTACCACATGCGGTTAAGTTTACGAGTCGTTTTAGAAGGCATATTTGATCGATTTGGAAAAAATTCTTAGAATAGGATGGTTTTTAAGAAAAATGGCTGTCGGAGATTTTAACATATGGGTTTTGCTTATCTCTGCCCACTGGCCAAAGGATTAAGCGCAATTAATAAAGACATTATTTCTTTTTAAATCAAAAAATGCAATTAATGAACATTTATTTATCTCTAAAATTACCATAATTGATTATCTTTTTGATATTAATTAACTTAAACATACATTCCTTATATATACAGATAAACAAATGACTAGTGGGCAGAGGTTATCAAAACACTTATTATATTGGGTAAATTGCAAAAATGGTCCTTAACGTTTCACGAAATTGCAAAAACGGGACCGAGACAAAAAGTAGCGCAAAAAAGACACCAACGTTCCACATTTTCGCAAAATCGCCACTGAGAGGCCTTTTCCGTTAGTTTCATCGTTAAGTGCCATGTCACCGAGGGTACTATCGTCATTTCACTGCTTTAAGGTCCACATGGCATATCACTATTGATTCAGGGACTAAATTTGCAAAGTTATTTTTATCTTTTATTTCACATCTACCACCACCACCACACAACCAACACCACCACCCTTTACAGTTCATCTTCATCTTCTCCGGTGACCAAACCTAGATTCCGGTGACCGGAAAATATGAAGATGATAGTTTGCAATAAAAAATAGCATACAATTTTGAATTCAAAAATTTTAAATTCAAATGTAATTCGTAGTGATAGAGGTGACGTACAGAATGGATCACTAACACTATTAGAAAAATATTTTTGATAAACTAGACAAATTTTCAGGGTACATTTTTATTGAAATGTGAATGAAGTATTTGAGTTTTCATGGTACATATCTTTGTCGACAATTGTTTTTGAGCTTTGCTGGTTTTTGCAGGTTTTCTTTCATTACTTGATTGAATGACCTGTTGATGAAGGTTCTTATCTTAACAAAATGAATCTTTTCAAGAAGCTATTACCATCCAGATTAGCACACGTTCGTGCCTGCATGTCTTATAGAGGTAGGCTACCTCATATGTCTCTGTATTAAGTTAGAATAGTGATAGACTGATAGTTATAAATAAATCACTTTGTGCTAAACTATATTTCCAGTTAGACGTTGCATTGGTGGTATGCCTTGATATACTGAGTATTTTTTTTGTATCACCCTGCAGCATCTTTTTCGTTCTTCCATTCCTCCCCGGATACTTCAATAGAAGTCCATTCTCAGGAACAAGAAGTTGTAATTGCATTAGGTAGCAATGTTGGTGATAGGCTTAATAACTTTAACGAAGCGTTAAGTCAGATGAAAAAATCTGGCATAGAAATAACAAGACATGCATGTCTCTATGAAACTGAACCTGCTTATGTCACTGATCAACCACTTTTCCTCAACTCTGTTGTTTGAGCTGTTAAAAAGCTCGCCCCTCATGAGTTACTATCAGTCCTCAAGAAAATCGAAAAGGAAATGGGTAGAACCAAAGGGATTAGGTACGGCCCACGACCCATTGACTTGGATATACTGTTCTATGGGAAGTACAGAATTAACTCTGAAATTCTCACTGTTCCTCATGAAAGAATTTTTGAGAGGTCGTTCGTTATGGCCCCGTTAGTTGACTTATTAGGGTCAGATTGTGAAAATGATACAGTTGTATGCTGGCATTCTTTTTCAAAAAATGGGCTTTTTGGAGCGTGGGAAGAATTAGGGGGTGAGTCTTTGATAGGAAAAGATGGGTTAAGGAGGGTTTTACCAGTTGGTGATCGTTTATGGGATTGGTCAAAGAAAACCTCTGTCATGAGTATCCTGAATTTGACTCCTGATAGTTTTAGTGACGGAGGGAAGTTTGACTCTGTGGGGTCTGCCATAGCTCGTGATAAGACCATGGTAATCGAAGGGGCTGACATAATTGATCTAGGAGCGCAATCTACACGTCCAATGGCAACCAAGATTTCTGTTGAAGAAGAACTGGATAAGCTAATTCCTGTTCTTGAAAAGATTCTTGAATTACCCGAAATTGAAGGAAAGATGCTATCTGTAGACACGTTTTACTCTGAAGTTGCATTAGAGGCAATTAAGAAAGGGGCTCATATAGTCAATGATGTGTCGGGTGGGAAGTTGGATTCTGATATACTTCGTGTTGTTGCGGGTCTCAATGTTCCATATATCACTATGTACATGAGAGGGGACCCGTCCACAATGCAAAACAGTGAAAATTTGAAGTATGATAATGCCATGTGTGGTGGTAGAGAGTGGTGGTGGTGGTAGATGTGAAATAAAAGATAAAAATAACTTTGCAAATTTAGTCCCTGAATCAATAGTGATATGTCATGTGGACCTTAAAGCAGTGAAATGACGATAATACCCTCGGTGACATGGCACTTAACGATGAAACTAACGGAAAAGGCCTCTCAGTGGCGATTTTGCGAAATTGTGGAACGTTGGTGTCTTTTTTGCGCTACTTTTTATCTTAGTCCCGTTTTTACAATTTCATGAAACGTTAAGGACCATTTTTGCAATTTACCCTTAATATTTTATCAAAATCAACTCGGTCCCTACCCAACTATTTTCGCTATTTATTGTTTATAGATTTGGCAAATTTAAAAGTATAGTTATACTCGTCGGTTAGAGTTATGCTTTATCTCGTTCCACATGATTCTTCACGAATAACGACCCAGATATAGAAGAAAAACAAAAAGTCAAAGGCAAAAGTTTTTACAACTAAATTATCATAAAACCAAACCAAATCAGCTACCTGGTTTTATAACAAAGCAACAGTGCGTATTGCCAATAATTTTATATCAAGTTCAATTTCAAATTTAAACAAATTTCGCCTCACAATAACTGAAGAACCAATTACATTACAGAATTAATTATATAAGCAAGTTCCACATATATAAATACCCAAATGAACAGATCTGCAAATTGAAAAATGTAACAACAGATATTGACAACAAAATAAACTGGTATTTCATTCCAAATTGCAATTATATCAACAAGATCTTCTCATTACTAGCAGTACCTAAAAGACAATACCCTAACCATAACAACAAACCCTAACCTAAATCTAGCCCCCAAACCCGTAGAGAGTACGGCCTTGCCTCTTCAAAGCATAAACCACATCCATAGCAGTCACCGTCTTGCGGCGAGCGTGCTCAGTGTAGGTAACAGCATCACGGATGACATTCTCCAAAAAGATCTTCAACACGCCACGTGTCTCTTCGTAAATCAGACCGCTGATACGCTTCACACCACCACGACGAGCAAGACGACGGATGGCAGGCTTGGTGATACCTTGGATGTTATCGCGAAGAACCTTGCGATGACGCTTTGCTCCTCCTTTGCCTAAACCCTTTCCTCCCTTTCCTCTTCCTGACATTTTTTGATTTTGAATTTGGGGGTGTTTGGATTAATTGATTGTGTTTTGTGTGTGTGGAATTGGGGTGAGGGTGGTTGGGTTTATATATTGGTGGGGTGGGAGTTTGTGTTTTCTGGAAAGGATGGAGTGAAATAAAGATCGTTGGCTTGGGAGGGTGTGGAGTAAGGAGAGACGTTAGATTGTGATCCGCGTGGTGGAAATAGAGTGCTGTGATTGGTGGAGTTGTGTAGATGCGGATCAGCATTTTGAAATGCTATTGTTTATAGCAATAACTTTATGCATACAATTGACGCTAAAAAAAAACTAATGTAACTTACCTCCTAACTTTATAAACTAATTGCTCGTTAAAATAAAATACTACTAACAATCTCTATCTCTAATATATGTATAAATCATCTAAAAAAATTATTTCTACTTCGTATTATTATTATAGAGTCTTTTTCTCTTTTTCTAAAAAAAATATCCAAACTAATAGAAGTAATAATTATTCATTATACTAGTTATAATACTCGTGCACGCGCGGGTTTTTTAAAATTTTTGGAATCATATATTTTTATTTATTAAAAAACAAATAATTTAATATTTGTTTTGTTTGATTTATGATGTTTAATTATAGTTTTTTATTATTAAAAATAATTATTTAAAAATTTTAATCCTATTATTAATTGTATCTTATTTATATTTTTTGTATTTATCTTCTACTTGTGTTAATTGTATCTTATCTATATTTTTTGTATTTATATTCTACTTATTTTATGGATAAATATAAAATGTTAGATAATAAGAAAATAATTTTTTTTTTTTTAAATACAATTATTACTAAATAAGATATGAATTGATTTTTTTGAAATGAAAAATTCCCAATAAGAATTTTGTTTTATTATATAAAAGATGAACAAAATTGCATAAGTTCTCATTATTATTTCAATAAACAAACGACCAATATCCAACATGTGAATGACTAGAGATGTCAAGATGTAAATTTATCAATAATCGAGTAATTTGAATTTGTTATAAATTTATAGATGGTTTTTGTTTAATATTTAGAGAACTCAAGTATAGATACAAGTCAAGCATGACTTATATATGTTTTGAGAAATTTCACATCAATGAACTTAACTTTAAGCTAGACAGCATAGATCAATGTCACGACCTAATAAGTTTAAAATCACCTTGCTCACGAAGTTCTCTAAAAGAATGAATAAGTGGTGAAAAGGGCGTGGAAGTTGATGAAAAGTTTCTGAAACTCTCTATTGGGGGAAAGGTGTGAAAGTATTGTATAAAACCTCTATAAAATTTCACTCAAGAATACCATAAAACATTTTATGTATACAGTAAAGTAGTATAAATACGGTTACGCTTATTTGACACAAAGCACCAAAAATCTTTTGTATTATCTTTTGTGAAGTTCTATCACTCAATATAAGATTTGTTTAGGTGGTGTTTGTTTGTTAAGAGGGTCTGAATCTGGGACTAGCCTTGCGGTGGGATACAATATAAACTGAACCTAGACCAACTTTGATAACCAGACCATGAGCATGGTCATAAACTGAACCTAGACCAATTTGTATGTGTATCTGAGAAGACAAGAAAATGTTTCTGTTCTGCAACACAAAGTTACAAACTTGAGCATTTGTTCAGGTTTAACATATCGTATAACAATGCCCTAAGCATACTAGATAGAACCTATTGCTGGTCTTTGACTCTTTGTCTACGTAATGCATCCTAAAACTGTACAAGGCACCTGTTTTTGTTAAATGATGAAGGTGGTTTTTTATTTTTATATTAGAACCCAGTCATTCATTTTTTATTATTTTTCACATATCGTGTAACATACTTCGTGACAAGAGGATTAACTTTAACTTGACTATGTAGAAATCACAAATATATGTTAGTATAAGAATATAAGAACCAATGCCACACAAATTAGAAGACAAAAAGTCGATTAGAAAAAAATTTAAAATGTTAACGAGGCATCCATCTACTCGGATTGCCCACCATCCGATCGGATGGTGCTTTTGACCTCATCCAACCGATTGGTTGCAACTCGCAACCGATTCGGTTGGGAGTTTTGCCAGAAAATCAATAATTCCAATTTTGACTTATTATCAATTCCAATATATTCCTACTCCACCTTAACCTGTATTTGATCATTCTTGGGGGTTTATAAACATACAATTCATCCTAATAACGATCCATATCATCTCCAAACACTCTTTTAGAGCATCTACAATGGTTGCAAGTCATCAAAAGCTTTTTAAAGTGATTACATTTAATGCATTTAATGCTAACTCATTAATGACCAAAAGGTTTTTGCAAAAGCTTTGAATCTACCAAGTCTTTGGTACCCAATAGCTTTTTACAATAAATGAAATTCATCAAAAGCTTTTCACCAAGTCTTTAGTTTAATGGAAAAACCTTTTTGAAAAGCTTGTTGAAATAGTAAAAAACTATTCTAAAAACAACCATTGTAGATGCTCTTAATCAACCTAGAATCATGCAAGAACACTATCCAATAAATCCTTTCAATTAGTGTTCTAATCAACAATGCACTATCTTAACATCACTAATTAACAATCATCAGACATCTGGGAATCAACAATTTCAAACAAACTCGCTTCAAAAATTATACCTAATTCAATTCGAAAATTCAATCAATTAATTTTTCCTCAAGACTTAACCAATCAATCTAACTCTTTTTGCAATGAATTCCTCTATCAATTACCCACTTATCCTCAAAAGATTACATCTTAATTCGAACTATATCAAAAATACCCAAATCTTGACCTAGTTTTAGTAATCCGAATTAAAACTTAACTAGAACAAATTAATGATGTTACTTACTTGTTTTGGAGCTATTAATGATCAACTAACACTCCTGCGACTCTTAATCAACTCTATGTGGTCGAATTTTTAGACCCAATTTTGGTGGATTGTGTGTGTGGGGGTTTCTTGCAATTTTTGAAAGTTTAGGCTTATATATTCAATTCCATCGATCAGCTTTTGATCCATCTGATTCGGATTGAATTTTTGCAAAAACTTTATTTTCCGAAACCACAACACTTAGTTTACTTGATACAGGCAACTAATATGTTTTTCTTTCTTCAAAAATCATTTTTTTGTATGTATGTTTTCCACCACACTTAGTCTACCAAAATTGGTCTATAACTTATAACTCTAAGAAAACTAACTACTAATAAAAAAAAAAACTCAACTAAAATATAAACTCAATAACCATAATAAAAACTAAATAAGTCTTAACATAAACTTGAACTAACGTAAAAATAGAAAATATAAAAATGCATGAAATTAAAAATGAAACAAACAAACTAGCACAAGGTGTGCTTTATTCTTGAAACTTGCTCTTTTTGATCGCTTTAGCCTTGAAAATACTCATTCCTAAGAATGTCTTCACTTTGATATTTTTCGGACAACTTTCGGTTGGTCTTTTGCATTTTAAACCTTCTTGCGAAGTTCCTTCCACTTGGATAAACGATATCAAATTTGACATGCCATTCCCCATCACCATCTTTCTTCTTATAGATGCTAGGACTGTCGGGTCCCCATTCCAAATTTTTAAGTTAGACCGGTAAAGATCCAAGAAAATCTATAAGTTTGTTAAACACAAAGATATTTTTAAATGGGTTAAAGAAAGCCTCCATTACTAGAGCTCTTTCCATTTCATCTTCGATATCGAATATACTAGGAGTAACCGGCCCATACTTGGGCCTTCCTTCCTTGTATCTCCCAAGTTCAAAACAACCAAAATACTCTTCCTCTTCACCTTCCCCATTATCTTTCCTTCCTCTTGGCTTAGGGTAGAAGGTATGTTTTAAAATTCCATCATCAATAGTCATAGTTCCACGCCCCATGCCTATTACGTCTCCACATGTTCTCAAAAATGGTCTCCCTGACAAAAGTGCCAATTCGTTATCTACCAGAATGTTAAGTACTAGAAATTCCGCCAAAAATGTTTGGTAACCTATTTGAATACGCTCATTCTTTACTTCCCCCATTGCTTTTGCTTTTGAGTTATCCGACATGGTAAGGTTTGATTGATTAGGTTGCTGATTGCTAAGTCCTAACCTTTGATACAATGGATACGGCATAACACTTACGCTTGACCCCGTATCGGCCAACGCATGCATCGGAGTTGTTCCATTCACCTTAATCGGCAAAACAAAATTCCCCGGGTCACTCGTCTTTTTAGGAAGTCCATTATCTACTATTCTATCCCTTTCCACTTCGTCAAAGGTTTTATCTTCTAACCTCAATCTTGCCATCATGACCGAATCCAACTTCTTCCTATAGGTCATGTAATTATTCAATACCTCAATAACCGGTTTCTTCTCCATTAGTTCATGAATTTTTGCTTCCAAGTTCCCCAAAATGGCTTCTTTTTGTTCATGGATTAATGGTTGGATAATTTGTGGTGATTTTGGTGATGTACTAGATGATGACGATGATGATGATGATGATGATGATGATGATGATGATGATGATGATGAGGATGAATTAGTTACTTTTGGGTTTGAGGGTTGGATAAGTTTGTTTAGTGGTGCTTTCTTCCTATTTGCTTTTCCCATTTTACAAACCTCTTCCTTTCCATCCTTAATCTCTTCCATTCATTTACATAATTCCGCAATCATAACATCAACTTCTTTTTCTTCCTCCAAGTCAGTTATATTAATCCTCATCTCACTAAGTGCAAAGTCCACCGTACACTTAGTAGTCACAAGAAAATCCCTACCAAAAACAACTTCTGGTTCATCGGAATTACCATAATCAAGAACAACATAGTCAACTTTAAAAATGTGCCCGTGAATGTTCACTTTCACATCTTTAACCTTCTTTCTACCATAATCCTCATAGTTAAGACGACCAAAGCCTATCTTGTCTAACACATCCTCCGTAATGTAGTTGTCTCCATATTCCATATTAAGTTGCGCATCCCAAGCTTTGATTCCCTCCACCGCACAAGGTGTAGCAAACCTCATTTGTGGTGCATCAAACTCTTTAGGAGGAGCCCGTGTAAACACAACAACTTTCTTCTTACTCTCCTTAGTCAAACAAACTTCATTCTCTCTAACTACTTCTCCTACTTCTAAATCCGTCTTAGTTTTCTCCAACATGATCTCCAATATCTCCAAAGAATCACCTGAATCTTTGAACATTTCCTCCAAGTTTCTCAAATACTCCGACACTTGACTTAAACTCTACATTTCACTAAAGCAAAAACTAACTATAACATAACCACCAACAAAAACAACCAAATCATTATCATTAGGGTTAGTCATAATCAAGATACACTTAAAATGAAATAATATCAAGTAAATCAACAAAGTAAAACAATAAAAACAACTCGAAAAATCACTAAAAAAAATTTACGAGACATCCATCCGATCGGAATGTCCTCCATCCGATCGGATGGATTTTTACACTTCACCCAACCAAATCGGATTACAATGTGCCAAATATGTTTTTTGGGCAAGGCGGGTTACAATGTGCCAAATATGTTTGGCACAAAAAACAGAAATCCTGCCAAATATGTTTGTCACAGTAGATAAAATCATCCTAACTAATTTTGGTACAATAAAATTGTACTAGATACTCATTCGGCACGGGAGATGAATTGGTACCAAATACGTATTTGGCACGAGATATAAAAGTGTGACGAATGCCCATTTTGGAACGGAAGATTGTCAGTCATGCCAAATACCTTATTCATGGCACCCCAAAGTTAAATTGTCCCATGAACCGTGCCAAATACTATTTAACATGGTTTCAATACGATCCAAATGTATTTAGCACCCTCATATTTAGGACAGAGTAAAAAACGTGCTAAAAGCCGTGCCAAATAGCATTTTTGCATGGCCTTTTGAGTATTTGGCACAGTTTTCCACCCTCACAAATACCAATTTTTCTTGTAGTGTTGATTTTGTGTGCTGAAGAATATGGTTGTTCAATGCAGAGTAGCTAATTCCCAAGTATAAGTATAGCGGCAAAGATATAATCAAGTTATAAGATTACTTTTGCTGTTCTCTACTATAAAATCTATAGTTGATTTGGTTAACCTATTTAAGAATAATATCCAAAGGAACATAAAAGTACTTTGAACCTCTTGATATAATCACGTGATAAGAAAAGTTATGCTATTATACTAACATGCCTTTCATACATCATATATGATGTGTTGGTTACTTCCTGTTTACTCTAAATTTCATACGCTTTTAAGGGGTCATTTAGACTCTAAATTCGTATATATTTAATCATTTATTGCCGTAAATCATATTTATTTGAGAATTACATACTTGGGAAGCAAATGCTAAAAAGGAAGCATTTTTAGCTCGATTGGATGGGAAAACAAATAAAATGACAACATCGAGAAAAACCATCACGAGAAGACCTCGTGACGGCTTCACAACTACCATAGTTATAAGTAATATATTTTGAGCTATTGTGGTTGTAAGTAATAGTATAATATTATGTTATAAGTAACACTTTGGGAGAATTGTTACACCCGAAACTTGATAAGGTATTATTATATTATATAAGTGCTATATTTTGAGCTACCATAGTTATAAGTAATAGTATAACATTGTGTTAGAATGTATTTTATTAGAAAAATGGTTTGTTGATCCCAATTGAGCAAATTGATCTTATAAAAGCTGACTTATAGTTGTAACTTTAAACAGAATGCGGAAAATAATGTTTAACTTAAGAAGAACAATGTAAACAATCAACACTTCAATATATTGAATATACGAGCACTCAACAATGTCAGGGTTTTACAACTTTGAAGTGAATCAACTCTAACTTTGATACATAACTAACTCTAACCCTATGAACCTCCTTTTATAGACTAAGGAGTCCTAGTTGGTTTACAATTACTTTCTACACAAGATAATATATTTTCTATAGTTACAAAACGTGTATACAAACTTATCACTTGAGCAACAGAATATAATACACTAGCAGCAAAATCTCAGCAGCAGAATGTTTCCACTAGCAACAGAATGATTTACTCTAGCAGCAGCATTACACTTAGAATATTTTATGAACAACAAAATCTCCAAGCCCAACAATCCTCCCTCAACTTGATATTTGCTCTCCAAATCATCAAGTTTCTTCAAAGCATAGATAAACACCAGGGGGATGCTTCCAAACACTTTACTTCTTCTTTCTTAAGCTTGGGTCTAGAATCTTTTCATACTTTTGCAGCAACTTGTAAGCCTGATGATCAGATAGAGAAATGTCTTTGAAGTTCTAGTATACCAGGCTGTACCATTTGAGTTAATATTTCAGTATGAAAGTTCAGCACATGATAATCTTTCCCCACTAACATATAGATAGTTGATCCTCTAACTGTTAAAGCATGAACTACACAGGATTGATATACGAACCATTGTTAAAATTTTCCTGTCTTCAATTTCATCCATTCAATATCACTGTCACTTAGTTTAAACATGACCTTCAAGTAGTAATAGATTACCCTCTCATACACCTCTTCTTGTCTAACATCACCATATTTTTCCTTGTAAAGCTTCCAAATAGTACAAATGCCATCCCTATCCATAAACCACAACATCTGCTTGAAACTAATGAAGTGAGTCCATAAGCCATCTACTCTTTTGAATGCCCACATCAACCTCTTAGTTTCTTCTCAAACTCCTATAGTGTATGCTATTACAGGATGTTTAGTAGCTAAAGGAGTTGCATCAATGACTTCAGGTTCTTTGTGTGTTGATAGAACTGTGAGAGCCATCAATCTTTCTTGTTCAGCTTGTGATACCTCCTCTTCAACTTTATCTCCCTCTTCTTCCTCAGATTCTGAGCTGCTTTGCACATCTACCCTTCTCTTCTTCCTAGCAAATGTCTTTCTTCTATCGCCTTTTCTCTTAACACTTTGACTAGGAGAAAGTACATTCTCTGCATTACTTTCTTATCAAGTACTTTCTCAACTTCTTGTACTTTTCCTGCTTCTTTAGTTGTCTCAGGTTCCAAATTCTTCTTATTCATATTAACAATTTATTCTTCATCTTCTTTAGACCCTATAGCAATGAAGGATTCTGTTTCTCTCTTAGCTTCTTGGTACATTTTGAAGATTTCAGAATCTGACTTGTTTTTCAACTATACCAATTTCCAACCCTTCATGTTTCTTAGGTATTGCTCACAACTTTTTCTTCTTTGTAGAGGAGTTGGACCCCTGATAAGCTTTCATCTTTTCCTTTCCTCAACAGCTTCCTTTTGTTTATTGGCAGTGAACTCTCTTAGCCAAACACCTACATCAAACTCAGGTACTTCTTGTTCTTCAATCTTGACTAACTTTGAGAGCTCAACATCTGCATCCATTCTGATCTTTTCAGCCTCCCATTCCTCATATTCTTTTCTTGCATCAGCCTCCTTCTCAGCTTTTAATTGCTCTTGCCTTTGAAGTTCTTGTTCAAGTTGATTTTCTTCTTCTTGATACCTCAAAGCAGCAGCTTCATTAAACTTAAGTTGTTTCTCTTTAGGCCAATAATGGAATGGAATCTACTTCAAAGGATCTTCTTCAGGCTCTTCAATCAAAATTCCTTTACCCTTGACTGAGTATGAGTGTGAGAGAGAACTTGATTTGGAAGTTTGAGCAGGTTCTTTAATCACAACACCTTTTGTAGGTGGTCTTGGAACAGACAATGGTGGTGGTGATTGTTGTGGTTGTAATGGTAGTGGTTGTGTTTGTTGTGGTGGTATTGGTTATGAATCTGGTTGTGTAGCTGATGCTTTCTTGCTTAGCAGTATCATTGCCTCAGCCATTGAGACATCATCATCTAAGATCTTTGAAGCAACAACTTTCTCTTTTAAACCAGCAGCAGAATCATCCTTTGCACTAGCATCATAATCCACTTTGTCACCAGCAGTAGAATAATGGAAGCTAGAGCAGTAAAATCCTTTACTACTTGAGCAGCAGAATCACTTAATCCCCTGATTGCACCACTCATTAACTTGGTAGCCTTTACAAGTTGTTGAGGCTCTAAAGTTTTGAGCTTTTCCACCACATTCTCTTGAGTCTTAGCTAACTCTTCTATTAAAACCTCATGCCCTTGTTTATCAGTAACAACATACTATTGAGCATTATCACCAATGTCAATCTCCATATCATTACCCATTTCCTCCCTTAAACCATCATCCAAACCATCAGCAACACTTTCATCCAAGTTCTTAGCCTCCACTGAATTCTCTGTTTCATTCCTCCCCTGTTTGGAAGCATCGTCTTCCAAACTATCAGCATCATCAGAAGAATTAACAACCTGAGCTATCCCACCTTCTTGAGTCTCTTGAATTTGGAAGTTCTTGACCTCTTTTTACCCTTCAAATGTTGCACCTGCTTCTTCAACCTTTTGATCTCCTTGGCTTTTGAAGCTGACACCTTTTGAAGGTCAAGAACCTTAGTCTCCAAATTGTTGCATTTGATCTCCAAAGTGGTACATTTTCCATCAATTCATCAAGGAGTTTCAGTCTATCCTCACTACTTCAACCTGTATTACCTGGTCCGAGAGGTGGATCACTGGAAATGTCATGTTGTACAGTTGTGTCATCCATCAATTCCTCGGTTACATTTCTATCATCATCACTTTAGTCTATGTTATCTGACCTGAGAGGTGAATCAATGGATGTAAACCCAGCATCAAACCTAGTTTGATCATCTGAGCCTCCTTTATTTGCCATGTGGCTAGGATTACCATCACCTGTTTCAGGTTCAAAAGAACCTTCCACATTAGATGTTGCCAGGTTTGGGGTTTTACTTATGTTATCCCTGTCCTGCTTTGCATCTAAGCTAGTAGCAGTAGGAATAGCCCCTCCCCTCATGTCCTCTCCATCACCTAGGACAACCTCACATGGTTCATCTATCCTAACACTAGCCTGAGGTAGCTCAGTGTTCTTTGTGGCTTTCCTATGTTTATAGGAGTTGGACTTTTCATGGTATCATTCAAACACTACCAACCTAACTCTTAGATTTTTGGGACCTCAACAAAATAAAAGTATATCTTTTATAATTAAAACTCTGATAATTATGAATGATAACTAAATTTTCAAAACGTCTCTTTTCGAGTCGTTTTATATTACTGTATCTGTGATTCTATGAAGTAATACCCCAAACACTTTATCCGATGCGATCAGTGAAAAATGGGGGTGTTACAACTTCTTAAGAACTTTAAGTTGAGGTCTTCCTTTTCCACCTCAATTCCAAACACTGTGAGTTGTGTAACAATCTTTTGAAGCCTTGTGAAGATGTTGTCAATGGATTCATTATTTGTTGAACAAAAAATTTCATAGGTCTATTTCAACAAGGTCTTCTGTGTCTTCTTGGTGGAATCATTACCACCAAAAACATTGCAGATCTCCTCAAATAAGGTCTTTGTAGTCTTGTACTTGCTGAAGGCTAAAACTTGATCCCTAGGAAGGGTCATTAGCTATAAACCTCTGGCCTTCAGATCATTCTTCTTCTGAAGTCTTTCAACATATGTGACTGGTCTAGTATTTAACTTTTGTACTACCTTGCCATCAATAGTTTCTGTGGTAGTACCAAGTTTAAAGGAATCACCAAACATAATGATCTCCCAAAGTTCATAGTCTTGCACCATAAAGAATTGTTCAATCATTAGTCTCCACATCTCAAAGTCATTGAGTTTAAGCTTAGGAAGCTTAGCAGCAATGTTGGTCTGACTAGTCTCTGTCTCTATTGAATCTTGTGAGTGAACTTCGGATCTTCTAAATCAAAGTATCAAAGCCTGGTTCTGATACCACTTGACGGATCTAAACACACCCTGATTTGTGTTAGAATGATACTTTGAATTATACTACCAAGTATGTGGAATCTACTTAGTAATACTTAGAAGTTTGTTTGTAAGTAAAACAGTTGTATATGAATGAGAACAATATGTAAACCAAACTGTTAGCTCCAATATTATTAAGAATAATAATACGAGTGGTCTTTGTATAACTAGGGTTACAACCTTGAAACTCTAAGAAAAACGTATCTCAAACCATAACCTAGGACCTTCTTTTATAGCACAAGAAGTCCTCTTTTACAAGATATGTATAAGTCTAATAGAATAAGATATACACAAAATCTATTCTATATTTATCTATACAAGTTTCCTAACAATTATCCTTACAGCAGTGGTAATAATATGTACTAGCAGTGGTAATGAGTTCCCACTGCTAGTGCATTCTTCAGCAGTTAATCTCCATACTTAGCCGTGGTAACTGTTAGTGTAATTCTCAACATGATGTCTTCTTGAGGAACTGCATATCCAACAAGATTTAGATGGCTTACAAGCTTATGAAGCCTGTTATAAGTACCATCCATGCTTTCTCCACTTAAAGAAGTGAAGTTCTCAAATTGATGTTTCAGTAAATTCTTCTTTGACTTTTTGTAGAGTAAAACCCATAATTCCATAATATGTTAAAATTACCAAAATGCCCCTAATGTTTAAAAATTTCAATAAAACACTTATATTTTAATAAAACACTTATATAAACACCAAATAAATCACAAACACTTAGTAATTGCCAACCTATGACATATGATAATCTTTATATGTACACTATAATATTCTAAATGTCATAAAAATATTTGTCACAATTCTTTTATTTAATTTGGGCCGAAAATACATGTTAATGTATACTTTTAAATTATTTTAAATGCATAAATTAATTATAAGATCAAGATAAATTTGGAAATGGTTTGAAATCAGCTAATGGACCGAGATTTACTCCCCAATCTCATCTATATACACGGTATGGCTATATTTTAATAAAACATTTATATTTTAATAAAACACTTATATAAACACCAAATAAATCACAAACACTTAGTAATTGCCAACCTATGACATATGATAATCTTTATATGTACACTATAATATTCTAAATGTCATAAAAATATTTGTCACAATTCTTTTATTTAATTTGGGCCGAAAATACATGTTAATGTATACTTTTAAATTATTTTAAATGCATAAATTAATTATAAGATCAAGATAAATTTGGAAATGGTTTGAAATCAGCTAATGGACCGAGATTTACTCCCCAATCTCATCTATATACACGGTATTGCTATATTTCTATTTTGCAAAATTAAAAACCCTAAAAATAAAACCCCAAAAACACATAGCGGCGCATAAGAATTTTTGGAGGCTCTTGGGTATTTTTATGGGTTATGTTTGAAGCTTAATAACGTGGGAAAAATATTGGTTTGGGTCGAGGTTGATCGTGTGAAGCTGTGAGATTTATTTGGTTTGAATTATTGTAGCCGAGTGGATCAAAATCCTTTTTCATCCATCCATTCGTTCCTATATTTTTTTGGTATTTTCTTATCATCCTACATATCACATATCATCAATATAAAATGATAAAATCGGCTCATGCATTGTATATTAATCATACAAATTAAAATAAAGCGAAAACCCTAAAATGGTGCAAAATTGATAATCGGCCTATATGCATTTTTGGTGGTTCGAATATATTTTTTTGCTTTGTCTATCTGTATAATCAATCTATATAAAATACGTTTACATTTATTAGAAGCTTGGAATAATTGTTTTGAATTATGTTTGTTTCATGCGATCGTAAAAAAAATAATAATAATAATAAAGAGAAGAAAACTAGGGTTTACGAATTAGGGTTTATGTTTTCTGGTTTGGTGATGTTAGTGTAATGTTATAATTAATTTGTAATGATTGATATGATGATTGTGGGATTAGGATTAGGTTTTTGTTGTGTTTTATTTGTACCAATTGTAAAAATAAGACAAATAGAAGGGTGTGTTTGGTAAACTTCTAAACTTGCTGGATATTTTTGAAACTTATTTTGGACCAGGGGCAAATAGTATAAAATGTTACTTAAAGGGTATGATGTGCTAATTTGGTAAATTGAAGACTTATTTGTAATTGTTATAATTAAATGGGTTGTTTTGCAAATTATTGAAATTAAAGGACTATTTATGTAATTATTATAAATCAGTTTATTATGATATGAGGACTAAAATGGTAATTTTGTTTTACTTGGTGGACTTATGTGGTTACATGCTTAATTATGTGGTTTATACGTTAATTTGGTAATTATAAGGGTTAAATTGTAAATTGTGAAACTTAAGGGTTAAAAATGTAAATATATGATATTCTAATTTAAATGAATTAGAGGGACCAGAAGTGTAAATTGTTGATACTTGATGGACTTGTATGGTTATTTGATGAATTATATTGTTTATATGTTAATTATATGTTTTTAAAGGGCTGAATTGTAAATGTTATAACTTGAGGGACTAAAATGGTAAATATGACATTTTGAGCATGGTACGACCTGGAATAATTGTTAGAGGTTGTTCTTGTCAATTTTGGATAGTTGTGGTGCTTGTTTGATAATTATATTAGTTTGTGGTTTAATATTGGAAATATGTTTAATTAAGGGTTTAATATGTAACCTTTATAACTAAAAGGGTGTAAAGTGTAAATTGATATATGTGACATGTATGACTTATTTTATTGTGTTCTAATGTGAATTATTTCATTGGTGACCCTTGAATTGTGAAATTGGCACTTTTAACCCTAAACTATATTAAAGTTACAAAAGAAACCCTAATCTTGGAAATTTAACATAAAATCATACCTTTAACTTATATTAAGGTAAGAACTTGCTAAAATGGTTAAAATGACTTAAATGAACATGTTTATAAATAGAAACTTGTTATTTATGGAAAACTTACTAAATATGGAAAGTTACCAAAAAATAGAAAGCTGCTAAATATGGAAAATTTCTAAAAATGGAAGGGTAACTAAAAGATGTATTTTAAGCAAATTAAAACTCTTCATAATCCGTATCCACTTCTCTTCTAGGTTCAGTGAAGCGGGAGTGATCCGTCTCTCTCTTTGTGATTTGTGACCTTGCTATTGCTTTGGACTGAGGTACAGATATTCCGTACTCTTTCAGTAGGAGTGCACATTTATCTCTCTTGACCTTGTCTTTGACTTGATTATCGTATTATGACCTCCGTTTGGCTTTGGTTTTGATCCTTCGTACATGACCCTATGATTGATGTGTTTCACCGAAAATTGTGATCCTATCGTTATTCGTTTGAACCCTTGTGACCCGTTCGATAACCTTTTGTGACCTAAATCTTTGAAACTTTGTGAGACCTTGGGTATTCTTTGGGATATTGTAACGGGAGATAAAACCCTTGTGAGACTTGAATGTTCTTTTCGGGTAATACAACGGAAGGTGAAATTCTTTTCTTAATTATGATATGGAAATAATTAAAGGATAACTATTTTATAACGACACTTTTAATATGATTTAAGACCACTTACTTATGGGACCTTATAAATTCATACAGACCACTTTTGAAGGATATTGGATGAAAACCTTTAATAAATATCACTTTTATAAATGTCATCTTTTGGAAGATCTCTTCTAAATGAATCTTGTTATAAACCTTTTTAAATGGGATTGTACTACGAACCTTTAAAACTAGTGATGGAAACCCGCTAAATTGAACTTTGTTTTAAACTCTCATTATGACCCTTTGATTTATGAACTATGGGATTTCGGGACTTGGAATAGTGAACCTTGTGGATTAGGAACTTTGGCTTTGACCTCTCTATTTTGACCCATTGATACTACATCCTTTATCGACCCTTTGACATTGATCCTTTGATATTGACCTATGATACCGAACCTTGATACTGAATCTTTGACATTATTCCTTCGACCTACCTCTTGATATTGGCCTATGATCTATTGATAATGACCTTTGGGTATTTGAACCTTTGGGTATTGGACCTTTGATATTAAACTTTTGATATTGAACCTTGACCCTTCAGTATTTACCCGGGGTATTACTTGTTGTAGAGTAGCCACAACCATAGCATTTATGCACCAATGTTATGTACTCTAGTGTAGTTGGAGAGATGTACTACGCCGTCCCCGATCTACTATTGACTACTGCTTTAATTGTGATTGTTATTGGCCTACGGGGGCGTATGGATGCATCCTAGATTTGTATTGTATTTTTTGATTGATTGATTGATTATTGGAGCTACTACATTGTCTACATTGCTACATATTGTATTGGTGACTGGGTATGCGTGCATTGCAACCCCTCACATATTGGGAGTTGATCACTTCATATTGGGCTACTATTGTATTGTATTGTATTGATTGGCCTTGGGTAAAATACTGAAAACTTACATACAATATACCTTACACTTAACTATGTCATCTTTTGATTACCCTTTTGGATACCACATATTCCTAATTCCTTGTTTATTCCCTACTCTATTGTATTGCTTTACTATTTGTTCATATCTGTTCACTGAGCTTTTTATGCTCAACCGCTTTCTTTTCCATGCGGCAGGTTTAGTAGGAAGCTGGGTTGTGGATGAGAGATCTTATTTTAGGCTTAGAAGACTTCACCCTGATTAGCTACTGGCTGGACTTAGAGTGGTTTAGAAGTAATTGATGTTGGGCTTAGTTTAGTTTGTTGCCCTTTTGTAGTTTGTATTTTATTTAGTTTTCTATTGTAACCCTTGTAAACTTTGTTGGTAATGTATCTCCATTTTACTTGTGTTCTGATTTGACTCCATAATGTTAAACTTTAGCCCTTTTTGGGTTGAGGTGTTACAAAATGGCATCAGAGACAGGTTTGTATCGGCGGATGCAACATCCGTAGAGCTTAGGCTATGACCTGTGTGTTTTGGACCATTAGGCTTCCACTGTAGGTACTTAGGAAACCACTTTGAGAACTTGCTTTAGGAATCCCCTATATGAACTTAAGTTTTGACCCGTAAGGAATGGGTAGACTTTAAGAGATTTCTTATGTATCTTTGCTTCCGCATTACTCTAATTCGTGCCTTATGTTTAACTATGCCTTTTGGAATCATCCTTTTGGAGTTAGAGATTTTGCACCACCTAAGTTTACCACAAGTAAGTTGAAAGGCATTTAAGATTGCATGGTAATGCATAACGCTAATTTGATTTTATCTTCGATCTCTAATCTATTTGTTAATCCTTTTGACATCTCTTTGGGCATTCTGAGAATCTACATGGCGATGACGTGTTTGATGCACTCTATGTTCGTATCTTGCTTTTGGTGAATCCTCTGTAAGTATTCTGACATTATTTGATTTTTTTACTCATCTCTTCCATCTCTAAGAAGTCGGGTGGTGTTTAACCACGAGTATAAGAGTATCTCTTTCCCTTCGGAACGATAAAATCTGCTATGTTAATCTGCCTTTCTTTGGAAAGCCAACTTCGATTTTATTTTGATATGTGGTTGGTTGTTTAAGCGTTCGAGATGCTGACAACTGTTCTGCGATGTCTCACCGTGATGTATTGAACTGTTTTGAAAATCCTCTACCATGATTCCTATCATTGAACTTTTGCTATCATTATTTTCTCTAGAGACTCGTACGTTACTTTCGCGGTTATGAAGTTCTCTTGCACCTATTGTGTTCACCGAGGAATGAACATTACTGTGTGAATTATCTTTGGTACCCTGTAATTTCGGATACGATAACCTCCACGTTTCCTACCGGAGGATGGAACTGGATAGAACCTGAAGATGATAGACAACGGTAACTACCCTGGAAAGTTGATGACATACCTCGCAAGACGGAAGAGTGGACGAGCAGAACGCAGGAACCTGGACAAGACGGTGAACCTGGAGATGATGAAGAACATACAGTCTCACTTCCCTATTCATCTTAGTCGTACTAAGATGAATTGAGAGTGGAAGCAGACTGGATGATGAGGAGATTGAAGATCGTACCAGAGATTCACATTCCAAGAAGAAACTGCAAGAGGCTTGAGGAACTAAAATCTATTTAATGACTTCGTTTCACTCTCAGATTGGAAGATGGACGAAGACTGATTACTCAGACATAAGAAGATTCTGAATAGACGAATTCTTGAAATGAACCTTATGATGGGGTAATTGATGCCTTAGCGATATGTTTCTTTCTGATGATGATTGTTTGATTTTGTTACGTCGACCTCGTTTTATTATTGATCTTTGAATAGGACTAACCCAGGAGTTAGTTGGACTGTTAGGTGGATTAGTTTCACTGATTGAGATAAAGTATGATCATCATGGGGGCATATTTATATGATGCTAGTATTATGACGCCTGGCCAACGTGATAATACTTACATCATATAACGTGCACTTGTTGTGTTCATAGGATGTCTTGAGAAGTGCCTTAGTGGAGACCTAGATTTCTTTTTTCGTTTTCGATGATCTCCGAATTTTGAGACCTTAGGATTCTTTTGATCGGTACATTGATCTGCCTTATCGCCGCACATTTTGATACATTTGGATACGTGTCACGTGATTGTTTGACTTCGATATATTGATTAAATCCTAAGTTCCATTTGTAGAGCTCCCTCCCATTTAATGTTATCGGTTGTTGCATGGGAATTGCACCAGACTTTACCTCTCGAGGGATCTCGAGAAGCTTACAACCCCCACCAGGAAGTGTACCTGATCGTTGTAGTATAGTATAGTGACAAGTACCGGGGGATTGATCGTTCAACTTGGGAATAGTGTCGCTAGGATTAGAAAACCTAAAGACTAGGTATAGAGATGAGGGATGATTCTTTTTGTATTTTTTATATTTTATAAAAGCAAGTAAAAATCTCGGTTTTTGAAGGAGTAGGCGGAATTAGTTACTAATCAACTAACCCAATTACTAAGATGCAATCAAAATAAAATACTAAAAATGAAAATAAACTAAATTAAGATAGAGGTGTGAGCAATATATGGAAGAATTGTGTTTACTTAGGTTTCACTACACCCTAGATATATTTTACAGGTTAATTACTTGTTAGAGTTGCGTGGATGATGGATTGTATTCCTTAATACCATTCATGGGGTGGCGTACTTACTTCCCCAATCCTATAAGCTCCTACTTCACTCCTATGTCGAGCCGGCTAAGAAGCTCCTAACATGGGATCACTAGAATTCGCTCATGCATTAAATACAATCATAAAAACCTAGTACACATCGGTTCATGTTTCTTAAGACGTTCAAGCAAGTTACACAATGGAGATCTGCCAGTTTTCTTAAGCCTAACATTGAAATCATTCATCCATTACAACTATAAATGAGCAATCAACCTATAATCAACATCTAGGTTTCATTACATCTAAGCAAACACATGAAAGATCTAGCCTAGCATGTTAAAATCAAGACAAGCATAAGATATATTCAAACAACACATAGACATATTAAATGAATTGAAAGAGGACTTATCTTAATTGAATATGAAAGGTTTCAAGGGGTGAAAACCCTTGAAAATACTGTTAAAAACGACATAGGGTTTATTAGGTTCGACCCTAGTATTCTCCACACCAGTTCCTCTCTTAATGAATGAAAATTAGAAAAGTATATATAGATTTTGTGAGGTGACGGCGTCAAGAGTAAATTTCTGACGCCGTCATCTCGCCGCCAATAAACTCTTCGGACTGCCTAGATCTAGGTTTGACGCCGTCACGTGTATTCCATTGGCAGGCCGTCACCAAAATTACTCTTGACGCCCTTCTCTTGACGCCTTCAGGTTTTCTCTGGGTCGTCATGGATTTTACTCCTGACGCCGTCAAAATTTCCTTCTTGACGCCGTCAGGTACTGTTCTCAGCATGGAAAATTAAGTCATTGCCGTTTTCTTCACTTTTATGCTCCAAAAACGTCCAAAATGCTTCCTTTTCCAGAATTCACTCCCAAAGTACCTAAAATCACAAAAGGAACGATTTAGGGCAATATTTGATCAAATAAATTCAATTCCGGGCTTAAATGACCCCCTAAAAACGGTTCATTTTTCGCCTCATCATATACCCTTAAACTTGAGATTTGCTTGTCCTCAAGCAAATGCGCTTTTATTCTAATCAAAATACAAGTTAGGGGTCATTTAACACTAATATAAAAGTAATTACAACAAATAATCATTCCTGTAATACCTCAAATTCTAAAAGATGTCAAATGACCAAAATGCCCTTGAGTTTAAAATTTTGTAAAATAATAATAATTAATATCAAATAAAACCCTAGAAATGGGAATTTGGCCACATATGATCAAAATAAAATATGTAAGGTAAAATATGACATTTTTGTAAACATGAGAAAAATAAAAATTCTGTATAAATTAAATAAAAATTGAATTTTAATTAATTATATATATAAATATTATTTAAAATAGAAAAAAATCCTAAAATAATTAGGAAACTTATGTAATCTTTTATGTAGGACTTATCCTAATATTTATACTGCTAAAACAAATCTTATATTGTATATATATCACATAAATCACGTTTTATAAATTTTATAAACCCTAAAAACAATTTTAAGCATTAACCGACTCTAAAAACCCTTATAAGTCGACAAAAAAATTATGGAGCTCTCACATATTTTTAGTAGAAGTTTTATAAACCTAAGAACACAAGAAAAATAGTGGCGAGGCTGTGGGTTCGATGGTGTAAGCTTTGGAGATTTATTGGTGTCGATTTAATCAAGCCGAGAAAAGAAAATTCAAGCAGCTCCATACGTGTCTTCTAAAATCTTTTGGGTTTTTTTCTAACACTTTATATATCATATAAAATCAGTATAAAATAGTAGAATCAAACCATGCATGATTATCTGATAGTATGAATTTTTATGAGTTATAAACCCTAAATCGAACATAAATTATGAATTTGGCTAAAAAGAATTTTATGAGCCAAGTTTGTATTTTTCTCAAGACCTATAAGTATCATGTAACACTTGAAAAATATGTTTGATAATTTTTGAAGCCTATATTAATTATTGTGGAATTTTGATATAATCGGCTAAATAGTAAAAAGAAAATAAAAAGGAAAATGGTGAATTAGGATTAGGGTTAGGGTTTTTAGTATGGGATCTGGTCATTAATGAGGTTTTTAAGGTTATAATTAATGTGGTAATGATTGGGTAATCTAGGGTTATGGTTTGGTGGTTTATTATATAAACCGATTGTGTTTTTTTTTTTTTTTTTAAATAAAGGGTATGTTTTGTAAATTGCAAAGCTTGAGGATTTATTTTGTATACTTTAATAATTAAGGGTAAATCGTATAATAATTAGTAGAAGGGTATAATGTGCTATTTTTGATATTTAAAAGGTTTATTTGGTAAATTATATAATTAAGGAGTTTAAATTGTAATTCTGTAACTTAAAGGGTGTAAAGTGTAAATTACTAAAACATAAGGATTAATTTGTAAAATATTAAAGTTAAGGGACTAACTTGGATAATATATAAAACTTATGATATTTAAAACCCTATACTTTAATATAAGTACACTTTAAATCCTAAAACCATATTAACAAGTTATTAAATATTTAACCTAAATATTTATGTAAACCCTAAAACTAATATGGAATATGAAAAAGTAAATGATCAAATAAGTTATTAATGAATAATACATCCTGTGTAGATTTCTGAAGAAGAGTACTATTCCGTTATTTGATCTCTGTCAGCTTTGCTTTTGTTCGAGGTACGGATATTCTGACCTTATCCTTAAGGTTTCCATTGTGATATGAACCTTTGATATGAACTTTATGTTTGAACCTTACTATGATAAACATTTGCTATGAACCTTTGACATGAACCTTTGTTATCTGAACCATTTGTTTGACCCTTTTCTTACATGAGCTTCACTAGGCATGGGGGTTCGATGTCCGTGTCATAGATGCACCTATGGCATGACTCTAGGGCAGTAGAGTGATGTTCTGCCACGTCCCTTCCGTTATATATGAATGTGCACTAATTTTTAGGGGCGTATGGATGCATCCTAGATCTGTTTTCTGTTATGATATGATATGATTCTGTTTAGTGACTGGTTGTACGTGCAATGTACTCCTTTCACTTCCGGTACATTGGAGCTAGCTACTCCTTGTACAATTTATGATTTGACGGTGATATGATATTGATATGTTTCTGAGCTTATGGTATATTCTGATTCTGTTTATACAGTTGACTGTATAGATTCCTTATTTAACCTACACATTATATTTTCGTATTATCTGCTAAACCTAAATATGTTTCCCCAAATTATATATCTGTTCTTCAGCATTTATTTCAGTTTACTTTTGCTATATCCGTTAACTGAGCTTTCGTAGCTCAGCCGCATTTCTTTTCTCCGCGGCAGGTATTCAAGATAGCTTTTGGGATAGTTTTCTGGGCTTGAGTGTAGAACTGAGTAAAGAAGTTGACCATAGTTATTTGAAGTAAGTTATTTATGTAAGTTTTCTGCTTTTGATCTGTCTGTTTGTTCTGATGTAAACCCATAATTTGTGACATTTTTACCCTTGTCGGGTTGGGGTGTTATAGTTCCACTAAAGACCAAAGACAAGCACGGAGGTCATACACTAGCACCTCACAAATAGTGTTTAGATACTCACATCTCTCAGGTGTAATAAAGTATATATCACAATATGGAAATGGAAAACATCTCTCACTACCTGTCATAGCAAAATAGATTACCATAGGCTTGGGAAAGGATCAAACCTCCACCACATGGCGTAAGTACCTAGGATAAACTATCAAAGAGGTCTTTTTAAAGGGTTATAACGTTAGGTGTAGGGATATGGAATACACGGTTTTGTTGGATATAGGCAGTCTTTACTGGTGGTGAGTTAACGATGTTGGTTAATTACATGTACAATATGGCGTTGCTAAGCCAAGACTAGACTCGACTTAAGCTAATAAATAAAAAATAACAAAAACATAGAATGAAACGGGATGGTAGTCCGTATGTTTTCTCTCTCTCTCTCTTTTTTTTTTTTTTTTTTTAATTTTTTTTCTCTTTTTTTTATTATATTTATTTATTTATTTTTGCATACACTTTTACCCTACCATCAAAAATAATACATCATAGGGAATGAATATTCCCCTTACACTTGAATTTTTGCATACTTTACAATAAACTAATCTAATGACTCGAATTAAGATAATCAAAACACTTGGAGTACTTTTAAGATTAACGCACATATGGGGGTAATAATATGATGTTCTTCCCCATTACTCCATAACATAAGTACTTTACCCATGAGTCCCAATCGTCCCAAAACAATATGTACAAGGATATGACTCGACTTAGCAACCATGTAATCAATTAGATAATTAACTAAGGGCTTAAACATATAACAAAAATGCACTAAAGATGAATGCATACACGGAAGGCTAAGGCGATTTGGGTGTACATTTAACTGGGGTGTAACAAATTCTTCCTTTAAGTAAGATGCTTAAAGTTAGAAACGAAAAGATAGGCTCGGAGGGGTGTACTAGGGGTTTCGTGTACTAAAAATGAGTACAACGCTAATGGTGTGGGAAAAATTAGTTGACTTAACTAGCCAAGTAATATGACTTTAATGGTCAAGTAATCATGAAACGGGTTTAACACAAGGGTGATCATAATGTCTCTTATCATGTAGTAAATCCTACCACACGAATGTAGTCTCACTAGCGGTCTCGGGATGCATCACTAATGCAAGTTCTAGAATCTAAATGCTACCGGTACACTCATAAGCACTAATAGTAGATGCTTTTCCTATCAAATCTAAAGGCGAACCTCACATATTTGGGTGAAAAATTTTTCTGAATGGTACGGTTTTGTGCTAGTCATACAATCTCCTATCCATGAGACGCTTGCTATGGCTAAAGTTTCACTCCTAAATGTTGTAAAAAAATTTAAATTTGGCGCTAAAATTACACTAACAAGTATTTCTCATAGTTTTATTACACATCTACCATCAAACAAACAAACTCAAGCGAAAGTGTATCTGTAAGGTATCATCATTTTACCCTCCCCTTACACTTAGGATGAACATTGTTCCCAATGTTCAAGTAAAGAATGTAAAAGTGAAATAAGTTAAAAGAATGAAATCAAATACTCCCCTGATTCGCTCGGTATGGATAATAAGGTGGCCAGGTTAGATCTTCCTCCAAGAAAATGAACAATCAAAGCTTCCCTTCCAGAATATAAATCATCTTCTTGTCATACATAACCTGTAAAACCTGAGAAAACAGACAAGGCAACCTCGCGTAAAATCGGCAGCAATCTATATATGCTAACAAATCCTAAAAAGCAAAGTAAGATATAATGCTTGTGGAATGATGTTTGCAGATCTCCTGGAGATTATAAAACTAAAGATTCAACAAAAACTTTAAGACTCCGTTAGAAAAACAAAACTGGTAAAATTTCTAGAATTTTACACGTGACGCCATCAGGAATTTCTTCCTGACGCCGTCAGAGGTGACCTGCAGAAATTCTTATGTTAAGTTTCCGGAAAATTTCTGGAAAAACTTGGTCCTACTTCCTGGAAAATCCTGCAAAACATCATTATGACTTGATACAAGCATTTGACTCTAACAAATACGAATATACATTAATATTGTGGAGATTCATGATCGAGTTTGTTTCTTAAAAAACATATTTGGGGTTTCCCCTTACACTTATCTTTTGCGAAATACTTTTGGATGAAGTTAAGACTAAGCCAAACAACAAAATAAAGTATTTTCACTATTTTAGTTTTGAAACATGATCTACCAACAATAAAAATAAAGCATGCATACGGAAGCAAATAACAATCAAACAAAATAAAAATCACACAAAACATGGGTTGCCTCCCAAGAAGCGCTTTTCTTTATTTACAAGTCTTGTAGCTAGACTCAAGGTCATGGGTTACTACGTGACCTCATTGTTGGTTTCACTCTCTAGGTCATCTCCTACACCAGTTTTGTATTCCGGACCTAGTTGCAAGCATTCTTTTTAGAAACCAAGCATCCTATTCATCACATACTTTACTCCTCTACGTCTATCCTCATCATTCCTATAATAAGCCGCTTGCTTTTGTTCCTTTTCTATGTTTGACAGAAGGCGGTACTGCTCAATCTTATAGTGCATTTGGTAGGCAATCTCCTCATTCTCCTCCTTGAACCTAACTATCCCTAAAGTCGTATCATAACTCATCTTAGTGGCCTCAACAAAAGGTTTTCCGAACACTACCTGACTTAGGCAAGCATCTATCACCAGACGAGTATCCTCTACTATCATAAAATCGATCTCATAAGTGAAATTTCTGACAATCACATGTAACCCCTTCACTCTTCCTACAAAATTACTTATCAAATTCTTATTGGGCATCATTCTATAACCAAGTTGTTTCTTCATTACCCAATTATAATAAGTCCTAGTCATGTTATAGGAGATCTAGGATCGATATAAGCTTTCCATATATGCATATGCCCAATGTTGCGTGGTATGTTGATGTTAGAGGGGTCTCCCATTTTGATAAGGGGTATGCCAAGGATATATGGTGTCTCGGGGCCATCGAATAAATCCTTATGATATTCCCGTTCTTCCTTGGTGGGCAACTTATCAAAGTACTCTCCTACAGTCTCTACTTCCTCTAACTCTTCTCCCATATTAACCTCAACTTCCCTAATTTCATCCTTAGTCTCGGTTTCTACTTCAACTTCATCTTTGTCACTTTCTTCTATATCCTTATCTATTGGCTTAATGGTGACAACATTGACAAAGTGGACGCGTTTGGATGACGAGGGGTCCTTGGTCAATTTGTGGTCTAACCTTGAGGTTTCATTAGCTTTATGATCTAGATGTCCAACTGGTTGTTGGCTCTGGTTAGGTATGGGAGTGGATATTGTGGTGATGGTATTTACAAAATGGATTTGTTCTAGGGGTTAACAGGATCTTTCACTTTTGGTGATAGATATTTAAATAGCTTACAAGGACTTTTTATTTTTACAGGAGAAGTTGGCTGATTCATAACGGTAACAGATTTGACCTCTTCAGCTTGAATCGGTTTATTAACAGCATGCTCTTTAATAGCAGTTAACAGATTACAAATCATGTTATTCATATCGGCTTGCTGTTGTCTAAACTTAGCCTCAAGCGTAGAGAGCTGTAATTCTTGAGATAGAATGAACTTTCGCAAGGCATCTTCACAGCTTTGTCTAGGAGTGCTCTGTGGTGGAAAATGCTCGGACAATTCGAGTGGGGAGGAGTAATTGAAGGATACGCTCCGCGTTTGGTACCCTCTAAAATTAGGTTTATCCTTCCATGCTTCATAGGCCTCGTCAAAGTTTCGAGGACCTCGACCAACGTGAGACGATGTGAATTCATTATAAGCGCGTTTTCGAAGCTCCATGCAGTTATGAGTTTCGTGAGGGCCATTACACAATTTACATGAAGAAGCGATTTTGTTCACTTGGCTTGAATGCTCAGGAGCTTCGTAAGATTTCATGAGAAACTTGACTCGACCTTCAAGTTCCATGATCCTACGGTCGGGAGTGCTAGATTTGTTCAAAGGCAAAGATATTGCCTTGACCGTTTTGTTCAAATCACGGGGATCATTCCAACTTTCGTTGTCATAGAGAGCAAGATCTTCTATGAGTTCCCATGATTGTTCCGCACTTAGATCACGTAGCTTGCCACCGGCCGATTGGTCAATGGTTCGCCTTGTGGAGAGATCGATATGGTCATAGAAGATTTGGACTTGGAGCCAAAGATCTATGCCATGATGAGGGACTTTTTGGAGTAAGTCCTTGAATCGAGTCCATGGTTCATATAGAGTTTCACCTTGACGTTGTTGGAACATCAAGATATCATTTCTAAGCTTGGTAGTTCTCCCCGATGGGAAAAATTGAGCAAGGAAACGAGTGGTGAGATCATCTCATGAGGTGATGGATCCCGCGGGTAAACGCTCAAGCCATTGACTAGCTTGATCACGTAGAGAGAATTGGAATAGACGTAATCGGGTTGACTCTCTAGCTGTAGCATCAAGGTCTATAGAATCTACGATTTTAAGGAAGTCCTTGAGATGTTGATTTGGATCTTCAGAACGAAGTCCATGGAATTCACATCCGCTTTGCACCAACCGGATGGTGTCGGATCGCAAGGGAGACACATTGGCTCCTTGGGTGAGCTCAATGGTGTTTCGATAGCCTTGGTGGCTCGGTCGGGAATACTCTCCTAGGGTTCGGGGCCTAAGAGGTTGATTAGCTAGTGGTGGGTTTTGTGGGTGGTCTTGTTGTGGTGGGTTGATGGGTTCAAAGATGTAACCATCGTCCATGATGTCGGATGGCGAAGAGTTACGAACAAAAACACGAAGAAATAAGATATACTAAAGAGAACCTAAAAATAAAAATAAAATCTTACTAGAAAGGAATCTAGCAAGTAGACCTAATAAAAAGAAATCCTAACCTAGACAATAACTATTCCCCAGGCTGCGGCGTCAAAAACTTGATGCGTGGGAATTGCACCAGGCTTTACCTCTCGAGGGATCTCGAGAAGCTTACAACCCCCACCAGGTAGTGTACTTGATCATTGTAGTTTAGTATAGTGACAAGTACCGGGGGATTGATCGTTCAACTTGGGAATAGTGTCGCTAGGATTAGAAAACCTAAAGACTAGGTCTAGAGATGAGGGATGATTCCTTTTGTATTTTTTATATTTTATAAAAGCAAGTAAAAATCTCGGTTTTTGAAGGAGTGGGCGGAATTAGTTGCTAATCAACTAACCCAATTACTAAGATGCAATCAAAATAAAATACTAAAAGTGAAAATAAACTAAATTAAGATAGAGGTGTGAGCAATATATGGGAGAATTATGTTTACTTAGGTTTCACTACTCCCTAGATATCTTTTATAGGTTAATTACTTGTTAAAATTGCGTGGATGACGGATTGTATTCCTTAATACCAGTCATGTGGTGGCGTACTTACTTCCCCAATCCTATAAGCTCCTACTTCACTCCTATGTCGAGCCGGCTAAGAAGCTCCTAACATGGGATCACTAGAATTTGCTCATGCATTAAATACAATCATAAAAACCTAGTACACATTGGTTCATGTTTCTTAAGACGTTCAAGCAAGTTACACAATGGAGATCTGCCAGTTTTCTTAAGCCTAACATTGAAATCATTCATCCATTACAACTATAAACGAGCAATCAACCTATAATCAACATCTAGGTTTCATTACATCTAAGCAAACACATGAAAGATCTAGCCTAGCATGTTAAAATCAAGACAAGCATAAGATATATTCAAACAACACATAGACATATTGAATGAATTGAAAGAGGACTTATCTTAATTGAACAAGAAAGATTTCAAGGGGTGAAACCCCTTGAAAATACTGTTAAAAATGACCTAGGGTTTATTAGGTTCGACCCTAGTATTCTCCACACTAGTTCCTCTCTTAATGAATGAAAAATAGAAAAGTATATATAGATTTTGTGAGGTGACGGCGTCAAGAGTAAATTTCTAACGCCGTCATCTCGCCGCCAATAAACTCCTCGGACTGCCTAGATCTGGGTTTGACGCCGTCACGTGTATTCCATTTGCAGGCCATCACCAAAATTACTCTTGACGCCTTCAGGTTTTCTCTGGGTCGTCATGGATTTTACTCCTGACGCCGTCAAAATTTCCTTCTTGACGCCGTCAGGTACTGTTCTCAGCATGGGAAATTAAGTCTTTGCCGTTTTCTTCACTTTTATGCTCCAAAAACGTCTAAAATGCTTCGTTTTCCAGATTCACTCCTAAAGTACCTAAAATCACAAAAGGAACGATTTAGGGCAATATTTAATCAAATAAATTCAATTCCGGACTTAAATGAACCCCTAAAAACGGTTCATTTTTCGCCTCATCATCGGTCAACTTATCTTCAATTTATATGAAATTGATTTCAGCCACACCTATGCCTTGCTATGTATACGCTCCTCATGGTCGATGAATTCATTTCATGATGATCTGTTATGTGTTAAAATATGAAGTTTTGGACTCTGAGAATCAAGATCTGTCGAATTGAGAAAATACTGTTGGAGGTTGTTTTGAAGACGAAACTAATTGTGAATCTAAAGAGTTAGACTTATATATGTCACCTTCATCGTGCTATCTTCCAATACATTCTCATCTGACTAGTTCAATTCCTTGTTCGCGAATGGAATACCCACCCAATCCTACATCATCATTTGGATATCTTTTATATGGATATGATTGTCATCGGTTACTTTCGAAATGTGATTCTTTTGATTTGGATTCTACGTGATATGCCTTCTATGGGGAAACCAAAACCATCTTTGAATCGTTAAAATCAAGTCTTGGGAAACAAGAACACTCTGTTCGTTGAAATCCTTCAAGTCTGAATTTGTACGAGTTAAACTACTCATTTCTGTTCGTAGTTTGATGTACCTTCGTTTGTTTTGCCACCTTACCTTTGCATTTTCGAGGACGAAAATACTTTTTGAGGGGGGAATAGTTGAAAAACCCATAATTCCATAATATGTTAAAATTACCAAAATGCCCCTAATGTTTAAAAATTTCAATAAAACACTTATATTTCAATAGAACACTTATATAAACACCAAATAAATCACAAACACTTAGTAATTGGCAACCTATGACATATGATAATTTTTATATGTACACTATAATATTCTAAATGTCATAAAAAATATTTGTCACAATTCTTTTATTTAATTTGGGCCGAAAACACATGTTAATGTATACTTTTAAATTATTTTAAATGCATAAATTAATTATAAGATAAAGATAAATTTGGAAATGGTTTGAAATCAGTTAATGGACCGAGATTTACTCCCCAATCTCATCTATATACACGGTATTGCTATATTTCTATTTTACAAAATTAAAAACCCTAAAAATAACACCCCAAAAACACATAGCGGCGCATAAAATTTTTTGGAGGCTCTTGGGTATTTTTATGGGTTATGTTCGAAGCTTAATAACGTGGGAAAAATATTGGTTTGGGTCGAGGTTGATCGTGTGAAGCTGTGAGATTTATTTGGGTCGAATTATTGTAGCCGAGTGGATCAAAATCCTTTTTGATCCATCCATTCGTTCCTATATTTTTTTGGTATTTTCTTATCATCCTACATATCACATATCATCTATATAAAATGATAAAATTGACTCATGCATTGTATATTAATCATACGAATTAAAATAAAGCGAAAACCCTAAAATGGTGCAAAATTGATAATCGGCCTATATGCATTTTTGGTGGTTCGAATATATTTTTTGCTTTGTCTATCTGTATAATCGATCTATATAAAATACGTTTACATTTATTAGATGCTTGGAATAATTGTTTTGAATTATGTTTGTTTCATGCAATCGTATAAAAAAATAATAAAGAGAAGAAAACTAAGGTTTACGAATTAGGGTTTATGTTTTTTGGTTTGGTGATGTTAGTGTAATGTTATAATTAATGTGTAACTATTGGTATGATGATCATGGGATTAGGATTAGGTTTTTGTTGTGTTTTATTTGTACCGACTGTAAAAATAAAATAAATAGAAGGGTGTGTTTGGTAAACTCCTAAACTTGCTGGATATTTTTGAAACTTATTTTGGACCAGGGGAAAATAGTAGAAAATGTTACTTAAAGGGTATGATGTGCTAATTTTGTAAATTGAAGGCTTATTTGTAATTGTTATAATTAAATGGGTTGTTTTGCAAATTATTGAAATTAAAGGACTATTTATGTAATTATTATAAATCGGTTTATTATGATATGAGGACTAAAATGGTAATTTTGTGATACTTGGTGGACTTATGTGGTTACATGGTTAATTATGTGGTTTATACGTTAATTTGGTAATTATAAGGGTAAAATTGTAAATTATGAAACTTAAGGGTTAAAAATGTAAATATATGATATTCGACTTTAAATGAATTAGAGGGACCAGAAGTGTAAATTGTTTATACTTGATGGACTTGTATGGTTATTTGATGAATTATATTGTTTATATGTTAATTATATGTTTTTAAAGGGCTAAATTGTAAATATTATAACTTGAGGGACTGAAATGGTAAATATGACATTTTGAGCATGGTACGACCTGGAATAATTGTTAGAGGCTGTTCTTGTCAATTTTGGATAGTTGTGGTGTTTGTTTGATAATTATATTAGTTTGTGTTTTAATATTGGAAATATGTTTAATTAAGGGTTTAATATGTAACCTTTATAACTAAAAGGGTGTAAAGTGTAAATTGATATATGTGACCTGTATGCCTTATGTTACTATGTTCTAATGTGAATTATTTCATTGGTGACCCTTGAATTATGAAATTGGCACTTTTAACCCTAAACTATATTAAAGTTGCAAAAGAAACCCTAATCTTGGAAATTTAACATAAAATCATACCTTTAACTTATATTAAGGTAAGAACATGCTAAAATGGTTAAAATGACTTAAATGAACATGTTTATAAATAGAAACTTGTTATTTATGGAAAACTTACTAAATATGGAAAGTTACCAAAAATAGGAAGCTGCTAAATATGGAAAATTTCTAAAAATGGAAGGGTAACTAAAAGAGGTATTTTTAGCAAATTAAAACTCTTCATAATCTGTATCCACTTCTCTTCTAGGTTCAGTGAAGCGGGAGTGATTTGTCTCTCTCTTTGTGATTTGTGACCTTGTTATTGCTTTGGATTGATGTACAGATATTCCGTACTCTTTTAGTAGGAGTGCACATTTCTCTCTCTTGACCTTGTCTTTGACTTGATTATCGTGTTATGACCTCCGTTTAGCTTTGGTTTTGATCCTTCGTACTTGACCCTATGATTGATGTGTTTCACCGAAAATTGTGATCCTATCGTTATTCGTTTGAACCCTTGTGACCCGTTCGATAACCTTTTGTGACCTAAATCTTTGAAACTTTGTGAGACCTTGGGTATTCTTTGGGATATTGTAACAGGAGATAAAACCCTTGTGAGACTTGAATGTTATTTTCGGGTAATACAACGGAAGGTGAAATTCTTTTCTTAATTATGATATGGAAATAATTAAAGGAGAACTATTTTATAACGACACTTTTAATATGATTTAAGACGACTTACTTATGGGACCTTATAAATTCATATAGACCACTTTTGAAGGATAGTGGATGAAAACCTTTAATAAATATCACTTTTATAAATGTCAACTTTTGGAAGATCTCTTCTAAATGAATCTTGTTATAAACCTTTTTAAATTGGATTGTACTACGAACCTTTAAAACTAGTGATGGAAACCCGCTAAATTGAACTTTGTTTTAAACTCTCATTATGACCCTTTGATTTATGAACTATGGGATTTTGGGACTTGGAATAGTGAACCTTGTGGATTGGGAACTTTGGCTTTGACCTCTCTATTTTGACCCATTGATACTACATCCTTGATCGACCCTTTGACATTGATCCTTCAACATTGATCCTTTGATATTAACCTATGATATCGAACCTTGATACTGAATCTTTGACATTAATCCTTTGACCTACCTCTTGATATTGACCTATGATCTATTGATAATGACCTTTGGGTATTTGAACCTTTGGGTATTGGACCTTTGATATTAAACTTTTGATATTGAACCATTGATATTGAACCTAGACCACTTGACCCTTCAGTATTTACACGGGGTATTACTTGTTGTGGAGTAGCCACAACCATAGCATTGATGCACCAATGTTATGTATTCTAGCGTAGTTGGAGAGATGTACAACGCCATCCCCGGTCTACTATTGACTACTGCTTTGATTGTGATTGTTGTTGGCCTACGGGGGCGTATGCATGCATCCTAGATTTGTATTGTATTGTATTGATTGATTGATTGATTGATTATTGGAGCTTTTAGAATACTAATTAAGTTGGAAACATTATTCCCTTTGTGGTTTGTGTGGCGTTGGAGATACAAGAAAGAGAGGGAGAGTGGAACCTTGAGAGAAAAGAGAATGTTAGATTAAGATTGAATGAAGGTCCAACCCTCTCCACATGTGGAGAGGGGTATTTATACTTACAACATAAACGCCCACACCCGGGCTGTGGATCAGGCATACAGTGGGTGAAGACCCGTCCTTCTTCCACGGTGTTACTTAAACTAATACTAATTAACTAATATATAAACTAACTACGAGCTAACTTAATGCTATTACAATGATTAGGTGACCGAGACTTTTACAGGAATATTTGTATTCCTAACAATCTCCCCCTAAGCGAGGTCACCTTTGAAATTAAACTCTTTGGTCTTTAAGGATTCTTTAGTCTCTGTAGCTCGTAAGATCTGATTCTTCACTTTTCTTCACACCTTGTACTTCAAGCAAGCGAACTTGTGATTTGAATTCCTTTGAGATATTGGATCTTTGAGCTTCCTTTGAGATCATCAGCCAAAGTAAATCTCCAAGCTCATCCATAGTTGTATTGCCTTCATGTGATATAGTGACTTAAGAACCATCATGCTCACATCCTTTTGTATCTGGAGACTTTGCATTAGAGTTGTGGATCAGGAGACTTTTTCATCAGAGTTGCGGAAGCGTTGTTGGTAGTCTCTCAACATTTGTTGTAGCAAGTCTCGCATCTTCATTGATAGTGTGGAGGATGTGTGAGCATGAGGTATGGATTGACCCGATTCAGCTGGAAACTGGAGCCATCAACGCCATCTTTATATGTGTCCCTGAAATAAAACAGTTAGCAATAAAGATAGGGAACGAACATGGCTTTGTCATTCGTTCTGCGAGGACAGACTACCCTCCGATTTTGTGAAAACCGACCTGTGATCAGGTACAGTCTCTTTTAAAGACGACTCTCCTTGACAGGAATTTCCAGCTTGTAGTAATGAATTTTCCAAAGAATCCACTTTGGAATCTTCATACTTAGAAAGTTCTCATACCGGAACGTCTCAAAGCAGACAGCACGATAGAGTGAATCGGTGAATAAATATTCACGAATTGATGAGAAATAGATGTATAGAAATCACTCGCGTGTCCTATGATAAACATTTTTGAGACACGACGAGAGTTTTATACTTTGAATCACATTTCCATCAAAAAATACTTTTGTTTGAAAGATATTACACAATCAATGTGCTCGAAAAATTAGTTTGTGAGCACATTGAAAGGTTTTAGCAAAAGTGTCCGTCAATCCATATCCTGGAACAAGTTTGATTCAATTTTGAATCGCACCATCGTTGCTTTCCAGTTGTCACTTGATCATTGATCCAAGATGGATCTCACATGTCACCTACCAAGAGCTTGAAAGATGTTCGCTCTAGAAGGATTTCCATCGTCATTGTGAATATTTACATATCACTCAGATGTTCTGGCAATACCACAAGGATAATGCGTAGGACTCTAAATATTTTATATTATTTTTCACATTGTGTGAAACAATAAGCATATTTGGAATGTGTCCTATCGAGATTAATGGATGATCTCTTTGGCTCTAGACTCAATAGTGCGTTTTGATCCGCTCCTGGAGACTGGGGAGGCGTATCCTGTTTTAGGTATCAACATAGCTCGCAATGAGCGGTCGATACATTGCACAGGGTTCCCCGTGAGAATGAAACAAGCTCTTTTAAGATAACTTGAGTGGTTGGGAAGTTAAGTGCAGTGCGTCACTGGGTCCATACCGGTGTTACCTTAGTAACCGCCAGTAGATTATGAATTGAACCCGGTTTCTGCCCTAAGGTTGAATATATGGAGGACTATTTCTTTTCACCCTTTTCACTTCATTTCTTTTTCATTCTTCAACCCCTTCAGTGCTTACCGATACTTCACCACTAGAACCTTGTTGGGTTTGTTCGAGTCCTAGCTCTATCTCAGTCCGCACTCTTCCCTTTCTCACTTTTCTCCTTTTTTTTTAGTCATTCCTAAGGACTTCTAATCTATCTATGGATTGTCCCTGGGAAGATCCTTCCGGTTCTGGTGGATCATGGGAACTCATACCTAACCTTAACCGTCCTTATAACTCCGTGCATAAAGATAAATGGCCAGTCTTAGGTATTACTTCCACAAACGCCTTTCGCTCCCCCTCAATATGTGCATCGATATTTGAAAGTGTTTAGCACATATGTGGGAGCCTATTATTGAGTCAAAAAGATCACATTTGATTATCAGATTTCATATTTAAATCACATTCTCTCCCCCGATCAAAAATTTCAAATCTTTCGAGATTTTTGATCTCAATTGATTTAAATAAGTTTAGAAAGCATTTGGGAGAGAAATGCGGTAAATTTTAATATGTTCTGATTTAAAAGGAACTTTTTCATGCTCCCCCTCAATCTGTGAGGGAGGTTGTTATGTGTCAGATTTGAAGAATTTACAAAAGATTTGAAGTTTTAACGAAAACTCTTTGAAAATGTACTCACTCTGACACATAACCATCACAAATCGTTTTGTTGCTTTAGTTTTGTACAAAGTGTGGGGAGTTTTGATGATACATAAAATTTTGAGAAATCACTCTCCCCCTCAATCAATGACGGATGTTTAATACAAAAATAAGTTATGTCATTGATTGAGTGAAAAATTTTATCAAAGTTTGAGTTCAAATTGATTTTCAATCAAAATCTCATGGTACCACCAAGTTTTGCACAAATACTTTCTGGAAAAATCATATAAGGGAAAGTGTTTGGCAATAAAAAGAAGACTTCTCTTCTTTATCAAGAAATAATGCACTAAAACGTACATTAGATCGAGGGTGCATGAATATAAAGTAATTCACGCTCGGATGAACGGCACCCTTTGCTAGGAACAACCGTCTTTTTGGCGACGTGTTTTCCTCATTTTGAAAACCGGGTTGCTATCTGAAGTAATTGCAAGCCATATTTTTGAAGTCCGGGTTGTAGCCTGAAATGACTACAAGTCATATTTTTGAAGTCCGGGTTGCAGCCTGAAATGACTGCAAGCCATATTTTTGATGTCCGGGTTGCAGCCTGAAATGACTGCAAGCCATGATTTTAAGAATGTTTTGAGAGACGGCATGTTTTAGAAAAAAAAATTATTTGAAACCGAAAAAAAAACTCTTGCTCAAGCATATGTATGATTCTGTGTCATTGTTGAATGACATTTCTAGAAACGTACATAATATTGATTACACAAGAGACATGTCGAAAGAATAATATTTTTGGATTTTTTATGATTTTTCAGATTTTTTATGGATTTTCTAGGTTTCATATTTAACTATATACAAGTTAGTAATGTATATATATATATATATATATATATATATATATATATATATATATATATATATATATATATATATATATATATATATATATATATAGGATATACGATTGGGAACAGTAAGTGTTATAAGGATACAAGAAGAAAGCCACAAACTAAATACAGTACATGTTACAAAACAATCACCACATCCAAAATACATGTATGACACTGAACCCCACCACTGAGCACATCATTCAGTGCGTTGTAGAAGGCGGTAGTCTCCAGCTCGAACTCTGCCACCCACGTAGCACTCCAAGCTACGAAAGATTCTTCGCAACTTCAATCTCTTTTGCGGATACCAGCCAAAAATCTCTTGTTCCGTGTTATGTCATTGTCAGTCCAGTGGTTGGTATAACGTCTAGATCCATGGTCATAGACATGGTATTCTTTCACTCTGAAGTCCAACGCCTCTTCAACCATTCGTAAAGTACCGTCGCTGAACTTGTGTATTTCATTGAAGCGCAGAACCATAGGAACGTTGTATTTGTCACGAAATACTACAGCCAGAGGAGATTCTATGACTGTAAAGTCAGCAACACGTTCCAGACTATTGACATTCCATAGAGGTCATGTGAGATTGAGTTGAGATTGGTAGCTTTCGATGCCAAGCTGGAAGTCTTCTACCCGTTTTCTAATGATGATACCCCTGATCCAGTGAAGTACAGCAAACACAAGAGACTTCTTTTCACGAGATGGTAGATGATGCAGCTTTCCTTGAAGATTGAGCAGATATAGATCTTCGAAATCATTAGGGCGAAAGTGTTTGAAGTCACCTTCGGATATGATGTAGTCCTTGAAGTCAGCTCGACGGAGTGTTATACTCTTAAGGTAGTCATATCCATGGATGGGATGAATCTGTACCTTAACCACACTAATGATTTGAAGTGGTGATCGAACAGACTTTCGGTCACCTTGAGCTTGAAATCGATCAATGTAAAATTGCTGCTTCTTCTGCCACCAGTGAGAAATACCTAGAGATGCCAAGATGTCGTAGTCACATTCTTTAGTACTCCACATGCTGTCAGGGACAAGCTGTTTCAACCCGATATCTGAATAGAGGGCAGCTTTCATCTTGGTGATGGACAAGGCCGACTTGCATTGTCTACTCCCTAGCTTAAGATATTCGAGGTCTTTGTTGAAGAAGAATTCTGCTTGGATAGTAACATTTCCAGGAGTTCCACCCAAAGGAAGTGGATTGTTGTAGTTATACTTCATGATCCCTTCATCCAAAATGTCATTGAACATTTTGTGGGACTCTTCCATCTGGTATTGTAGATGATTAACATCCTGATGAAATGCTTAGACAATGTTGAAAGCCGGACCTTCCAGGTCTTTCTGAGTAAGCCTTGATAGACCACGCTTCTTGCAGAACCATGTGATGAATGTCCCCATATCACCAGTTTGTGAAAGTAGAGAGTCTTCGGATGGAGGGACGAAACTGGTGGTGATGGCATTGATCCAGTTGTTGTCATTGGTTGGCTGATCGAAGGAAGGAATTGTCCAGTCAGGTTCAGGTGATTGTGATTGCTTGTCATCGGGTTTCCACCATGTCTCTTTGTCAGCCTTAGTTAAGAGAACATGCGGTGGATCATTGGAGTCACTTCTGGTGAATGATTTCCACCACTGTCTTCCAGGGATATGAGTCGTAGAGGCATCATCTTCATCGTTATCGGAAGAATCAGAGTACTGAGGAACGACAAATGCTTCATTGAAGACAAGATCATCATTGACTTAAGATGCAATAGAAGTTGTACCAACGTCAATGGTAGTCCAAGCAGCATACTTAACTTGTTTGGCCTGTTTGGAAGGTGCTGACTTGGATGACTTGTCAGTATGTTGTTTGTGAGAAAGTGATGAGGTGGGTTATGATGGTCCACTAGGAGCATGAGACCTACCAGGCAGAGAAGGAGTGCCTGATGGACCAGATACCCCAGCAGGTGGTGGAGGTGGAGGTGGTTGAGGAGGTGATCCAGATGGTGGCCTGGGATGACCCTGACACCTCTGTTTTCTTTTTCTTTCAATTTCCATGTCTCTGGCGTGTTCCTCAGCGTTGTCTTATTTTATGGAGTCCTCTAATGCTTCATATAGTTTGACATGAGCATCATGTCCTGTATGTTGACCTTGTTGATACATGCTGTTCTGCAGAATTACCTTCATATCATTGATAGGTAGGTCTTTGGGAGGGGAGCTTCAAAAGCAATGCTGACCGCTTCAGCTACCTGTTCGTTGATTACCTGAGATACTTGTCGTTCAAGGTCAAGATGCTCCAACTTGTATAATATGCTACCGTGATTAGTAATTGTTTTTGGCAGATTAAGATTTACTAATGTTTGAATTAAGGAGGCATGCTTATCCAACTTCTCATGGATGGTGAGGTTATCTTGAACAATATCAGCTGTCATTCCAGCTAATATATTCAGATCTAGTTTCTTCTCAGTAGTAGCAGGAGTGGCAGATTCAGTCGGTTTCTCTTGAGTTGAAGCTGCTTGTGGGGGGTCAGTGTTGTCAGGACCTGTAGTAGGAATTGGTGCAGACGTAGTAGGAATGGTGGAATTGTCTTGCTCAATAGGTACATCAACCATCGACACAACTTCTTCTCGCTCATCACCAGACTTGTCACCTTCAGCATCATCCGGCTTATCCATGAGGAAGTAAGGAACTGATCTCCAAAAGTATCCAGATTCTTGTACGATGCCAGGGTTCCAGTAGAGCTGTTAGGTTCCACGGTGAGCTTAGGATCATCAGTTTTCAGTTTGAGGTTACCTTGTAGATCCAGATAAGCAGTAGATACAAATTTGTCATCGAGTGGATCAATTGGTGTTACAGACTCAACAGTTTTATCCTGTACCAGTTGGTGGCTGGTAACATCTTGTGTAGCCACGTTAGATTCATCACCTTTGAGAGCTGAGCTGGTATCAGTCTCAGATCCACTTGTGTTAGCGGGTTGCCCAAGACTTGGTGATGAAGCTTTGTCAGGAGATATTCTGGCAGATGAGGATGTTGGTGATCGTTTTTTGAGAATATACTTAGAGCTGGTCGATTTGGAGGCAGGAGATGATATTTTCAACAGAGTGTGTGCAGCCAGTTCTTCCTTGGCAACATCCTTGCCATTTCCTACCACATGCTGGATTTGTGATGTCTTGTCTGACACAGGTTCTCTGATGCTGACACCACTGACTGGTGGCACAGGTGGCATGTATGCATCCTTTAAACTTTCAGCAGTTGCCATTTGAACCATTTCTTCTTCTGTAAGAGGCAACTGTGTGGTGCTAGGCGCAACATTAGGATCCTCAACACTTGGTGGTTTATTCTTGGTGCTGGTTCTTTTACCTCCTGTGGTCCGCTTAACTCGTTTAGTTCCTTCAGAGGATGCAGCTGAGGTTGTTACACCCTTGCGTTTCTTGGATGCGGTTCTTTCAGACTTAGTGGATAGGGAGGGCTCATTAGCAGATTCTTCCCAACTTAACTTCAGAAGTTTAAGATATCCTCATAATACGGTGCAGTCAGTATATCACGAGTGAGTAGGGCAGTGGGAATGTCCATACCGAAGATTATCTCGCTTGTACTCTTTGCATCATATTTGAGGAACCCAACTGGATGTTCATCTGTGGGTTGATGAAGAGGAGATTCATCTCTAGGGTGGAATTTTAGAGATTTTTGAAGACTTAGTATGATCAGCTTAGTGAAGCGAATGCTTGGAATCAGGAGCTTGACTGATCTTTTCTTACCATCTTTGTTTGCTTCAAGGTTTGCCTTATCGACCAAGAAAGAATGAATGGACTGACTAAATTCCTCCCAGATCCGTTCAGCAAAGTTGATGTTCTCACCATTAACAATGCCCTAGAGAATTTGTAGAGATGGAGCTCTAAGTCTTTCATACCCAGATGTTTTGCCCGTAAGACGCAAGTTGATAAGGCTTGCAATTGCTCTCCATGGTTGATAGAGGTCATGGGTGATAACCATGGAAAGCATAGATACCTGAGTGGGATACCCAAGTTCATTGACGAAGTCAATAAGGGTAGCGGGATTAGGTGGGGGAGTGTATTCAACATTTTCACCCGTTGGCAATATCTGCAGTGCGCTACCAATAGCTTCCATTGTGATGTTCACCCAATGCTCATCCAGCTGACACTTGTAAGTGTTGGTAGCTCTATCATGGCATATAGTGTTCCAGAACTGCTGGATATAGATGGATGGGATTGAGGAGGATGCGGTAAAGGCATTGAAGAAAGTGGTGTTTTTCAGTATGTCCAGGGCCATTCTGAATATGGGATGATTCTGAGGTCTATCAGTCTTAACATAGCAGTTGCTCTTTCCAATAACTACCCACTTGTTGAATGGCAGAATGTCGTTGTCAGAACGAACAGGTGGAGCCAATGGTCCTTCGATACTGGGTTCTGCCATAATAGCTGCATTTGACACAAATCAACAAAGAAAGCAAACCATGTGACATTGAGTGTTAGTAACTAGTGAAATCCCAGCACCACATGGTAAGGAGATATTACCAGGGCCAAGAACCATGTTAGAACAGTGATAAGCACTCATGAGGGATATCATACATCACATAGAATAGCAATTAGGACAGACAAGAATGAGTGCCATAGGGTCATACCAAGCAATGCATAGATAATTAGACACCCAATTATTAACAAACAAGCAGTGCACACCTAATTAGAGAGAACATAGATTGACATAATTGTCGTAAGACAGAAATTCAATGCTAGACAAAGTGAGTCAAAATAACTCCCAGCTAGAGTTAAACGCAGAACCATTAACTCTTAGGAAAGGATACTCGTAAGATAAGAAGCCCACAAAACAAATTAACCGCAAACTCAATTTAATCGCAAAGTGAGTAATCCACTAGGTGACATAACCGCAAAACAAGCGAACCGCAACAAGTCAAGATAAACGCAACCAATTGAATCGTACATCACATTAAACGCAAGTGCAGGTTACCGCAAAACTACTTAACCGCAGTCAAAGTCATAATTAAACTCAACCAATTGAATCGCAAGACATAGTAGACACATAGCAATTTAAACGCAAGATTAAGCTAATCGCAGTTACAGTTAAGGAGAAACTCGCAATCAGGGTAAACGATAACCGCAATCAAGAACACATACTAACCGCAGTCAAGAGTCTACGCTAACCGCAATCAAGAACTTAAGCTAACCGCAAGTAAGAGTCTACGCTAACCGCAATGAGGAACTCATGCTCACCGCAGTCAAGAGACTATGCTAACCGCAGTCAAGAACATACGATAACCGCAGATAAGAGTACTCCACACACTCCGATACAAACCATCAGATCAAACAATTTACACCAAGGATGACAACAGGATCCCACAATCAAAGTAAACAACAATACAATTTCCTACCCAACGCCTAAGGTACTACACAAGGTATTTCCACCATAAACGCAACTCTAACAAAACCAAAATCTCACACTCACATCCATGAAAATCACACATAAGCAGATAATGAACAATTAAACGCAGTAGAGAGCAAGTGTGATCTAACCTATTGACAAAAACGCAATTACACGAGATAACAAGCAACGCGCATTTCCACCTATAATAATGCAACTCGTGAGAATATGAAATCATGGAAAGTTATAGTAAATGTGAAGATTAAACACTTGACATACCAACAAATAATCAATCAAGGGAAACAATCAAGACTAATCGCAACAAAAGTGAGTAGAGAACGAGAGATGTGAGAGTAAATAGCAAGAGGTGTTGTGGTTAACTTTTCAATCGCAAAAAAAATAACCACTTAAATATGTGATGGGATACACTTTGCAATAATGACACAAACAGTCCTTGTACATCACTACCACACTTTAAACAATGATACATGAGCACAAGATTGGTCCCTGAAGTTATGAGTGATACCCAAGTGATGATAAAGTCTTCAGGATGTACATATAATACCATGAGGCCAGATATGAGAAACAACAGACTACCTAAAGCAGCACATAGCACGAAGAGCAATCATATAGACACAGTTTGCAGTGAGAAAATATACACAGAAAGAAGCATGAAAATAGAATGAATGTAAAACAAGCAATACATATGTACACCAACTACTGACATAAAGCATACACAGGGAGTAAATCAGTAGGTGAAAGGTGAAATATGAGTCCTGAAAATGAAAATAATTAGTCAGGAGTCCACATGATGTCATCTCACATGTGAGTAGACATGTCTCCAGACGTGGGAGATGTCTGTGTCTTTGGTAGCCACACACAGGTTTTAATGGACCTGTTGTGCAATCCCTTTAAAGAACCAGTGTCTATGGTACACACATGTGACCATTCATCACGAATGTCCTTCCAGTTGGTACCCATATCCAAGAAGATCTGAGCTTATATGGTATTTTATGCATAGTGACATTCTTGTGGTGAGTGGTTGGATGGTCAGATTTCCTTGGTCTATGTCTCAAAGGTATTACAGGTTTATGACCATTTGATTTATGAATTTTAGGTTTTGAGCTCATAAACTTACTCAAAGCACGTTTTTTATCTACTTGAGAGAAACATTGAGTTTTCAAGAATTTAAGTCTTTCCGAAATAAAAGCATTTGGTTGTCTAATGGTAGTATGATTACCGACAGTTTTCAAGACTGGTTTTCCCAAGATAGACGGTTTTGAAAGATTAAGGCTCATTTGACTCTTTGAAACATAACTTGGCACGATGTGCACACCAGGAATTTTAGGACATAAAGTCAGACTTTGAGCAGTGAGATCGGTGTGTTTAGTAAACTGTGGAGTAGTCAGATTGATGTTCTTTGCATTTATTTCTTTGATTGACTCACACCGTTCTTTACATTTTACTTTCAGAGTCTCATTTTCCATACGTAATTTAGCCATTTTGCATTCAGTTTCATAAGTATCGGGTTTCCATTTGGCATCATTACGTTGCTCATACATCTTGATCTGATTTTTAAGATTATTGATAGTGGAGTCCTTGTCTTGCAGCTGAATTTTCAGATTGTTTATCATAAAATATTCATTAAGATCAGGCAATTCCGGATTTAAACACGGTTTGCAGTTTTGAAGACATTCTTCTTCACGTTGTATTTCAATTTCAAGTTCAATACAATGTTTTTGTAATTGTGAGAACCTTTTTTGAAGTTGATTAAATGTCTCTTTTTTAACCATGTTCTGGTCCATTGTCTTAGAAAACTCAACTTTGAGGCAAGGATTATCATCAAACAGATCATTTTTGAAGACATCATACAGATCATTTTCTCCCCCTTTATAACACATATTTGTTGAATTAGAGGAGATTAACAAACTGTCAGTCTTTTTCAAAAGATTTGTGTTATAACAAGGATTAATTTGATCTGTATGGTGACATACATTAGATGGTGTATTGTGCTGATCAATTGATGATACCTCATTGCTTGAGTCCGGTGTGAGTATCTTCTCCGTATCCTCATTGCTTGAGTCCGGTGTGAGTATCTTCTCCATATCCTGGGTCACCAACATGTCAGAGGTGACAATCATATCATCTTCTGAATCCATGCGTTCAGTGTTGACAGACTTAGCATCCACTGTTAAACCCAACCCCAAACAATCACTTGATTGTCCACCATGTATCTCAGCCTTGTCATCATATACTGGTTCATGTTTTGGCAATCTCTCGATGTACTCTTTAACCTTATCTAAGTTTTGACGTAGCTTATCTCTGTAGGTGTCAACATCTATATTTGTGTGGTCAGCAAAGCACTTCATAGTCATCTGACTATCGTAATCATAGATCATGGAGGATTTTGAGTTAAAGAAGCTATGCAGTTGCTTGCTAAGCACACATAGGGCAGTTGAGGATCCCTCATTAGTAGTTTCTTTTCGGTCCAATTGTTGACGTAATTGATCCAAATTCAAGATCATGATGTCTGTGAATGTTTGAACATCTTGACCGAAAAGCGTTATGAATGTACGTTCAAATCCCATTATGAATCCATTGCCCTCTAGCAGCAAAGAAAGATGTGACTGAAGTGTTTGAAAGCATTCAATGTGACAATCTCTTGCCAATTCAAGTAATTTTCTTGACTGAGGAGTCGCATTCTCATTAGGGTCCGAGCATGATTCTACACTTGAGTCAACATACGATACTGGTCCCTTCATTTGTAGATGAATCATACCACTAGATGAAATGCCACTACACAGGATATAGTCACCAATCCCAAACAAGTAGCAAAATGTGAGTAATCGCAGGACTGAGATTACCACATATGAGAACCAAACTAAACTCAGGTGAGTTAGTCGCAATCAAGGAGCAAATCACAAGTTAGGAGATAACCGCAACCAAGGAGATAAACGCAGAGGGGAGCCAACCGCAGAATACCCAAACCGCAAGATAGGCTAACCACAAGGAGCTAACCGCAGAATACTTAACCGCAGAATACTTAATCGCAAAAAGCTAACCACAATAAGCTAACCGCAGACTACTTAACCGCAAGAGCTAATCGCAGTATACAAAAATCCAAGTCTGTCACTTTCCTTGCGATTTGTTTGTATTCCCAAAATAGTAATCACAGTCAAACTAACCACAAATATAAGAAACTAAATGCAGGCAAGCAATGAAACAGTAGACTTAACCGCAACATAGAAATCCGCCCAAAACCTAATCCAAACTTCAAATAGATTAAGGATATGGTAACACTAACTAAAACACAATGTTCTACTAACACCTATGAACAAAAAAGTACATCACAAACATGTTTAACAACACAAGAAAGATCAAGCCAAGATGTTTTACAAGAAAGTGACTCCAAACTCACAAAAACTACACAAAACCACATCAAATCCGATTCTACAAGGCCCTAAGATGAAACCTTGGCTCTTGATACCAATTGTAGAATACTAATTAAGTTGGAAACATGATTCCCTTTGTGGTTTGTGTGGCGTTGGAGATACAAGAAAGAGAGGGATAGTGGAACCTTGAGAGAAAAGAGAGTGTTAGATTAAGATTAAAGGAAGGTTCAACCCTCTCCACATGTGGAGAGGGGTATTTATACTTACAACATAAACGCCCACACCCGGGCTGTGGATCAGGCATACAGTGGGTGAAGACCCGTCCTTCTTCCACGGTGTTACTTAAACTAATAATAATTAAATAATATATAAACTAACTACGAGCTAACTTAATGCTATTACAATGATCAGGTGACCGAGACTTTTACAGGAATATTTGTATTCCTAACATAGCTACTACATTGCTACATATTGTATTGGTGACTGGGTATGCGTGCATTGCAACCCCTCATATATTGGGAGTTGATCACTCAATATTGGGCTACTATTGTATTGTATTGTATTGATTGGCCTTGGGTAAAATACTGAAAACTTACATACACTATACCTTACACTTAACCATGTCATCTTTTGATTACCCTTTTGGATACCACATATTCCTAATTCCTTGTTTATTCCCTACTCTATTGTATTGCTTTACTATTTGTTCATATCTGTTCACTGAGCTTTTTATGCTCAACCGCTTTCTTTTCCATGCGGCAGGTTTAGTAGGAAGCTGGGTTGTGGATGAGAGATCTTATTTTGGGCTTAGAAGACTTCACCCTGATTAGCTACTGGCTGGACTTAGAGTGGTTTAGAAGTACTTGATGTTGGGCTTAGTTTAGTTTGTTGCCCTTTTGTAGTTTGTATTTTGTTTAGTTTTCTATTGTAACCCTTGTAAACTTTGTTGGTAATGTATCTCCGTTTCACTTGTGTTCTGATTTGACTCCATAATGTTACACTTTAGCTCTTTTGGGGTTGAGGTGTTATATCTTTGTAGCATCATTGCCTCCAAACCTTGTTTCAACTGCATCCATTAAGTCCTTAGCAGTTTCACAGGCTTCAAAGTCCAATTAAAACTCATTAGGTATTCCCATCATAAGAATATTGTGAGCCTTGATATCCAGTTTCCTTGTAGACTTTTCTTCTTCGGATTTAATGGGTACAATTTTCCCATAAGGACCTTTTTGTGGAAGAGTATCACCATTCAGAACAACATCCCACATATTGTAGTCAATCATCCTCATGTATTGTCTCATCCTCATATTCCAAAGCTCATACTCTCCTTGCTTGAGCATCGACACCTTTAATTAGAGCTGCAACCAAGTCAAGCTTTTATCAAGCAACTTGAGCTTGAGCTCGAGCTTGACTCGATCGAGTCAAGCTTTTAACAAGCTCAAGCCCAAAAAATAGCTCGAAACATATAACAAGCCAAGCTCAAGCTTTTGATAGCTCGGCTCGAGCTCCTATCAAGCTTTTTCGAGCTTTAATATAAATATATTTCCATTATAAATTTATATAACTAACCAGGGATAATATGAGTATTAACATAATTATAAAAACTTACTTTGTAAATAATTGAACATGTATTCTAGAAGGTCATTTAAACCTAATTAATTCAAACATTTTGTATCCTACCTTATGTCTTATTCACATTTCTTGGGTTGTCGACTGTTATAGTGTTATCATTTGTGTAAAACACTAGTGAGTTTGGCTATTATGGCTTAAGTTTGTTTTACTTTATACATATATTTATTGATGAGTTTGGCTATTGGATACAATGTTTTTATATACGTTCAAGCTTTTCAAGCCAAACTCAAGCTTTAATCGAATTTTTAAAGCCAAGCTCAAGCCTGGATGATTAAAGCTCGTCAAGCTATCAAGCCAAGCTCAATCCTAACTTTAAATTTCAAGCCAAGCTCAAGCTTTGTTAAGCTCGAGCTCGGCTCGACTCGATTACACCCTACCTTTGATGCAGTAACCATGTGTGTTTCATCACCCATGACTTCAGTAGTTGTTTAAGAATAGAGTAGAGTAAACACGAGTTCTTCTTGATCACATCTTCTAGGTCACATCTTCTAGATCACAAGCTCTGATACCACTTGTTGATCCTAGTTGAGCAAATTGATCTTATAGAAGCTGACTTATAGTTGTACCTATAAACAGAATGCGAAAAATAATGTTTAACTTAAGAAGAACGATGTAAACAATCAACACTTCAATGTATTGAATATACAAGCACTCAACAATATTAGGGTTTTACAACCTTGAAGTGAATCGACTTTAACTTTGATACGTAACTAACTCTAACCCTGGGAACCTCCTTTTATAGACTAAGGAGTCCTAGTCGGTTTACAATTACTTTCCACACAAGATAATATCTTTTCTATAATTACAAAATGCGTATATAAACTTATCACTTGAGCAGCAGAATATAATACACTAGCAGCAGAATATCCAGCAGCAGAATGTTTTCACTAGCAACATAATGATTTACTCTAGCAGCAACATTACACTAAGAATATTTTCTTAACAACAAAATCTCCAAACCCAACATGGTTACGTTATAAGTTATAGTGTATAAGTGTAAAAGTGTAGAAAGATTTGTGGCTAAAATAGGAAATTTTTTTTGAAGGATTGAAATTGCCAATAGGCCAAATTAAGTAGTTAATTATCCATTTTCCTAGATAATTTTAGAGCATCAAAGAAAGATTGAAAGTGGTGCTTGTTGGTGTTGATTTCGAGGAAAGAAAAAGAGAGGGAATAAACCGTAAATCTATTTTAGTGTAATTTGGTTAAGTAGAAATGATAAACCAAGTTCTAGAGAACCCTTGATTATAATGTCATCTCAAGTAAGTGCTAATTGTGAATTTTGAATTAGGGTTCTTGGAAGAAAATTGAATAAAGTTTCAAAGATTGATGATTTATCATGTTACAATTGAATTGGTCACTAATTAGAGCTAATTTCATTTTAGGGAGCAAGTAGTAAATTCAAGTAGAGATTTAGTCGGTGAATTGAGGTAAGTACACTAGTATGAACTTGTTATAGAGTAATTCATTATTATTATGTTTTTGATATGTTATAGTTTATGGAGCATGTTATAGCTTAGCTTTGATCCATAACTTAGTTGATAATAATGTTTGCATAATTGTATGCTAAATGTTAAGGTATGTTATGTGTTATATAATTACTCATATTTTGTAATTGTGTTATTGTTCTTACTATATACTTACTAAGCGTTAACTTACATGTTATAGTTGTTGTGGTTTATATGTATCGGGGAGTGATGCGTGGGAATCGCACCTTGCTTTACCTCTCGAGGGATCTCGAGAAGCTTACAACCCCCACCAGGCAGTGTACCTGATCGTTGTAGTATAGTATAGTGACAAGTACCGGGGGATTGATCGTTCAGCTAGGAATAGTGTCGTTAGGATTGAAATTAATCTAACTAGGTCCAAAGGTGAAGGATGATTCTTTTTGTATTTTTATATTTTATGAAAAGCAAGTAAAATCTCGGGTTTTGAAGGAGTGGGCGGAATTAGTTGCTAATCAACTAACCCAAAAACTAATTTATAACTAATTAACTAATGAAAATGAAATTAAACTAATATTAAACTAAGGTTGTGAGCAGTGGTTGGAGAAATTGTGTTTACTTAGACTTCACTACTCCCTAGATATCTTTTACATGTTAATTACTTGTTACACTTGTATGAATGACGGGTTGTATTCCTTAATACCATTCGTGGAGTGGCATACATAACTCCCCAACTCTATGAGCTCTTATCTCCTCCTACACCATGACCCAACACAACTATAGGGATTGTAAACAGTGGCTCATGCATTAAATACAACCAATAAAGACCTAGTACGCCTCGGTTCATGTTTCTTAAGACGTTCAAGCATGTTACCATTTGGAGATCTGCCAGTTTTCTTAAGCCTAACATATAATATCATTCATTCAAAACAAGAATAGACAAGTAATCAACACATAATCAACATCTAGGTTTCATTAGATCTAAGCAAACACAAAGGAAATTTAGCCTAGCATAGTAGAATTAAGATAAGAACAAAAGATAGACAACCAACACATAGACATATTGATTGAATTAAGAGTATACTTATCTCAATTACAATGCAAGGTCTCAAGGGTTTGGAACCCTTGAAAAACCTGTAAAAGAGGCACCAAAATCGTCTTTAGGGTTTCACCAAAACTTCTCCTTTTTTAATGAAAAAACTAGAAAACTATATATAGGAAAATCGTCCTGACGGCGTCAAGAGTAAAATCTGACGCCGTCAACTCGCCGCCATATACTTCCTCGGACGCCCTAGATCCAATCGTGACGGCCTATGTGACGCCGTCACCACCCTCGGTAAATTAATCTTGGTCATTTTGACGCCGTCATCTCTTCATCTGACGCCTTCACAACCTTCGGTAAAATATTCATCCTTTCTGACGCCGTCAAGAGTAAATCCTTGACGCCGTCACCTTGTAATTCCAGCTTGGATTTGGTACTTTGTTGTTTTCTTCACTTTATGCTCCAAAAACGTCCAAAATAGCCTCTTTTCCAGAATTCACTCTCCAAACACCTAAAATCACAAAAGGAACGATTTAGGGCAATATTTGATCAAATAAATTCGGATTCGGGCTTAAATGACCCCCTAAAAACGGATCATTTTTCGCCTCATCAGGGAGTAAGGTAAAGGAATGTTGTAGATTGGAATCCTTGTAGAAGGAAGGTTTTGACGTTGAAACTAGACGACTATCATCTTTTAAACCAAAGAAGTGATGTTGGAAGTCTCCACGAATCTTCTTTCGTATACTTTTGTCAATATGGGTCATTTTAGTGTGATGGGTCGTCTTTAAATGTTTTATGAGTCCAGGTTTAAGTTTTATGGTGAATTCTTGTATTTGGATATGTCAAGGACGTTAAAAGAGCTCAAATGTAATTACAGTTGATGATAATGGGGTGTTCGGCGATATATCATTTTTACCTATTATGGTATCGTATAGATTTAAAGTTGTTTGTTAATACTTTAGTACTGTAGTATCAATAGTATCAGGTTACGACTGAGTAGTAGTATATGTATTTTCAGTTATGTCTTTGGAAATGGTATAGAAAGAGTTATTATATGTGTTATGTACTATTTGATATGAATTCGCCAAGAAGTACGCCACACTTCTAAAAATCTGCGCCGATTTTCTGGAATTACCCAGATGTGTGCCGCACTTCTAAGGATGTGCACAGGTTTTTCTGGAAAGTAAGAAGTACGCCGATTTTATAATGAAGTACACCGGTTTATTGTCTGTTTTGATCACATAACAGCTGTATCTTTGTCGTGTTTGAAGTTTTCACGTTTGAATCATTATAGGTTGTTCTTATAAATGTTTTCGAGCATATGTATGATGGTCTTACGTACGTATGCTTTGAAATTTAATCAGTTTCAATAAAAGGGTCAATTTGACTAATTTGGTGAAAGTTTTTCAAAAAAATTTATCGTGTCGTTTTTGGGGTGTAACAATGAAGAGTACGAGGGGTATTTATAGGCTTATACTAGTCTAACTATTGCATGTTTACAATATAAGTCCCTACATGTCTAGTTAGTTACATATGTAGTCCAATCCCGTAATGCCATCACTTTTATAAAGCTAACAAGATCATTTTTATGGTCTTATATAGTTATATGTAATCATTATTGTAATAGTTTATGGTTTGGATGTAGGTTTATGACATTTGTACTCGTTAGGTTAGCATCTCGTGACTAACATGTACTTACGAGACACATTTATATTTAGACTTAAGTTACGAGTCCTTTATGTAATACTGGGTATAAATACCCCATCACCTCACTAGTTGAGGTAGGTGTGTCAAGTGTGCTTCATTATAATATCAAACATAATTTTATCCTTTATCTCTTTAGAAAACGTGTTATGTATCTTTATTTAAAAACCTCTATTATTCACGTGTTGATTTTTGATATATTGTAGCTTACAATTTTTGTAAACATGATCAAATTTGTCTTTATATATATGTTAGTAGGCAATTAAATCAGGATAAACTGAAAGAAATCACAATTAAGTTCAAAGATAGACATTGCATAAATCATTTAAATCAAACATTCTATTAAACCAATCTTTCTAAAAATTTGAGGACCATATGCTTAAACTATTGGGCGATTGAGATAACTTGTTTGTTAGGGCGGAGGGTGTGGTTTAGGGTTTTTCCCTCACCGCATCAGCTCCACATTATTAAAAAAACACTTCCATCAACTAGTGCAACACCTTCTCTTCGTTTATTTATTTCCTTTTCTATTTTCCATAATTTAAAATTACATCTAATACACACACACCCACCCACGATAACTAATAATATCTCTATCTCTCTCTCTTTAAAACTACTTTTCTCACTCTATTTACTCTTGGGACTTAACTCCCGCAAAAAAAAAAGGTTTTGGGTTTTCCACATATGAAGAGATGGTGGTCCTACAAGGAAAGAAAGGAAATAGTCTTTCACGTGTCCTTTGCAGTTCCCGCACCTCACACACTTAATGGATCAACTAGTGGCATTATTTTATTTAGGGTTGATCTTAGTCTAATTTCGTTTTAAACATGTGAATTACAAGCCGCATGTCATATATGTTGTTGGGAATGGTTGTCCATATCAAAGATGACGCGAGTCAATCACCTCTAATCAACAATCATACTCTTTTATTTTATCGAGACATATTTTTTTGGTTGAAATAATTGTGTTATGTTATAGTTAAAAAATTGCATGCTTCACCTTCGCATTTGAATGACACATAAACTAAACCAAAATATATGTTTGAGTATGGCTTAGCAAAATAGACCGAAAACGAGTAAAACTGGTAGGATCGAAGCCGAATTGATCATATTTAGTTCAATTTTTGATTTTGTATATTTATAATTTTTGGTTCAGTTCAGTTCAAGCTAAAATCGAGAAAAAAAATACATAAACATTATAAATTGAACCGAACCGAATGGACTGACACAAACATATCTGTTGATGCATAATCTGGCGCGGACTGGATTTGACGACACTCCTTGGGCCGTTAGTCGTCTTCTCGAGTCCTGAGTAGACCTGTTCAACAAAGAGAACCCGTTAGGAGTGACCCAAGGCCGTAGCTCGGGGTCCACCTCCGACGGTCAAGTTAGTATCGATGCGATATAGCTTACAAGAGTTAGGTGTAGGGTAACCTGTTATGTTGTAACTTATATTCTGTTGAAGAAGGGGATCCCAGCCATATATTTATATGTAACAACCGTGGTTTTAGCAGGTCAGTTTGACTGATAGTCTTGACTCGGTTGACGTTTGTTTGGTGTGTCCTAGGTGTTTGAAGTGAAATAAGTGTGATATAGGTGAGTTTTAGCACTAAATCCCTTTGCGTAAATGGTTTTTATTATGATTTGGAAAGTTTTGAATTTGGGAAAGTTCATTTTGATCACATTTGTGGTGTAGAAATGACTTGTGTAGTTTTTGTGTTTTTGTGTTTTTGCGTAACGAGGCTTCGTTCAAGTAATTGAGCGTTAGTAAGTTACGTGGGACTTGTTTTTATGAGTTATATTTCAAAAAGAGTGTGAAATTCTATTTTTGGAAACTTTATTTTGAAAATGATTATTTTCCGGTTTATCGTAAAATTAAGGTTTATCACGAAAGACGTTAGGTTTCGATATGGGAATACATAAAATATGAAAAATATGAGGTTTTGAGTATAATAAATTAATTTAATAATATATATATATATATATATATATATATATATATATATATATATATATATATATATATATATATATATATAATCAGTTGGGAAAAAAAAGATAAGGGAAAAAGGAAACCCAATTGTAGCCCAATTACAACTCTAAGTTAGGTAATTATCCACTAAATAATTATAAATTCAAAATCAAAGCTCCCAAAACTATTTTCCTGCAATTTTAAGTCGACGCAAGGAGGAAACAAGAAGAAAAAAATTAGGGTTTCATAGTTTGCAAGCAATAATCAAGAATCAAGGTAAAATCCTTAACCCTTATGTGTAATTAACTAATTATTGTTATGATTCATGTAATATTTAATATGATGGAATCTAGGGTTTGTAAACTTCTGTAAATTAATTAATTAAAACATGTTGGGATCAATTAATGATAATATTATGATGATTGGTGAAGAGAATTGAGCGTAAAACATGCTAGTTATTGAGTTAGGGTTTGGACAAAAAATTATGGTTGTAAAGATGTGAGCGTAAATAACAGATGATGAAGAGTTAAGTCACGAATTTTAGGTCTAAATTGAAGTATAATGAAAGAGCTTTCCAAAAAGTCCAGCCACGATTGATTTTAAGGTCGGGAAGTCGGTATTTTGATTTTTCTTTGTTAAGGTGTCAAAACTGTTAAACCGGGACAGATTTTGGGTAAAAGTTTTAGGGTGTCATGTGGTTGTAAAAGTAGTATTTTGACTAGGCCTTATGGAATAGTTAAGTATTAGGTTATATTAGACTACCAAGAAGAGGATTCGCGATAAAAACTTGTGGAAGTATTTTATGGAAATCAAAACTTTTTGGTGTGCGTTCAGATCCGAATTTGAGTAGTTGACAAGTTTGAATTTATTATGAGTATTTGTGTGTGTTATTGGTCCATGGCCTTCTGGGATTAGCTTCTACGCTTATGAGAGACCATGGTGAATTTTTGGTGTGAGTTTTTGAGCTTTATTTGTTGTGATTTTATGTGGGCAAATGTACCAAAAAATTATGCATTTTCTGATTTTAAGAGTGCAAGGGATTTAGTGAGTATTAAGTTATGGTAGTGGTTAGTGTGGTGTCTAGGAGATCCATGGTGGGTCATATGAGTCTTAGACATCCATCATATGTGTATTACATGGGTTGTAGCTTTTAGCTTGACCTTGTGTAATGTGGATTATTTTTTTGTGCTATAGATTGTGAGTTGTTTTTGTGGAAGCTGCGGAGTTTAAGGTGAGTTCATAGTCCCATATTTTTACCTTGTTTTAAACTTGGGATGGGAATGATGCTTGTCTTAAATGATTTGAATTACTGTGATTATGTGTATGTGTGTTAAAGAGCTTGGACTTTTAATGTTATCGTATTTATGCTATATGTGAACGGTAATGATATGATGTGTGATAGCTGTGTGGTCCAATTGGGAGGGTGCTTACCCTGTTGCTCGTGCATACGACCTAATTGGAGAGTAGCATCCCTACTCACTATTTTTATGTTGTGTGGTCCGATCGGAGGGTATTAATTTACCCATTATTTAGAGCGGGGGGTCACGTTCTGACCCGGTATGTTGTGAATTTGGATCGGTGGGCACGTTCCGCCCGATGGTTGCCTTATGTGTGATGTTGCCTTGAAACATATGTAGCTTATATGGTAACTATAATTATTTGTCCAGCTATATTTTATAATCACAGTGATTTTGGTTGCCTAGCATGTATGAGTTTTAAACCTATAAATCTCACCAACGTAATGTTGACATTTTAAGCATCATTTTCAGGTGAGCTTTTTAAGGATAAAATAGAAGGATGTGATTAGACGAGACCTTAGTTGCATTGGAAGTGGTTTATCTTTGCGCTTGGAGTTTATCATGTTGTTATCTTTCGGGTATTGTTATGACACTTTGTGTCTATACTTTGCCATTTTTATTGCATGTAGTTATTCTCTATATAGACACCATGTGTTGTGATGATATCCATGAAGTTACACCCGCATGTTTCCGCCGTGGCGGGGTGTGACATTATAGGGTATGGATTAGGGTTTAGGCGTAGAGTTGGCCGTTGTCTGCCGGGCCTCGCCCATTCCTGGCCCAGTCCGGACCATACGTCCACAACCCCCCCAAGTCTAGTGTGACATAGTGCATGGCTATGTTAGGCTAGACTTAAGTTGTGTTCATGGCCACGTAGGCCCAATCAACATGACGGCATGGCCCGTGTGTGTGCAACTTGTGTGCACAAGGGACGGACCATACTGCACAACCCAAATGCAACAGTGCGCACTGGGCTCATGTGTGCGCAACTCAGGTGTGCACATGGGACGGACCATACTGCGCAGCCCAAATGCGACAGTGCGCACTGGGCCTATGGCGCAGTCCTGTTTCATCGTCCTCGTTGTCCGAGTCCGCGACCTTGTAGGTGCGTCCATGGAAACCATGTTCCATCCTGAGTAACACCCGTTCTTACATGACGGGGAAGGATGCGCATATGCCAGGTTTCCCGCCACAATGTGGCAGTAAAGACCCCGTAAGAAGAACACGTAGTTCTATAGTTGGGGTAACACTGACATTGCGATTGTGAGAGTCTCCCAATGGTGAAGGTGGATCCCGTATGCTACTTCCTGGGTAAGGGCGTACCTTTTGTACCAGTGGCAATGCAGCATGGTGCGACAGAAGACGTGCTTCTGTAGCAGCGGTGCGCGCTGTGCGCGACAAGGAGGTACGCGCTGTACGCGACAAGGAGGTGCGCGATGTACGCGACAAGGAGGTGCGCGCTGTGGCAGAGGTGCGCGCTGTGCGCGACAAGGAAGTGCGACAGAAGACGTGCTTCTGTGGCAGAAGTGTGCGCTATGCGCGACAAGGAAGTGCGAACATTACATTCGTCTTTACAACCGACAGAGGACGTCTCCCCTGCGGCGAGATAGCGTGAATATTTAAATCCATCTTTGTACCGGCCTTGCAATACTTCTTACGTATGATCTGCTTCCAAATATGCCTGCGTGACGCGTATGGAAACAATGGTAATATATACCCTGGTAGCCCCCCAAGTTTGATGGTGCTACTCGTGTCGGAGCATTAAACTTAGTTATTAAAATCCTGAAAAACACTTAATAGAAATATTAAAAACATATGCCGCTAGTCGTAACATATAAAACTTAATGAAGTAAAAGATTAACGTGAAGCAATATATAGCACATAGCATGCGAAATTAACACATAAGAGAAGTAGCAGTGCGAATTACACCTATCGTGAGGGTTTACAAACTACAAAAATAATTAATTGTTTTCTTTCTTTTTTTTTTCTTTTTTTTTTTTAAAATTTTTTTTATATAAAAAAAAAACCCGGATGGACGCACCGTGACCGCGGCTAATAGTTTCCATCGCACGCACAGACGCAGATGGATGTATCGTGACCACATAGACTCGAACGTTTGTGGATGATCACAGATGAACATAGCATGACCACGGTTTTGTCCAGTGCGCTCAAGGCGATTGACTAGCATCGTGGTGTCTGTTCGTGCGCTCATGGCGAATGTCTAGTGCGAAGATGTCCGAACGCACGACCTAACGCGGGTAGATTTATCGTGACTGCGCTGTTCGAACACGTAGTTATATAGTGCAAACAAGCGCGAATAGACATACCAATTGTAAAACCAGTATGTGCGCGAATTAATTCGCGGTTCAAAGATAAAGTAGGTCCGATCGTGCGGACTTAGTGCGGTTATAGATAAAATTGTTTTTACCAAGTTTAAAAGATTTACATAAAATCTTCTAAATATTTAAAAGATACATGCTTACCGATTTAAAAGATATGCAAAAAATATTGTTGATATCTTTTTTAATTTTTAGAAAATATTGGGAAAAACAAAACTTAATGGTTTTGTTATGCTTTTGCTAGGAACAAATGAAAAGCAAAACCAACCAATGAGGTTGTAATATACTGCCGTATATTATTGACCAAAAGAAAGAGTAACCTTGCTATTCGGTGTTTTAATGAATATCGAGTATTCTGACAGTGCGGTGCTTTTAAAAGTGATATTATAATCACATGATTAATTGTTTTAACGAACGTGTTTTAACAAACATGTTATTCAATTGTGTTTTCCTCAAGACTTACGCATGGCAAAATACAATTAGTTAAAAACAAAAACACAAGGGTTTTAGAGTTACCGACTTTAGAAACAGATTTATGCTTTTCGGTAATATGAGAACACGAAACATAGTTTATTCGTGGTCCCACGGATGGCGCCAATCTGTTGATGCATAATCTGGCGTGGACTGGATTTGACGACTCTCCTTGAGCCGTTAGTCGTCTTCTCGAGTCTTGAGTAGACCTGTTCAACAAAGAGAACCCGTTAAGAGTGGACCCGAGGCCGTAGCCCCGGGGTCCACCTTCGACGGTCAAGTTAGTATCGATGCGATATAGCTTACAAAAGTTAGGTTTAGGGTAACCAGTTATGTTGTAACTTATATTCTGTTGAAGAAGGGGATTCCAACCATATATTTATAGGGCATGGATTATGGTTTAGGTGTAGAGTGGGCCGCTGTCTGGCAGGCCTGGCCCAGTCCGGACCATACGTCCACAGTATCCGAATTGAATCACTTTTATTCAGTTCTCGATTAGTGTCCATCACAAAATCAGTTTTCGATTTGGTTCGATTTTGACCCGGTGCTCTTAGACTGTTAAGTTATGTCGAGTTTCACTCAAAATTTCATAAATTGATATCTTGAGAAAATCGTACATAAATTTATTTAAAGGAAATGTGTTTATTCTATAGTTGGCATAAACAATAGCATTTCAAAAAGCCTGATCCGCACATACACCAATGCACCAATCACAAGGCTACATTTCCACCACACGGATCACAATCCAACGTCTCTCCTTAACCCGCTACCATCAAATCCAACGATCTTAATTTCACTCCACCCTTTCCAGAAAACACAAACTCCCACCCCACCACTATATAAACCCACCCACCCTCACCCCCAATTACACACACACAAATAACAATCAATTAATCCAAACAGCCCCAAATTCAAAATCAAAAAATGTCAGGAAGAGGAAAGGGAGGAAAGGGATTAGGCAAAGGAGGAGCAAAGCGTCACAGGAAAGTTCTCCGAGACAACATCCAAGGTATCACCAAGCCTGCCATCCGTCGTCTTGCTCGTCGTGGTGGTGTGAAGCGTATCAGCGGTTTGATTTACGAGGAGACACGTGGCGTGTTGAAGATCTTTTTGGAGAATGTCATCCGTGATGCTGTCACTTACACTGAGCACGCTCGCCGCAAGACTGTGACTGCAATGGATGTGGTTTATGCTTTGAAGAGGCAGGGAAGGACTCTTTACGGGTTTGGGGGTTAGACTTGAAATTAGGGTTTGTTGTTATGGTTAGGATGTGGAAGTTGTTATGTGGTTAAGTTTGTTATGTTTGAGATGTGGTTAGGTGATTATGTGTAGAGGTGTCCTGTTATATCTTGTAACTGGAGCTTGATTTGGAATTAATATGAATGTTATCGTTTAGTTTTATATTGTTATGTTTATGAATCGTGTTATTGATTTTGAATTGAATCGTTTAGTTTTGTTGGTAAGGTATTTATTAGATGTTCATTTAATCTGGAGTTGAATTTGATTTTGGCTTAATTTCTATCTAAAGTGATTATTCTAGTTGAAATGTTGTATTCTTAGATATAGAAATGCAATCTTTTTATGTCTTGTTTGGTTGTGTTGATGAGTTTACACAATATATTGTGATGCAATGCTTGGTAACAGTCAAGTGTGTATCTATATGACACCAACGGTAGTGTTCAAGTGATTGGCTAAGTTGTTAGGTGTTGCTGATTGAATTTAGGAATATTGTAACTACACTTTGATTTGATCTTATGGATCGTTGCAGAACCTGTTTCTGGATGGTGACTTGTTTTAAATAGATAGTCACAGAGTATACAGATGTTGATTTGGTGAATCAGATTACTGTCTTCTGGTATCAGGATATCATATAAACATGTTATTAGTTAATATTACTGATACAAATATTGTCAATTTGTATGTCTTAATCTGCCATTGTTGTAAAGCCTTGGTAACAAGTCAATTAAAATCTGCGATTGTGAAGACTGCTTAAATGATTTGGAAATGTAGCTGTTTATGACTTATTATCTCAAGACGAGTATTGTTGTTAGTAATAATGGATATGTAGCTAATGCGATTATCCTAATTGAAATGTACATTGTAAACTTGGATATAGAAATGCAATAGTGTGTATCTATTCAACATCGACGATAGTGTCTTACGTGATAGGTTGTTGAGTTGTTTTAGATTGGGGATGCTGCACATTTTGATTGGGGATGCTGACTTGTTTTAAATTGATAGTCACATATTATACATACGTTGATTAGGTGAATTGGGTTGGTGTCTTCTGGAATCAGGATATGCTGCATATTGACATGTTATTTGTTAATATTACTGATACAATTATGGTTAATTTGTTTGTCTTAATCTGCTGTTGTCATTTAACCTTGTTATCAATGGGATGAAGTAAACCTGGTATGATTTTGTTTAAATAGCTCTAGCTGTTCCTGTAGATAAGCGGGTATGTGTTGTGCTGTTTCTGCGCAAGGTTCTTGTGTTTACTTTTACTTGTTTTGAGCTTTTGCTAGTTTCAGTTAAGATCCGTATGCTGTTCAAATGACGGCAATGCAATGAGTTTGTTAGAATTAAGGGTTCTACTATATTGAGAAACAACTGTCACGCCATTAAGGCATCAAAATTGTTTTTTTGAACTTCAATTAGAACCCGACAACAATAGTGACCAGGAGAATTAACTTGATTGACTCATATCCAATTTTATTTGCTCTTTATGTGTTGAAGATTATGTTAGTCTTTCGTAAACATGTTTAGGGGGTGTTTGGGATTGCTTATCACGTTTTGAAACTTGCAAAACAAAACCACGTTTTGAAAAGTAAGTCCTAGGGTGCAGCCACAAAACGTGGTTTTGGAGGATTTATAATGCAAATAAATGATTATTGGAGGATTTTAGATCGCAATCCCAAACACCCTCTTAATATATAACGTAACTGAAGCTCGATGGCGATAAAAGATGGACTTATATCGTTAAATTTATCATTATATATTCAAACTGTGCTAATGATCTGTGAAATTGAAGTGGGTAGTGTTACCGTTTTGCTGATTAAGTCACTTAAAGAAGCTGCTGTTTTCTGTTGACTGATTGATTCAAATTACGATGTCTCGGATCTGTTTTAACTGTTTGATTGGTATCAATACTTACAAATCAAGCTGATTGCTTAAACTTTGGATATAATCCTTCTTTGGGGGATAGATGAGGTGATAGTCATAAATAAGGTTTGTGAATTTTCTTGATGGGTGAGGAAGTTTAGTTATAAAAATAGAAACGAGTTTACAGAGGTCTGCTTCTTTGTATGAATGGAGTTGTTTTTCTGGAATGGAGGCAATAGTTTTCAAATTTCAAGTTTACTTTGTTAGTTTGTAAAAATGACAGATGGATACAATAGATATTTATGTTTATTGTTGTGCAATGCTTGAGAACAGTTGATTATGTATCTTGTAGACATCGACGATAGTGTTCTAGTGAATGCTTTTTGAACAGTTTTGATTGTGTTTTAGGAACATGGTCTGTCCACTTTGACATGGCTGTTTGGGTCTAAGTGATATCATCGCTGCAGACTGTCATGGAATGTCGATGATTGTGGCTTATGGAGATGAAAGTTACATTGTTCTAGTGCCTGAGACTGTCAGGCGAAAGAAGAGATTGCCTGTTGAATGTATGAGGCCAAGTTGTTTTAGAAGTATGGTCAGAGCACACACGGGAGTTAATCCAGATAGCATATCTGGTTAATAAGTATTCAAAGGTCTGAATGTTGAAAGTAAGAACGGAAGGTACCCTGCAGATGCTGATGAGATAAATTGGGTTGCTGTGTTCATCATATTGCTGCACATTTTCATGTTATTACTGATATCAATTTCGTCACATCCGTCTAAGTACTACTGCTATTTAACATTGGCATGGAGATGGGATGAAGTAAACATGGTATGAAGTTGTTTAACATGGCTCTGGCTGTTGCCTCAGACAAAGGGGTATGTGGCTGTGTTATGAATGTTTTTGTGCAGTTTGTCTTGAGTGGAGCACTGGAGTGTTTTGCTGGGACTTGGTTTGAGCTTCTGCAGTTATGCTTGTATCAATATAGCTCTTTAAGTTGTTTAATAAGACAACCATGAAGTTTACACGCCAACCTTCTAAAAAGGGAGGGCTTTTGAGTTTGTGTGGCGGTGGGTTCAAACCTCGTGAAATAGTCGACCAAAAGGTTGGAAATCATGGTTACACCCCCCCCCCCCCCCCCCCCCCCCCCCCCCCCAAAAAAAAAAAAAAAAAATTGACTGGAGGACTAATCAACATGAATGGGAACCAACTTTCCACTCAGTTGTTATAGAAGTTGGAAAATAATCAAGGAACTAGTCTAGGTGGGTGTTTGGAATAAAGTTTATGGGAAAGAAATCGTGTTTTAGATTGACATTTGGTTTAAGAATTAGATATGGCGATTATTCCCAAATGTAAACGAGGTGGAAACAGTGCCTCCCTGTTATGACTTACTGAATGATTTTTTAAAATCTCTTTTAGGCCTTGTATAGGCATTCACAATTCTTCCTCGGCTTTCCAATATAAACAAGTTGTCATTGCCAACCTATATCATCACCTTGCTGTAGCCAAAGGGGATTGGAGAATGACGTTGATTTGCATCACTGTGATGGGCATTACAAGGAACTACGCTGACAGCAATGAAACTTGCAAGGAAAAGGCTGTCAACGAAGAGTAGGTTGAGGCTTTCCACACAATAAAACGTTCAGTTTTCTACATGTTTGTTACATGTTATCTATAATTGACATTGCTTTATAAACATTTCGTATGCGAGTAGAAGTACAATAACGAACTCACAGTTGAGTAAGAAATTGGTACCAAGGCAGCAAGCCTAAATCACAATCCATGATCAATCGCCATCTGAACACACTAACCGTCAACTTGCCGAAAAAGGGGCACTACACATTTCAGAATATGCAAAATTTGAGAAGAGGTTTAATTTTTTTTTGATCAAGTAGCATATCTGACTTTTTGAAAAACTTATATGGTTATATGATAAAAACTTGAGATTATAACATATCCTCTTAATAAAAATAAAATCTATAAATTTCATCCACCAAATAGTTATATTTAATATATATATTTTTGTATCGCCTATATCCAAATGCTTTGCACTTTAAAAACGTGATTGTAACAAACACGCCATGATATTATTAAAACCTAACAACAAAATATTTGGTTTAGCTATCTGGGCCACTCAAACGCCGATATCACAAAAAAGATATTCTTATAGCAGCAGAAGAAGACAAGTCCCGTTTCAAATACGAAACAACGCATCGGCAAAAATGTCGAATGATTCAGTAAACAAGTCAATTACTCACGTCATCTTCGACATGGACGGTCTTTTGCTCGGTCAGTACTCAATTCCAACTTTTTTGTTAAATGATTGTTTACCGAGTCTCATTCATATATCCAGATCTATTAATGTAGAATTAATAAACGGGTTTGCTAGTTAAAATATGCTTGTACTTTTTATTTTGTTAAAGTAATGACAAATCCACATTTGAATTGACTTGATACACTTTTTCACAACATATTTTTGATATGATGTTCAATGTAGCTCACATTTTGGAGTTGCAAAATGTGTACAAGTCCATAACCAAAGTTACTTGTCCTTTCTTAGAAATGGACAGTCGCGCGCAACCTGCCTTTTGGTTGATTGTAGTTAACAGAAGTTAGTTGACTTAGTTGTGTTAGGATAGTAGCCAAGGCTTGCACTATGGCGCACCATGACACATTTTAAGTGGCACTAGTGAGGAACAGACGGTGGCTCAATGCCATGTGAGCTCTATGAGAATCAACACGATAATACAAAGTTGTCACTAAAACATTTGGAACTAAACTGAAAAATAAATAGTAGAGGTTTTGGACTATGGTTGCGTATTTACATGTTCTTTCATTCTCGAAAGTTCCACTTCTCTACTTTTTCACTCACCTATTGATATGTTTACGTAAGCTGGTTCTCATTTTTACTCATCACTATCCTCATCCTTTTTCCTTGCCGTATTTCGCTGTAATAAACACCAAGACAGCAAAGTGCATTGCATCAAGTGGTATCATACTTTTTCTATATGCTTGAAGAAATCTGTATCTGATTCACACAAACAAATTAAAGTGGAATGGAATATTATAGACGACATAGTTCATTATTACTAAAGTTTTAACTGTTTCTTGCATTCAGGAAGTACTGTATCTCATTTTATTTGTCGATATAGAGTTTAGGTTCTCTGATAAACATAAACAACGTCCAACTTAGTTTACTATCAATTTTATTTGGTCTCAAAGCTGACACACATCATGAGCCCATGACGTGTCTTTTGGCTGCTGCTGTTATGTTTGTGCGATCTGCAGTTAGTGTAGGTGTTAGCGTGTACTAAACACATATGTCCCTCCATTCTCTGTTATCTTCTTACAAAAAGTAAAATGTAGATACGGTATGTTATAGTTACAATTTCAGATGATATAAGAAATAAGTTTGGGTTTTCTACATTTATCTTGTAAGTTAGATTATCCAGATGACCTTCACTAGGTATATTTAGATATCATGGTGAATTTGTTTTACAGCTCTAAGTGTATATACTGGGGGTTGTAGTGCAATATATTGTTAGGCTTTGTAAATCATTAGATACCCATGCCTGAAATAAGCCACTGCAGTCAAACTCATTAACGGTCCTCCATATTTGTCAATTTAATGTATCGGGTTTAGGCATAATTGACATAGAATCTTGTGATGGCAGATACTGAGAAGTTCTATACAGAAGTTCAAGAAATTATACTTTCAAGATTCAACAAGACTTTTGATTGGTCTCTAAAGGCAAAGATGATGGGGAAGAAAGCAATTGAGGCTGCACGTGTGTTTGTTGAAGAGACTGGAATTAGTGATTCACTTACAGCTGAAGATTTCCTGGTAGAACGAGAAGCTATGCTGCAGGAAATGTTCCCTACAAGTGAACTCATGCCAGGTACTACATGTTTTGACTAGAGATGAAAAATTTGGCTGGTTGGGTAACTGGTCAAATCAAGTATCTATGATACAGGCTGGTTAATTGTTTTTACCAGTTTGGCCCATTTGAAAGCAAACATCCAAATCATACCGTTCATAAGTAAATGGATCAAATTCTAACCTTTAATCTCAATGATCAAAGTTAATATGTAGTAGATTACTTAAGGGTTCAATTTTTTTTATCCATCATCTTTACAGAAATGTAATGTGCATGTCAATCCCATTTAATTTGGGAAGCATTTTGTTTCAACTGAATTTATTTTCCCTTTGGTAAAGATTTTTTGTCAAATACCATCGATACGACGCTATTTTACTTGTCTATGGACTAAAAATTAATATTATCTTCTAACTTTTACATTTTTCGATGACTAAATGTAGGCGCAGGCCGTTTAGTCAAACATCTGCATGCCACAGGAGTGCCAATTTGTGTCGCAACAGGGTAGGAAAAATCTTTCTATCCCCTGTATTAGCTTCAAAATAGAAGGGGTTTTTGAAAAAGTATATCTGCTTAACTTTCGAGAAGCATTACTGTTTTTGTTATGTAATTTCAGCACTCATAAACGACACTTTGCACTGAAAACGCAAAGACATGGTGAGATATTTTCATTGATGCATCATATTGTCATGGGTGATGATCCGGAAGTTAAACAAGGCAAGCCATCACCTGATATATTTCTTGCAGCCGCTAGAAGATTTGAGGTGAATCTGTTTCTGAAACTGTTCTTATCAATAACACGTACAAATGTAATCGCTTACTAATTTTTGTCGGAATGTGTGTATGCAACAGGGTGAATCGGTAGATCCTTCTAAGATTCTTGTTTTTGAAGATGCCCCTTCGGGAGTTCTTGCTGCTAAGAATGCTGGAATGTAAGTGCACTAATATTGTAATGTTTTCAAAATACAAGAAGTAATTTAACGAAAATACGTACACATGACATAGTAATGTTTCGGCTGATTAAGTTTGAAAGTAAAGGGGAGTGTTTGGATGTTTGTTTCGAAAGTGATTATGGTACTGAATAATTAGAATCAGATTATCAGCTGTAGTCAAATTGGGATGTAGCAAATAGTGTTTTGATGCGCTTCTGCTATTTGAAGATGTAATAATCACATAATTAGACGTACGAGTGTTTTCCAAATACTAAGTATTAAAGAAATTAATAGAGATAATCTGATAATGACTAAAAGGTATTTCTAGTGAAAATAAGAAGAGATCCCGTGCGCAACTCTTTCAATTTAGGTTTAAAGAAGGGATAAATAGGTAAGCGAGTAAGTCTTTTTACCCTTTAAATGATTAGTTCTGTTCCCGTGGAATGGAATATATTATACAAAAATGGTTATTTGACTTTATGTAATAAGATAAAAGCAAAATCTGTTTATCCAAACATTAAACACTGAGTATTGCAACTTCTAGTTCTAATTATCAAATAGTCAGTTCCAAGACGTAAATCAAAACATCCCCTCTAGTCTTTTTGGATAGTACGAGTACATGTTTTAGTTTTTTGTTGTCTTCATTTTTTGGCGAATAGGTACGAATGTACGATTTTATTGACTCTTTCTTAAAATTGAAGGTTGTAGCTAATACAAACTTGATGAAACCATTAACTTCCAATACCCTGTTGGGGTTTGTTACTTCGTTTTGTTAGTTATGTCACTTTCAATTTGCATCAGGTTCAAGTGTCTTGTCTCTCAATATGTTAACCTGAAAAATAATTTCTATAAATATGATGCAGGTCTGTTGTTATGGTTCCAGATCCAAGACTTGACAGCTCTTTCCACGAAACTGCAGATAAAGTTCTTAGCTCACTCTTGGATTTTAACCCTGCCGAATGGGGACTTCCTCCGTTCACGGATTAAGAAACCTAGTGTGTCTTTTTAAGGTAACCAAACATTTCTTTAAATTGAGAACAGATGTTTCAAATGGATTATTGCATACTCCATGTCAATATGTCATTTGAAGAATCACATTGCTGTGATACACATTCGTTATGAGCTACTATGTCTTACAATCACATTCGTTATAACACACTTTTAGTTTATTATTTATGGATAACACAATGCTTGTTGTTATTATGATTCTTATGCTCATTTGTTTTTGATTAGTCGGGTCCTGATTTATGTCAGATCAGATATCTGATTCGATAAATTTTTTGGTTCATTGGTCCAATAGGCTGACTCACTTAGGCAGATTAATGCTTGTGGTAAAAAAAATCTCCAAATATGGAGGATGGAGATGCATTTTGGCACTCCATTTCTCAAATATGAAAAATACATTTTAGAGGGCATGGTTGGAGATGACCTAATTAGTTGAGTTATGGGTCCGAATCAGAGGTATTAGTTGAGTCAATCAAAATCCGACCCATTTACATGGACTTCTGTATCAGTATATTAGCAGTTAAAAGATATGGACCTGGTCTATAAAACATAATATTAATTTCCTCTCCAGGCTTTAGTTTTTAACATAATCAATAATTCAATTATCAACTTATGCATTTCACTATCAGTGTGTCATGGTATTGTATTTTTTACCAATCAATTATACTATAATATTTGTAGTTTTTTGCCACGTTCTCCAAATTTTCATCAATAATTATCCCCATTTCAAAAACCCGTTTCTTTTTCATTTTTTTTTTTTTTTTTTTTTTTTTTTTTTTTTTTTTTACTGTTTTGTTACTTTCTATTACCTAAAAAGGAAATCTGAGAAATACAAACAACATATTTTATGTGGGTAGTTTGTACACAAGGTCAGCGTTTTGACGATCCCCACATGCTAACTGCCGGTTTCTGAAGTTAGGTATTGTTACTTTCTATACCGTTTTCTTACTTTTCTATTACTTAAAATAATTGCTGGTTTGTGAAGTAATAAACAATTAATATTTTATGCCAAATGGGATAAAAAAAATTAGGGCTAACATCAACAAACCTATTTGCTTGGCTAAATCGGGCTACACGACAATGATTTTTTATACATTCAAGACTTTACAAAATTAAGGTTTGTGGAGGTGGTAGCATATTTTGTTTTAGATGTGTACAAATGGTAGCAGATTTAAAGGGAGGGATACAAAAGGTTGTCAGGTATATTCAAAAAGGTGTCGGGTTAAATAGGGGGTTGGTTCGTTTGATGTTAACTTGAGTTGAAGTGAAAAATGTGAAATAACGGTATGCCCTCACACCAAAATAACGGTAGTTGACTAAGGTATATCTGTCAAATGACATTGGATGATCAGAAAACATGAAAGAAGGACCCTGCGTGATAAAAAAAGAGCTTTCTCAAACTTATTATGATAGTTTTTTACAAGTTAAAGGACGAACATTGTATTTTACTCGAGTTAGAAATAATGCATCCTGACCAACTCAATTTAAATGAGTAAATGACCATATCCGTTTCAAACGTTAATAATACTAGAGATTCTTGGCACCAATAATTGTCATTATAAAATGACGTTTGATTCAGACACCCACCAACTCGATTATACGGAGTACTACATATTAGAATAAGGGGCAATTTCATTCATATTCTTGCAAAATTCAAAAATTTCATATATATCATTTGAATGCATTAAATACATTGTACTTTATGCATTAAAAACTTGTAAAAAGAACATATATGAAATTTTTGAAATTTTCAAGGATATACATGAAAATTTTCCTTTAAAATAATAATGGTAAAGAGATTTTTAATTTTTTTTTAGAACGGTTTATTAGAATAACAATAAGATGCGATATTGATTGATTAATATTCATGTGGCATTTTAATCATTTTTTATTTTACATGCGGCTAATATTATAAGCTAATATTATTAGATTAGGTGTAATTATCCTCAAAAAATTTAGATCAGCGAGCATATCCTGATCTGGTGCACCTTTTCGAGTCCACATCGATCCTTCCTCGAAGCCTTTCTTGACTTGTATCACAAATTTTAACACTTTTCCTCTTTCGTTTCTCCTTGGGCAGTTCGGTTTAAGCTAAGCCCGAACAGCTTAGTTTTCCACTTCTCTTTTGTATTTCATCAAAGATATTCATCTTAACTTCTAAGGAACCGTGTAGGAGACTAGGAGCTTAGGCTAATGTGAATTTCGTATATAGTCTTATTCAACTTTGCAAACACGGCGATACTTTCATAAACATTGCAATCATAAAAGCAAGGCATTTCAGAAATTTATTGGTTTGATTATATGGATTTTTATTATTTATCACATTTTCTCCATAAATAAGGTTCTTTTATGGAAAAAAATTTGCAACTGGTTCTTCTCACTTTTTTTTTTTTTTTTTTTTTTAAATTTTAAATGTATTTCTTATTTGATCCTAACTTTATTTGTATGCATAACTATATTTCATTCATACATGTTTTTTAATTGAAATATATGCTACATCAATACAATATATTCTAGTAGCACAACTTTACTATGTTTCTTCACATGTAAAACCTTTTACCAATCGTTCACGTAAGAAATTTCTGTTTTAAGTTACTTGCTTACTTTCTTCTCGTAATTTTATTATGTCATATTGAATAAAGAGGAAATAACAAAAATGTCCGACCCAATTCAACTGTCTAATTTTCTTTTCTGACTATCCCAATTTAATTGCCCATAATTAAATATGAGAAACGGAATTTGATTAGATTTAACATATTATCCTTAGGTGACATTTGGTTCGTGAATTTGAAATTTCGGGATTTCAAATTCTGAAAATTTCAATTCTTGAGGATTTAAAATTTCAGAATTTAAAATATATTCACATGTTTGTTTGACAGAAATTCTTAGTACTTCGAAATATGTCCCTATCTTTGTTATTGCAAATTTTTTTGTTAAGTGACAACTTTACTTTGATTCTAAAAAAAAAAAAAAAAATATAGCAACAAAGAAATTAATAAGCAAAAATGCAAACTGTTTGCTTTAGCATATTATACTGTGCCTCTAAAAGGCGAAGACATTACTTAAGCAAAAACAAAACACGAGCTTATATTATAACATTAGACAAGTAAGGATATTTGATAACTAAATACATAAATAGAAATGTGTAGCTGTTTTCGGCCTTATAAATTACAAGAACCCAAAGCCAATGTTGGAAAAGAATTCAAATTACTATAAAAGGTTGAAGAAAAGATCAAACTAAACTTTGTCATGCACTTGTTTAATCCAACGTAACTTGTCCTCGCCAAGGTCTCCTTTGTTTTGCTTTTCTTCTTGTTTTTTTACTCAACGTCTTCAATGGATTACCAAATATCACGTTGGTATCTTCCTGCAGCTTGTAGATCCTTCATGTAGCCTACCGCCTTAGAAGAGTCTAAAGATCCCTGAAGTTACCAAAAAATATGTTAACAAAATGTCCGATTATGACCTTAACCAATCAGGGATGCATTCCCAAGTTATGAAAGGAAACAACTTACTTGTTCTTGCACAATGATCTGAAGAGCGAGGTGTACATCTTGAGCCATGCCTTTGGCATCACCACATACGTATATATAAGCTCCCTCCGAAAGCAATTTCCAGATATCCAAAGCCTGTAAAGAACATAATAATTCAGATAAATAAAAATCAAGCATAACATAGCTTATATGCCTCATGGCTATCAATTGCTTGTCTTTCTCCTACCCTTTGGGCTAGTTTATGTTGCACGTATTCCTTATTGGCAGCTTCACGGGAGAAAGCAACACTAATCTCAGAAAGAACTCCGGCCTCAACAAAGTTGTTTAGCTCGTCCTCATATATGTAATCCTGAATTTCAAAACATATATAAGTTAAGATATACAATACTCAGTAACTTTACTAAGATACACTTAGATAGAACTGACCATTCTGCGATTTCTACATCCGAAGAATAAGGTGGATGATCCCAATTCGGTCCCAGATTCCTTGAGAACTAATCTTTCTTGAAGAAACCCTCTGAATGGAGCCAATCCTGTTCCAGGGCCAATCATGACAATTGGGACTTTAGGATCAGCAGGAAGTCTGAAGTTTGATTTTCTAACAAAAATGGGTGCCCACGTGTAATTTTCTTTGTTTTCCGACATAGGAACAGCATTCTGGAATGAAGTCACATGAGCATTAGTCAATGATATAGAAAGGGTTACAAATCAAATTTGCTCGTTTTTTAGATAGGTTGAATTACTTTCATCCAGGTTGAACAGACTCCTTTGTGGATACGGCCTGAAAGTGTTTGCTCATAAACTAATGCACACGTAACAGAAATCCTATCGGGTGCCATCCTGTAATAGCGAAACATTATACACAATCAACAACATGAAATATTCGAAAATTGACAGAATTATTTGCAATTAGAATCTTTACTCACATTGGGGAGGAGGAAATGGAGTATAATCGAGGCTGTAAGCGTGGAGCAACAGCTGCAAAGAAAACTCCAAGTGGAGGTCTAGCTGATGGGAAAGCTTCCAAGATATCAAGAAGGCTTCTTTTGCTTGCAAAAATCCACTCAGCATATTCATCCTGGACAACAATTATTTTATATTAATATACAAAAAAAAGTAAAGAGCAAGTTAAGCTGTGAAAAAAGAGAACCTTTCCATCACGATCTGCAAGAAATTTTAGTCGGTCAGCTTCCTCGGGGTCAGAAGCATGAGCAGCTAGAGCAAGCAAAGCTGACTGAAGGACATAACGAAACATCCATTAGTTAAAAGTTCAACTTGTGATGAAAATTCAATAAAATTTTAAAATATTAATGTTATTATGTAACCTTTTTGGGAGCATTCAATAGATCTGTGTAACTTGTCAATGCCTTTCTTAAAGTGCATGCAGGGAAAGGAGGTGGTAGAGTAGGTCCGCTAAGTGGTGCTCCGTTTTCTTTAGTGTCGTGTAAAGCAAAATAAGTATCTGGTGCTAATCCTAATAATCTCTCGGCAGCCTCCACAACTTCAATTTGGTTTTCACATAAGACACCAATATGGTCTCCAGTTTCGTATCTAAAATTACACATGAAAGTTTTAGCACGTATAACGAGATATAATATGAAATCTTCAAAATTTCTTTGAGTAACTTACTTTAGTCCGTTGCTGGAGATGTCAAATTCAACATGAGTGCAAGAGCGATCGGATTCAGGGGTATGGAGCTCCTTCTTGAAAGCCACATTGGCTCTTTAAGAAGAGGTCAAATATAACAGTTAATTTTATAGCGATGTGAATAGGCTATAGAAAATTATAATACATAGTACAATTGTAATACCTTATTGGATATTGAGCATCATGAACACCACGACGATTTGTCAAACTTCGGCCCAGAACTGGTGGCAAAGGTTTCTCATGAAACACAACTCGGTATTCTGGAATGGCTGCTGCGTATGGAGTAGGAGTGGCTATGTCATTTCCTTCAAGAAGCAAGCGATCCAACTCGGGCCACACTAACTCTTTCCTAAAGAAGCAAGATTTGATAAAAATATCACAAATTCATAGTTATTAATAAAGATGCTGATCTATTTAAGAGGGCGATAAAAGAGTCTTAATTTATACCATGCAATAAAATCATCTTCAATTAAGTGATCATCATCTCCTAGGCCAACTGGAACAAAGCGCTTTGCACCTGAGAACGGTGAAAACTATAACGTTAGACATACAATTGGCCAGGCAAAGCACCCTCAAATAACATAAATGAATAATCTTCAACGAGTTATTTGCACCCATCTTAACTGAAAATATATGTATTTAAGTAGCAACAGCACACATATCATGCAAATTTGAACTACGACTAGTAGCAACAGCTAACCAACATCATTTAGTACTCAGTACTACAAGCAGTATATGCAATCTAGCAGGCTCTTCATGATGTAATAAATATTTATCCCAAAAATTTAAAATGTCATAATCGCTGAATATATGAAAATAAACATACCCTGCTCTGCGAGCTTCTCATCTAGAACCTTTGCAACCTGTATACGCCACAAGAATTAAGAGAATAATACACAAATTAGGCTAACCAACACATTGGTAATGCTAGCTAAAACACACTTATGTAAAATGCAACATCATTTTCAATGGTACCTGGTTGAAATGCTCGTATTGTTTATTACCACAACCAAACACTCCATACTGAAGTTGTCTAAGCCAAATACCTCTGTCTTCCCCCTATACAAGTATTAACAAATTTTAAATCAAACCACACTTTTTATCTAGATGCACAAAATTAATCTACTATGTACAAAACATATATAGATTACCTCAGTAAACCATTTAAAAAATCTGGCAGCATTATCAGTTGGCTCACCATCTCCATAGCTGCACACAAATCATCATACAACATTTATTAGAGTTGCTACAACAAATGTGTCATTTTGTATGAGCACTTTCATCCAAGTGTTATAAAAAGAGTTGTTCACACTTGTAAACACATATATAATATCTTCATTTTTTGTGTGTGTATAAATATATTAAACCATATCAATTATCACAATAAATTGTACAAAAAGACATTTGCACATATAATATAAGCGTGACTAAAAGGGACCAGGTGCACAATATTTTAGAATTTGTTAATAAATTGTACAAAAAGACATTTGCACATATCTGTAATAGTAGACACAAAATTTTGAGATTGGACGCATTTAGAAAAAATCGAGTTTTTTCTAGAAAAATTAACAATACTAAGAAAAATTTCATAGGTGTCAAGTGACACCACGGGACCCCCTAGTACCGTCACTTATTAAATTGTAGACACGTACGGTGCAGATCAATTTGTCACAACTAATCTCTACTGCGCATAGAAATCTAATGTAAAGAAATTATCTCTACAATAATTGATGTGGATAACTTTTGTTTAGCATACATTTCACATTTTCTTTTCTTATGATTACAAGCTTATAAATATAAGGGGTACGCACAGTAGATGTTTAAAAGTGTGATACAATTCATAAATACAAGTTTATAAACAAGCCCAACCAAACTCAAGCACAATTGCGGCTCATTGAGACCTGCGAGTCTTATGTTTCTAGCAAGGCTTGCTAAGCACACGATGCTCATGCTCGTTAAATCACTTTGAGCTCGTTTAGGGATAAATATATTGCTTTCAAACCAAAATATTGTTACATGTATGCATGGTAAACGTATAAGGCTAGTTTAAACTCATGAGCCTAATCAACATCTGGGTACAAAGCTCGAGTTTCATTATTAAATGAGCTCCACACTAGACTCAAGCTCAGCATGTTCCGAACTTTTACCAAGAATCCCGAATAGCTCATGTGCAGGTCAATTTGTTTACACCGTAATTGGTATTATATCTAATTTGTTGTAGTGAGTCAATTCTCTTAGTCAACCTACTTATTTTCCGAGTCATATGCAAATCGATCTGAATTTGAAATAGTCAACATGAAACGAAAATAAAAGAAAAAGAAAGCTTACGTGGAGAAAAAAAAGAGAGCATAAGTCTCTCTCTTTAGTCTCTCAGTATACTCATCATCATCAACAGCATAATCATCCTATATACATATCAAAAAAGTTCTTAAAATCAAATCATTGCTACAAATCCATATTATCAATTTGTAAAACACCGTCAAAACTTGTACTCACCACATCAACGACTTTAAATTGAACCTTTTCATATCGCCTTTTAGCTTCATTAAAAAGCGCCTTCACATCAAAACAAAATAAATTCAGATCTTAATAATCTCAAAAAGATTGACAAATGTGAACTCATAATAAGAAGCTATAACAATAATAATACGAGAAATGATAAGTCGTCGCATGTAAATTTGTCCTATGTACTATTTTAAACGATTGACGTATGTTATTAGACAGATGTATGTTAGTATAGGAAGATATAATATTTCTCCGTATTAATAATTTTTACCTTAGCGAAACCTTCAGAAGTACTAGTTTGCGAAGCATAAATAATAGTAACTTTCTTCTTATCAGGATTAAGCATTGACAGTTGTCGCTTCGGCACAATGAGCTTCTTTGGTGTCTCCTCATAAGGATCGGCGCTTGTATCCGACGATCTCTTCCATATAAAAACGAAGAAACATCCTAACAAAGCGGCAACTACGGTAAACAACAGCTCACTGTTTACCGAAACCATAGTCTAAAACTCCCTTTATCTCTGACTTTTACGTTAATAAATGAGATTTTACGAGAATATGATGTTTTGTGTGTGTCTTGGAGAAATGAGTATGGGATTTTATGGGGGAAGAAATGATGGAGGCAAAGCCAACCAAAGCAGACTGGTCAATTGTTCAAATACAACTAACCATATGTTTATGTTTTAGTTAAATTAAACGATATTATTATTAATTAACCACTATCAATGATATGTATTCAGTTATTCACACAAGGTCGTCTCATAAGGCATAAGTACACATCTTGTAGCTGACAGAGAAATGGTTTAAAAGCCGTCGCATGATACCTCACTTACACTTACTATACGTACATGTGGGTCTCGTTCTTTCAAAATAACTTAAACCTGAACATAAAAACTTTACATGTTTACCCCTTGGTTATTTCTATCCGGTGTTTGTTTCGGCTACATAGCCGGCTTATAGCTTATTTGGTTTTAGGCTTATGTTTTATAAGCTCATTTTTTATGGCTTATTTTGAAATTTTCTGACTTATATAAGTTTATTTTGATTATGAGTTCATTATTCATAATGAACTTATATAAGCCAAAAAGTTTCATAATAAACAACAAAAAGTGAGTTCATATTTACGAAATAAGCCATAAATCAGCTAAGCCGAAACAAACACCCTATCTAACACGGATTAGCTTTTTTTATTACATGGTGATTGAATATAGTATTTTAGAAGTACGCGTGTTAACTTTCAAGTCTCTAACGACATTATGACTATTTCAAAGAAGTCAAGACAAATGTAAGAATATATTTACGTGGATTTATTTATTTATTTATTCCTTTTTTCTTTAAGCAAATATATGAAGTTTTTTACCAAGTATTTGCTTTTAAAAAAGAGAAATGATTGGCACACTTAAAAGTTATATTTAATTTTGTGCCTAAATATATGTGGCAACAATTTATTGGTTGTATTAACGGGACTCACTTCTTCACAATCCAATGAGATAATGACACATAAGTTAGGCACAAAATTAGTCGTGTCTTTTACGTCTCTCAATCTTTTTCTTTTAAGAAAAGATATTTACAGGTATATTCAAAAATACTATCCATTGTATGCATTATTTACCAAATTTAATTGTGTAGCCATTATTTTTATACTCCATATAATTTAGTGAAGACAAGTTACATATCGGAAACAAATAGTATATTAAACCCCACATTTTAGTCATTCTTTTCTATATCATGTGAATCATTATTAAGAAAAGGTATCATGAAGGTTCATGTATGGATGTTGTTAGGGTGTGATCTGACGCTAATTCAACTTCTTTTAAAATTGTCATTTATTATTATTATTATTTTGCTTTATGTTAAGTTTACCTTCATTAACATGATATCAATGTGTTTTTTAAAATATTGTTTTCTTTTTCTTTTTGTTAACTAAATGACAAAAATTGTTAAAACAAAAAGATACAATTATCTCAAAAGGATGTAATGCTATAAAGGAAAGGGTATGATCCCATCATGTATATTAACTTTACTTATATCGTTGTTAATAAGTTCAATTCCCCAGCTAAATAATTTGTTTATATATTTTTATTATCTTTTAGTTCTTGAGTAACTATCTCTAAATTATGTGTTTGTATTTTGTTTCTTACCACATATTTTACTACAGGAACTCCACTACATGATTAGCCAATCATATCTATACTACTATATAATGCATTTGGGAGTATTCTATAATTAGAAAGGCTTAAAATTCAGACTTTTACTTGCTTATTATGGAAGGATTTCAAAATTAATTGGTTAGGAAGCACGCTGGTTAAGAAGTTTGTTAGGTTGTTCAAACTAAAATTATTTGGCTTAACCATCTCTACCATCTCTCCTTATAAATCATAAAAACAACTAAATGTGTAACCGAATAACCGAATAACGCAAACTATAGTCACAGGTACCTGCCGCCGCATTGCGCGGGTACCATTCTAGTATAATTCAATGTATGATTAATTAGTGCTTCTATTAATCTATGTTATATGTTGAATACATTTTTATGTTAAAAAAGTAAATTTTCAAAACATGTATCACATAGATTCGAAAAAGCACATATTGTGTTTTGTAACAACAAAAGGAAAGTCAAAATCACTCACTCTCATTGCTCGATCATAACATGTTCGGTTAATTAGAAGAAATGGATTAAAATAAATGGCTAAAAGAATATTAAAAAAGACAGTATACTATAGTAAATATTTTTAAACATGCCATACAATAATAAATATGTATTTGAGAGCAATTACTTGGTATGTCGTTAAAGAGTAAGGATAATAAGAAATAAAAGTAAAATGAGAAAGATGAGAAATAATCATAACCGCACATTTCATATGCATCAACAAAAATATATGCATCTCCCATTAAATTCCTTGTGGCTCAAAACATTTCTCATTCTTCTTATTTTTATTTTTCTTCTTAGTGGATCCATTCTCGTTGGTTAAAAGTATAAGTTTATGATTAAATAAATATTCATTGTTAAATTTGTCACTTTTTGTTTATGAGTGTGTTAACAAGTGTTACCTGATCATCAGTTAGGGTGTATTAATTTAACCCGCATTTTTTTTAGTTAAAAAAAAGCATTTAATATACATTGACTAAACTAATAAATTATCTTAGCTTACGATAACTTTTGATTTAATAAACATAAAGTTTCCTTATTTAACCATCTAAAACGGTGTTTTAAGAACATTATTTAGACAACCCCTTTACGTACTCAATAAATAATACCATGTTTACGTATTTGTCATTGTTGTAACAAGACTGACGGGATTAGATTGGGCCGACTTGCAGTTAGGAGTATACATAACCAAATTAACTGATTAAGTAAATATATGACTAATTCATAAATCATGTGACAAGTGTATTTGGCATTTTCTTTCTCAAGATTTTTATCAATCATTTACTGCAAGGCTTTGCTCTGCCCTTCCACTAGAATCCACACCAGGTCGGAGGAGCAGCTAATCCAACTTCTTGAGATATTGAAGAACGAACATTTGCTTGAATTCCTTGTCTCACCCTGAGATGAGAGGGAAGGTCGATTTGACTCGAATCATTATATACATAAATAATCATGGTTATTAGGCACAACAATCATCTTTCAGCTAAATATGCCTCAAATTTGACCAATTCCTAGTCGATTTTGTAACTGATATGCTTGAGTTTGTATTTGGGGTGTAATTAAGTATTCAAAGTTAGTTAAACATTAACAGGACAGGTTATTATATATTTGCCATGTGATAAGAAAGAACAAAACTTGTGACATAATACATATTGTCTAGTTATTAGTAATTCCAATTATTCTCTGCGAAAACAAACAAAAGTGAAATATTTAATTCGTTGAAGTTTTCATTATCTTATTAACAATGTTAAATTTCTTTAACATTATTTAATCTTGTATTTACTTGTTCTATTATTTGAGTGATTACTATGTATGACAGTAAGTAGGGTGAGCAAAAAAAAAAATCGAAAAAACCGAAATCAAGAAAATCGAACCGAAAAAATCGACCAAAACTAAACACCGATGGTTCGGTTTTTACTTTTTTAAAAACCGAAAAATGCGGTTTGATTTTGGTTTTCGTCCAAAAACTGAACCGAACCGGTTTTATTATATTGTAATATATAATTAGTATAATATGAATAAATAACTAAATAAATCAAATTTATAAATTTATATTCATTTTGTGGGTGGATTTATAATATATTAATTTTAACGTTTATGTTTATATGCATGTTTGACGTGTCGTGTGTTTACTTGAGAATATATCAATAAATATATAACAATGATCATGTTATGTGTTTGTTCACTTGCATGTGTGTATGTCTCATCTATATGTGTGTAATTGTAGAATTATGCAATAAACACTATTATGCTTAGATTGAGAAAAAATAAAGAAAAATAATCAATTTTCTATGTAATACAAGTTTGTTGGTATAAATTTTTCATGGCCAAATATAAACGGTAAAAAACTGGAAAAAAAAAAAAAAAAAAAAGCGAACCGAAACCGATAACAAACCGAAAAACTGAACCGTAAAAAACTGAACGGTTTCAGTTTTGGGTTCTATAAAAGCCCAATATTTCGGTTCGTTTTCGATTTTAGCCAAAAACCGACCCAACCGAACCGTGCACACCCTAACAGTAAGTATCGATCCTAGACTATTTACAGAATAACAACGATTCTGTAGGTCCGTGAATGAATAATTGACGTTCAAATTGTAAATCCATCGTAACAAAAGGAACTTTGAGTTAATTACTGAGTGTGTAACACTTTATATTATGTATGTTTTTTATGCGAAAAAAATGTTTCTTTTTTACTGCAACTAACTATATCACAATTCACACAATATATATATTGCAATTATGTTTCACATGTCAGAAACTGGACTTGCACGCACAATCCTTTGATTGCATGGCTTATCACAACATGAGATATCGCTAAGACACAATCCTTCTAAAGCTAATAAAATGAAATATGGTCATGGTCTCTCTTCAAGTATTGAAATGAAAACTTTAATATATAAGTAAGACAAGAAAATGTTGTATAATATGGGATTTGAGATTTGAGATTTGAGAATAATAACAAATATGGTCTGTAAATTTAAGGATGAACTATAAGAACAAATAACGAAAGTTCGAAAGTATAAACTTCTTTACATTTGCAACTGAAACTTCTTTATTTTGTTTTAATAAGTTAATACAGGCTATAATTTGATTTTTTTTTTTTAATTTGCTTATGCTTGTAGTATGGCGAGGGGTAGATCAGGGGGCTTGATCACCATGTGGGATCCTAGCGTTTTTTCTAAATCTAGAATATGGTGTAGTGATAATTATATAATTGTTGAAGGTAAGTGGATGAATTCGGTTGAAGATTACTTTCTTATCAATGTATATGGGCCACAACACCAACCGGAGAAATCCATTTTATGGAATTCTCTTCGCTCTTTCATTCAAAATCATGAAGGTAACATTGTCCTTTTCGGAGATTTGAACGAAGTCAGATGTGAATATGAACGGTGTGGTTCTTTTTTTTTTCTAGCAGCGACGCAGCGATATTTAATTCTTTCATCCATGATGCTGGCTTAATTGACCTCCCCATGGGGGGTAAAATGTTTACCTCGATGAACAAAACTGGTTCCAAGTTGAGCAAACTAGACCGCTTCCTGATTTCTAACAATATGCTTCATGCCCATTCTAATTTACAGGTGCCGGTTCTTGACAGACTTTGGTCAGATCATAATCCCATTCTATTGCATTGCAAGAAAAATGATTTTGGCCCGATCCCTTTCAAAATCTTTCATTCATGGTTTGATAGATCAGATTTTGACGATGTCGTTAAAGAAGCTTGGAATAGCCTTTCAGCTACTAATGTTGGTTCCACAACGGCTCTTCATGATAAAGTTAAGGAGCTCAAAGCTCAGCTCAAAATTTGGTTTTCCCGCACTAAAGTTTCTGAAGTGAGTAGAAAAAACAACATTTTGGCTTCCTTTTGGATGATAAGATTGATGCAGGGCTGGCTACTGATGAAGAGAAAATGCTACGAGTAAATACATGGCATGAGTTAGAAAATCTGGAAAAGCTCGAATCCATGGACTTGTTTCAAAAGGCTTGTGTTAGATGGGACGTGGAAGGAGATGAAAATTCCAAATATTTTCATGGCATCATTAACTCAAAAAGGAACACTCAAATGATCAAAGGCATTCTGCATGAAGGAGTTTGGATATCAAATCCTCTAGACATTAAGTCGGCTTTTCTCAACTTCTACAAGGATAAGTTTTCTTGTCATGATACCTCTATTAATTTTCCTCACATGTCTGCGGCAAATCGATTAAGTGATTTGGATCGAGTTCATTTAGACTCCATGGTGACCTTGGAGGAAATTAAAACTGCGGTTTGGGATTGTGGGAGCCAAAAAGCCCCGGGTCCGGATGGTTTTACATTTATGTTTGTTAAAAAGTATTGGGACCTTTTGCACCTCGACATTCAAACTTTCGTGGTTAATTTCTTCTCAACAGGCTCGTTTCCACCGGGTGTGAATTCCTCATTTTTTACCGTAATTCCGAAAGTGTCTAATCCCCTTTATATTAAAGACTACAGACCTATTTCCCTTATTGGTTTTCAATACAAGATTGTCGCGAAAATATTGGCAAATAGGCTTTCAAAGGTTATTGACTCGATCATCAGTCATGAGCAATCGGCCTTTATATCGGGCCGTCAAATTCTTGATGGTCCTCTTATTCTTAGCGAGGTTATTGATTGGTATAAGAAGCGAAAGAAGAAACTGTTGTTGTTTAAAGTTGACTTCGAAAAGGCGTTTGATTCTGTAAGTTGGCGTTTCTTAGACCACGTCATGGATAAGCTGGGTTTTAGTAGTAATTGGCGCAAATGGATTAGAGCAGGGTTAGCGTCTTCTAGGGCTTCTATCCTCATTAATGGAAGTCCTACTTCAGAATTCTCGCTAAGAAGAGGGTTGAGGCAAGGAGACCCTTTGTCGCCTTTTTTATTTATTATAGTTATGGAAGGCCTCCACATTGCTCTTAAGGATGGTTTGATGGAAAATATGTTAAGGGGTGCCTGTTTTGGATCTCCTAGTATTCGTTTATCCCACCTATTTTATGCGGACGACGTTATTATTATTTCTGAGTGGAACCAAAATGATATGGATAATATCATACGTATTCTAAACGTTTTTCACCTCGCATCAGGCCTCAAAATCAACATCAACAAGTCGAACCTATATGGAGTGGGTGTCCCTCCTCCTGAAGTTGCTCGTTTAGCTGCTGGTACTGGTTGTTCGGCTAGTACTCTTCCCTTCTCTTACCTTGGTTTACCAATAGGTTCGAACATGGGCCGAATTTCAAATTGGAATGTTTTGATTGATCGTTTTAAAGCTAGGCTATCAGGATGGAAAGCTAATATGTTATCTTCAAGAGGCCGCCTTACTCTTATTAAATCCGTGCTTGGAAGCCTTGGTGTATATTTTATGTCTATCTTTAAAGCCCCTGATGCGGTCATTAAGGCTCTCGAAAGTATCCGTGCTTCGTTCTTTTGGGGTGCGTTTGGTGATAAAAGGAAGTTAGCATGGATCAAATGGACTTCTATTTTAGCTTCTCTCGATAAAGGAGGTTTAGGTGTGGGAAGCCTTAAAGCTTTCAACCTCTCTCTCCTTCTCAAATGGAGGTGGCGTTTGTTAAAATCTCCATCTGCTTTGTGGGTTAAAGTTCTAAAGTCGATTCATGGAGAAGAAGCGGGCTTCGATTTAACAGGCTGTCAAACAAATGGTTTATGGGCTCGTATCGTTGGTTCAATTTATCACCTTCATTCAAGTGGATACCTCCCTTTGAATTCCTTTCGATTTAATGTGGGGGATGGTTCTACGATTCGCTTTTAGAAAGATACTTGGTTGGGGGGCTCTCCTCTTTGTACCAGGTTTAATCGGTTATTTCGTCTTGAGAGAAACCAAAACTGCTTAATTAGTGATCGCATTGCAAATGGATCTTGGTCGTGGGATTGGAGTAGGCCTATGCTTTCTGGAAGAACACAGTCTGATTTCAACAATCTTTTGTTTGAAATCAGTTCTTTGGATTTTATTGTCGACCGTGATTCTCTCGTCTTTACCCTCTCCTCGGATAAAATCTACTCAGTTAGTGTTGCCCGAAAATTTTTAGATGATTGCATGCTCCCTTCGTCTCCGATATGCACGAGGTGGTTTAAGGTTCTCCCGCGGAAAGTTAACATCTTTATGTGGCGGTTGTTTCTAGACAAGCTCCCTCATCGTCTAAACCTCTCCTCTAAGGGTTTAGAACTTGAGTCTATTATGTGCCCGATTTGCAATGGATTTGCTGAATCGAATGCTCATGTTTTCTTTTCATGTGCTACTGCTTCTAATATTTGGAGGTTAGTCCGTGGTTGGTGTGACTTAAAGTTCCCGGTGTTTGCTTCTTGCAACGATTGGGATTCTTGGTTTTTGGCGTCTCAAGCTCCAAAAGACGAGAAGGACCGAGCCTATATCATTTTCGCTGCTTCATGTTGGACCATTTGGCGTTTTAGGAATAATATCGTTTTCAATTCTCAAGTTATGAGGATTTGTGATATTTTTGATGCTATTCGTCTTTATTCTTTTTCTTGGTATAAGTTTAGAGGGAAAAAATGTATTAGTTGGACTGATTGATTGAAATCGCCTTTGTAGTTGCTAGCTTCTTGCTAGTTTCTTTTTAATAATATGTCGCCGTTCGAAAAAAAAAAAAAAAATGATTTTTTTTATTTGTCTTGTATTTATACGTAAACATGCAATTGATTATTGTTTGTGGCTGTTGGTCAAACAAAACGACTCTGCATTTGTTTTTATCAAAATTTAGAGAAATGATTGAGTGGCTAGATTTGCCTAAATTCATGCTTAAAACTGTGACGTCATCTTATTGGTTGCAGTTAAAGGACTCGTTTTTTCACATACCAACCATATATTGCCACACAAGTTTAGGCATAAAATTGAGAAGGGATCCAGTAAAAAGAAAAAAATAAAATGAGAAGAATAAGAAGAATTTCTAACCACACATTTCAAAAAATGGAGAGATTTTTAAGGAGAGATGCATCTATTTTAATAGGTGCATCTAAAATGTGTGGTTGTTGTTTCTTCTTATCATTCTTATTTTAATTTTTCTTCTTATTTGATCCTAACTCAAAATTAATAATGTATTTAAGTTTACCAATCATTTCTCATTTATTTAATTTATTTAATGACAGATAAGTGTTAATATGCCTCGCGATTTGAGTTTTTGGCATGTGATTAGCGTGGTTAATATTGTACCCTGATTATGTTCCTATTCTTGCGATGAAGGTATTTAATATTCTTTGACTAATTGAAAATTATTTAAGATAGTACTGAATTAACTTAATATTTGCGTTTTGTTTTTTGGCTAAGGTGATCTTGTTTACTCTACCCGTTATAAGAAAAGTGTTCACAAACAAAGTTTGTGCATTTTATGATAAATGCAATGAATGTAGATTCAAGTTAATTATATACAATACCACTTTTACCCATGCATAAGTTAAATGTAAATTTATGATACAAAAAGTATTTAAAGTAAAATACGTAAAGTTGTGAATTATAACTTTCATGTATTGCCCTCTTTGGTGAATCCTTAGGATTCTGAATTAATTAAAATGTAATTTCATTCTATAACGTGTTTGGTTGCAAGAGAGAAAGAAATTGAGAATCTAAAATTCATTCTTTTCTGTGTTTGGTTGTCAAATGAAATGAAATGAAAATCCTTCAAAATCACATATACATGGAATTTTAGCAAAATGAAATAATGTTCATAATTCTATGAAAGCCACTCTTTTTTAATAATTATTATCAAAATTTGATTATTACTATTATTATTGTTATTCTTATAATTAATATTTATATTTTATTCAATCATATTTAAACACTATTTTATAGTATTTAAAATATTATTGTATTTATTTAATTATATATTTATATATATTAAGATGCTAATTTAATAATTTATACTAAACCTTAAATATTTTAGAGTATTTAAAATATTATTGTATTTAATTATTTAATTATATATATATATATATATATATATATATATATATATATATATATATATATATATATATAAAGATGCTAATTTAATAAATAATATTCATTTTGTAATACTCAAATAAAAATAAATGTTAAATATTTAATATGTATTCTTTTAATTCTGATTTGTTTTCATCCAGTCAAACACGTGTCAGTTTTTTCAAATTCCAGTTACTTCAGATTCCAAATATTTAACATTACAATTTTGCAGATTTCAATTTTATAGACAGATTTCAATTCCGCTAAATACAAACCAAACGATTTCTACAGATGTTTTTTGGCGTAAAAATGTTCCTTCACTAAATTTTATGTTGTACATTCCATGTAATCACTTTAGATATGATGCCACGTCAAAAATTCACACCAAAATTTTAGGGAATTTATTTTAGAAAAAAAAAAATATCTACATTTTTTATTTTCATATTTGTAAAAAAAAATAAAAAAATAATAAAAAATAAAAAAATTTAATTTTCCACAAAAAATTTCTATTCTCAAGAAAACAAGAAGGATTACAATGGAAACAAGAAAAACAAAAGGTAATGTGTTTTTTAGTTTCCCTTGTTAAAGCATGAAATGTAAAATTTTATTTTGTGGAGAATTTAATGAGAAAAATTTGATAAGGACGCAATCTTTATTTTCCTTATTTTGTAAAAAATATTTTATGAAAAATAAAGGTGTTTCTTTTTAACTAAACGCGCCATTAATGTTCCATTCTAACAATTTTAATTAATTAATTACTCTCTATAAGGTTTTGTTAACAACATTCTTAATGCTATAGTTAAACAAGCAATTTTCTTGATTGGATGATGAACCGCTAAAAAATAAAGACAACATCGGGAAAGGCAGATACACTTAACTTGGTTTGTGATTGGGTGAATCATTTAATCACAATAAGTTAGTAGTATTTTAACCATCGCCTTAACACTCTGTTCCTGAGTTTTTATCTGGAGAGAAAAGAAGAGAAGTGGAGAGGAAATTCAAAAAAGATTGCATTCCCGAGTTTTTTCTGGAAAAAAGAGAAGAGAAGAGAGGAGTAAATTATGCCAAAACTTCTCTCCTAATCTTCTTCCCAAATTAAGATGATTTGGAGAGAAGGTGATTTTAAATCCTTGTTTGCTAACATCTCTCTTTTTTTTCTTTCCAACTCAGGAACACAATATTAAAAATCATGCTATTTGTAAAGTAATTATCATCGTAAAAAAAGTACTACTCGTAATAGAAAAACTTTGTTCGTCAAAGCTTTTATTACAGGATACTCATTGTCGCAGCACGTGAGTACCTTGCTAGTTACAATGATTCATATATGTCAAATTCAATTCCTTTGGATTAAAAATGGTTTGAATCTAACGATTTAATTTAACAGATGTTGGCAAGAAATGACAAGATCTTGGTCTCGTTAATAGATCACAAGATCTTGATCTTTTACAAAAACTACCATATTGGTCCTTCAAGTGTCCACTGGTGTCATGTTTCATCTATTTTGCAATTGCAATCTACAATTTATAAACCAGGAGGTCATTCACTCACTTTAACCTGGTTTGTCAACTTCCACATAAGAGGCCACTTTATATGCATATCGGCTTACAAGCAATAAACTAAGATCTATAGCACAACAGATTCATACTCTAGTTATCCTAAATAAGACGTGCTATCTTCGATAGATAGACCTTCATGTCATACAAGATTGAATGTTTTGATTATATAAAGCAAAACCTGACCCGTTCATGACTTGTCAATTTCTTGACAACTCTTTGCATCTATTCTGGAATGAATTATACGCAGTTGCCAAGAGAAAGGTGATTACAAAAAGACCAACTATCATAGATATAAGTAGCATCCTATAACAACCATTATCCAACGTGTCTTCATCATCGCCAATTACATCACTGACTCAGTGTCATCACCAAAACCTCTATCGCAAATCCTGAAACTCAATCTATACACCCCCAAAAACCACTTGTGACTCATCTTTCAAACACCCCAACACCAATGTGCGTCCTAAGAGAGTGGGGTGAACAAGAGCAACACAGATCAGAGGACTAAGTTGAGTAAGCACAATTCAGATCCTGATTAATCAATGATATAACAGACTGAAACGTTGATTTTTAGGCCTTTGACAAAAAATGCGTGCAAAAACAGAAAGCTTTCTAGCTAGTTTAATCATTTGTGTTTAGTTTATACAGGTATAAGACAACTGAAATGTTGACTACCATGTTACCCTCAGTATTTTTTTTAGATAACAATACACGATAAGGTAAAATCGCCTACATAAGATTACGGAAAAAAACAAATTCACAAGGAACCACGATCTAGACCTACAGTAAGTCGAAGGGTGACTCCTGTAGTTTACTTGCAGATGTTAAATTAACAAAACATGGCCTGTTGGCATAGATCTCGTTATTTGCATGCCCAATACATATTTTAAATAATATTAAAATACAAGATACTAAAAGCATATTATTCGTATGCAATTGTATGGTTCCACCATGTGCCCTATATTCTACATGTTTGTGTAATTGTTTTGTACTGTTGTGCATGCTTGACTTATCGTCAAACTTCTTGCCCTAAGCCCCTAATCAAACAACCTGTTCAATACTACCAACTAGACTATTTTAAACTCATAGCCGTCAATCATGTGAAAAAACAAAACAATTTCTTCTTTAAAAAAAACACTCATGTTGGATCAAAAAAACCTACAATTCTACAAAAACATGTGTTACACATAAAACATATAACTCGACAAGTGGGAAACATTTTAAAAACTAATCCAGACATCTTTGTCAACAAGTTGAAAAATAAATTCCAAATAAAACGAGACCGATTGCGATGCCACATTAAACCATGGTAGTTTCTAATAATAGATAGTGTTCTATATGACTCAGTAAAAGCTGGAAAATAAGGAAGACAAAACTAACCCAGGATAATGTGATGACATTACTCCATTAACCTTTACTGCAGTGTTACAAAAAAAAAGCATCGGAAATATGCAAAAATGACATTTACAGGATTAGGATCTTATAAGCTAGTTAGAAGAACCCTCAGGAAGGACTAGAAATAATGGATACAGATCCTCCTTTGACGTACCTAAAAGCCAGTTATCTTTGAATAGTGACTACTTGTGGACTCAAATTCAAAACTAGTTAAAAACAATAGATACAGATCATTCTCTGACGTACCCATGCTTTTCTCATATGTAAATCAGCTGTTTTAGCTTTTGAGAGGTGGTAAGCTGGAAACTGCCCACGCTGGTGCATCTACTAGCCATAGTGCTTTACGAGTATCTTTGTGTTTAAAGTCTGGGCCATTTGGATTTTTCTGTATTAAACAGGTTATAAGTATTGGTATTAGTAAAAGTGCCTTCAGCTTATTGTGTGTGTGTGCGCGTGCAAGAAAGAGACAGAGGGTGGTAGTACCTTATCCACTCTGTTGTCCCACCAACTACTAGGATTTTCGACCAAATGTTTCCAAAGATCACCATCTACAATGCAAGGAATAAACATGTTAAAAGAATGGTGAGCAAGAGATGGCTTCTACTGCAACTTAGACTCGTTAATGTAACTGATGTTGAAATTATACAGTAACATGAAATATAAAATTTTGACATCTAGATTGTGAATTTTTAATCGACAAGTTAATGTTTCCAAAACACTACTCAAAACATGAAGTCCAATACAAGCAATCATGACCAGCAATGTAAATTTAACAACACAAGCAGGTTAAAAAATTAGTTAGTGCCCACCCTTTTCATGTGACAGGCCTGGGATCGAGGAGGTCTGGCCTGGGGCTGTTGGGGTTGGTGGAGAAGCAACTTTTGGGAAGTAGCCACCCCCGGCAGGATGATTACAAAACTCTAACCGTCCAAGCCCTTGTAGAATCTCTGGTGGTGCTCTGTCAAGCCACAGTCCATCACCACTATCTTTGTGTTTAAAGTCCGGGTAATTAGCTTTCACCTGGTGTATTTAGCATCATAAGCATGATATTTTACTAATCTTTGCATATTATGTATATTGATAGAAGAAGAGGTGCAAATTCAATCATTTACTTATAAGTGGATTGATCAAACCAAACGTTTAGCTAAAAGAAAAATGGGTCAACTGTGTCAAATGAGTTGTACTATTAATTAATGCTTACAACCCTGAATTGTTGTATTCAAATAAAGACTTTGATCATTACATATTTTTAAGGAATGGGAAAAATACTTGTAGGGAGACCCGTATTGCAACCTGTGTTAAAAAAGACTCATTTCAACCTGAACATATTCTGACACGTTAATTGAGCCTACCCAACAAACTACAATTTGCCACCTCTAGATAGAGATAATTACCAATCCATTGCGCTTTTTTTCACGATTATCCAGCCATTGTTTGGAATTAGTTAGAAGATTCCTCCAATTAGCTAGAAAAATGAAGAGATATTGTCATTCTTAATATCATAGCTGACATCCAGATTGTCATAAAGTCAGATAAATGCAAAAATACATAGCAAATGCATCACATACCTAGCATGCTTGGTTTATCAGTGGGCTTACGGCCCACTTCCTTTGAGTTAGGGACTGGGAAAGATTCAGTGCCATTAATTGTACTTTTCTGGCAAGTAAATCAAGAAAAAGGGATGAGAAAAACAAATATCAAGCAATACAAATTTATCAAAAATAAAATTTTTATAAGATAATGTCAAACCTCAAACAATGTGTGTGGCTGAATAGACATGGTGTCTGGTTCCTTTAATGGTGGTTGGATAAAAACATTGTTCTTCTGAACTGTTACAATTAAAGTAGTGTATCAATATACAACCTACACTAACAGGTCAAGACTAAGAATTGCAAAGTTATTTTAACAGTCCCGCTGCCTAAGAAATATCAACAGCTATACCATACATGTATAGGAATTCAAATAAAAATCAATAATGTAAGATATACGAAGGTTCCCAAATAATAATTAACAGACACTTTGACATAATAAATCATGCAGCAGTCGGATCATAATATATCACAATGTCCTAGATCCTTATATCATAAAAAGAAATGTGCAGTTCCCTTAGCTCTCCTAAAACAACCAAACATTCAAGGTGCTAAAAAAGATACAGAAATGGGTGTACGACAGGTCATTGACTCGCCCATTTCAGAAAAACCTAAACTTATGTGTGATACATATATGTACAAATAAACATGTGCACACAACACATATCAATTAAAATAGCCAAATAAGTTGATAATAAACTTTATTTGGAAGACATATCCTACAAAGAACAAAACCAAGAAGCCTGTAAATATTGAGCAGCAATGCAGCATAGAACATGTGTGATGCACCACATTAGATGAGACAAGCAAGTGTGAATTGGGAAAACTTGCACTCTAACTCAAGTAGCGGTGCTTCTTAGCTAGGGGAGATTTTTACTTGCCTAAAAATTGAGAATTAAGGATGAAAAATATGCGTTCATTTTTCAGTATTGCTAGTTAAATATGCAAATGGAATCAACTTGAAGCATGTTACAGCTTCAAGATTAAAAGCCAATTAGACTTCTAAAGAAATTCAAGATCAAGGCATATAATGTGGCAGGGGACTAATCAAATTATACTATACTACACTAAGTCCCATCGTTTAATATGTTCTTATACGTCACCCCTTGTACGCCACTACTCCTAATGAGAATGTACATATCAGCACTCAAAATATGCATGATTTTTAAAGAAAAGAAATTCTGATACATAAATTGTGGAAGCATCAAAAATCAAAAGGTGTAGCAAGGATGAATGACAATGTTATGTAAACAGTTCACCTGAAGTTTTAGTGCTCCACCTTTCCGGATCGCTTGGTGTAGATATTTTTGTTGATTTAGAATCTTGAACAAAATTTATGCTATGCGCCATCACCTATATACTCATTCAAGGTTGTGAAGTTAACATGTAATAAATACACTTAGAATAAGAAGATGAATTGACAGCTAAAAAGTGAACTAGTAGATATTGTAAAATAGAACGGACTTCAATTTTCAGAAGAATAAATACCTACTGGAGCATGTACAGGAATACCTGCATGCAGTCAACTTAGAAGCTCTCATACATGTTTCATTGATTATCATGTTGCCTTGACTAAAATATGGAGGCTTATAGGGCATAAGTTCTCTTGCTTTATGAATTAACTCACTAATCCGCATATGAATGGCCTAGTTTAACTGAAGATTGGCACATACAAGCCTCCAGGCTCCAACTAAGGTTGTCAAAAGCGAGCCAGGTGGATTAAACGTTTTTAGGTTGGTCGCCTCTATGGTGTTCACGGTGGGAGGTTCTAGAGAAGTGGTAAACTTGGTCAATCACAAAATTCATAAGGCAATTAACAACTAGTTTAAGGTTTCGGAATTTTATGAATAAGAGTGATGTGGGTTAGGTTGAATTGAAATTAAAAAAAAAAAAAAAGAAAAAAAAAAAGGATAAACGTCTCTCTTCCACGATCATTGATACATCAACACTGCCCTAGTAAATCAAGACTCTGAAGGTGCTAAGAAAAAAAAGAATAGTCTTCTGAGTCCATTAACTCACTCTTGCATTCCTTTTCATGTCTTATATCGGAATTCTTTATTCATCTCAACAATAAGATAAAGAACGACTTCAGATATAAAATACAGAAAGTTCGCAAGAGTGATTAGTAGATTCAAAACTCAACTTCATTTATCGCAATGTGACAGTCTAGATACTATAGGGCCAGCACAGTTGATGGACCAACAACATCAAAGAGAGGTTTATCGTGTCTTCAAGTTTAATCTAACCCACATCACTATAATTTATGACTCACATCTATGACCATCTACGTACTTCAGTTTAGTCAAGAGTGATGCTCATTCAGAAAAAAAACTAAATATAAATGTTAATCTCCAAAGTCGAGCATCTAACGACCTTTGCAACTCTCACTTAGTCGGCCAAGTTTACCACCTCTCTAACCCCCTACCCCACAGCACCATACAGACAACCAACATAAACACCTCGCCTTAGAACCTAGGCCACTTGTACTCACATTTAAAAACCAGGCAAGCATGTATTGCTTAAGATTACTGTCTAAACATGAATAAAGTTACAATACTTTGAATATTACTATGGTTAACCAACCTAAAACCTCCACCTTTAAATATATAAAAAACGGTGATTGTCGATATGGAGGGGAAGATTTACAGCTGCAATTGAACTGATACAGACTTGTTGTGCCCCCCAGTGCTCCAGAACAAGATGAGTCGTAGGGAGATATACTGGAAGGCTAAGAGAAAAGCCTTAGTTGAGAAGACATGGGCAAGTTAGCGGACTGACGGTTATGGATTTTGGGTAGTTGTCAACAAGTTAACATGCTTCGAGATAGTTCTTTCGCATACGATTGTTCTCCTGATGTTTGGGCCTTATTTTACTCTCATTGTTACACAACCCCAAATGTTTTTTTAATTAGTGTGGCAATTCTAAAAAAATAAACTTTGTATTCGCATTTATGATGTATTTTTAACTAAGGTCGACAGCCCCAAGATCAAATTATTTGAGATTAGTAACTTACTAACGACCACTGCGATCAAAAGCTATAGAGTATAGACGGCTCAACACAGTGCAAACAGATTATAAACCACTGTACCTGGACATTCGCTTGAACTTCACTTAACTTAAACGGTGGGACATCCACACTTAAATGACCAGCTACATGGACATAATCTTTTTCCTTCAGATGGCGCATCGCAATATGTGCCAGGTCACCTTCAAATATAACAGGAATCCTGTATTATAGAAGAAAGTAGTAACGAATTATTAGCAGACAATTATTAGAAAATTAGTGATAAACACCAGTGTAAGATACCATACGCAACGTATATGAGATCGTTACCGTGCGAATCACAGCTTAAGGTTATTTTTAACCCAAGGATCAACAAAAAATATTTCGAAGTTTGCAATTCATAAATCAAAATGCATAATAGAAAGCAGTCTATTAGATACGTTATGTAGCAAGGTATCTTTAATCAATCACAGGTTAACACCCAATAAGTACCATGAACACTGAAACCATGCCGAGAGAGCTGTCCTACATCCAAACATGTTCCCATAAAATATCTTCAGGAAACTTTGAGCCTAATTTTGCATCACAGCAACCACATGATATATGAGAGTTGAAGGAAACAAACAAATTGCCTCCCTCCTCCAATCGTCCTCACCCAATCATGTTTCATTATTATTTTCTATTCTCACTCTTACACCTGTGCCAGATGATTGACTTTGCAGGTTACAGAAATTTAATCAAGGATATGTTATTTGCCTTCATCATGGCTAATGACAATATCAAAGTTAATTGATGTAATTGCCTCAGATTCTCCAGAAGACTAAGAAAAGTAGAAACTAAGCCCCAGAATATATTATATTTAAAAATTATCACTATTGGCGGAGGGAGGAGAATATCACACTATCTTGTCACTCACCATGTCCACCCTATATTGGACACCCATGCTTTGAGGGTTATATCAAAATTATCAACTGCATACAGCGCTACATGGGCTACAAAAACTGATCAGCTTAATACAAGTCCTTACATGACATGTCTTGTGTGAAATGCAGAGTTTTCTAACACTGCTTATCCACAGTCCAATTTAGATAGTTCAGGTCTTGACACATCTACACTTGTATACATACACCATACATGACAACACAACAAGTTAGCAACCTAAAAAAGCAACGGAAGACAAAAGATGAGATCGAAAGTCTGGTTAATAAATTACACCACTAATTAAATCTAACAAAAAAAATTAGTTATACACTTATATGATATCTCCCCTTCCCACATCCACAACCCATCACTACAATGCAATCTAGACTCTAGACACCAGTCACGCCACTAATAATTCTTCGTCTCAAAAATCATTTCTCGTGGTTTGCTAATGATACAAAATAATGCCACACCCTTTAACCACTCAGAGGTGCCCTAGTGGTAAAAATCTTGTGACTATCATCACTAAAATGTGAGAGGTCTCAACTCTCAAGTTCAATTCCTACATGGGGCAAAACAACCCTGATGTGGCCCGTCAACCTTCTCAAAAAGAGGAGGGCTATACCGGGTTTGTGTCTGTGTGGCAGTGGACTCGAACCTCATGGATTAGTCAGCCAAAAAGTCAAAACCTTCAAGTAAGCACCAAGCCACTAACTTTCAAGTACAAACATAGGGTAAAATCTATATATGATAAACATGGTCAATATAGGGTCCCATTGTGATTCATAAACTTACTTTTTAAATACCAACATATGATACTTTATTCGAGTCATATTTATTCAAGAAGCCCCTTAAATTATTATACTTAACAAACTCTATAAATTCTTCTTATACTAAAGCCACGCCTAACAATGTAACATTGTTTATATTTTTTTAACCACGGTTTTCGACCTTTTGTCTGACCAATCCACGAGGTTTGAGCCCAGCGCTACACAGACTCAAACTGGGTAAAGCCCTTCCCTTTTTAACAAGGTTGGCGTTGTTTGCGCCTAGTTTTAGTGGTCACATTGGTGTCCCGATTCATAAACTTACTTTTTAAATATCACTATGATCAAAATACTTTATTTTTGAGCATTTAGCATTTATCATTTGAATATTAAAGCTTGTTTGGCAACAAACATTTAGGGTGCGTTTAGTTGGAGGAAAACACCCTTGTTTTCCACAAAATGTTTTGTGAAAAACAAGGAAAACAGATATCGCGTTCAAATAAGCGTTTTCCAACAAAATGTTTTGCAAAACACAAAATCCCCTATTTCCTAGCCTAACAAGGAAAATTACAAAACAAAATTTAGTTGTTTTCCTTGTTTTCCTTTGTAACCCACAAACCTCCCTCCCTTTCTTCAAATAGAAAATGGAAACATCAACTAAACGTGTTTTCTATATTTTCATGTGTTTTGTGGAGATAAATTTCCCTTCCAAATTTTTACAAAACTAGAGATAGAAAACAAAAGATTTTTTTCTCCAACTAAACGCACCCTTAGCATTCTTGTTTAGTTTAAAGGTTGCCTTTCTAAATGCTCATTTCTGAAGCATTTAGGTGTCGTTTTTGTAGAAATCTTTTCCTGTTTCTTCATTTCTAAATTCTTTGAGAAGGGAATGGCTTTTCTCTAGAGAAGAGTTGAGAATTTTGAAAACCCATTTAGCTAGAGTTATATTTTTCCTTTTTTAAAAAATAGTAAGAAGATTACCTCGGATTGTGACGGCGGCAACGGTGGGCGGTAGAGGATGACACGAGATTAGAATGTTGTATATGTTTTTTTTAGATCCCATCTCTTTTTATTGAGAAATAAAATGAGAAGGGTTGAATGGGCTTTGTAATTTCTTAGTTAAAATTTAGAAATTGAGAATTTCATATTTTTTTTTAAGTGTTCGAAAAAGTGTGACTAAACGGTTTTCATTTTCATTTTCAATTTCATATGAAAAATTTCCTAGAAAAATGGGTATTTTTCACCAACTAAACGCACCCTTAGCATTTAGCATTTTTGTTTTGTTTAAATGCTACTTTTATAATTACAGTTTACCAAACGTGTTTTAGGAAAACAAACCGCCATTGCTAAACCACTATTGCCAACTGCTAACTACCGCTGCTCATTTCACCAAACATACACTTAAACCCTCACCTAAACGCTAACCGCTCCAAAATGCTCTGCGCCAAACATGCATAATAAAAAAAACTAACAGCAGTAAAAATAAAAATAATAAAAATAGTACCAGAAGGACTGCAATGAACCAGCAGATTGCAAAGAGCCCTCATCTTGAGAAATAATAGTACCAGCCCAGTTTTTACCATCAGGTGAAGCTTCAAACTGAACAGGTATCTTAACTTGCCCTATTAAATTAACTGAATTCACAACTTTCGCTTGCCACGGTATCTCACTAGGTTTTTCCCAAACGGTGTCGTTTTGAGGGGATGAAGATGAAATAGTAGTAGTAGGTTCTGGTGACGCTGTTTTTGTGGTTTTTGTGGTTTTGAGGCGTGGTTTTGTGGTGGTGTAGGATGAAGCGTGGTGGTGTTGGGTGGTTGAGAGTGGGGGGAGTTTGAGGAGACGGTGGCGGTTGGTGGTGATTGCTCGGCGTATGGTGTTCATGACGGTTGTTGGGGTTTGTGGTGGAGGGAGGCGGGGAGTGTCGTTTGGGAATTAGAAGTGAGTGTGCATTTGGGGACCGCTTTTTCAGTGTTTTCTTGTGTATTTATTCAAAATGTAATTTTAGGGTGTCAAAATAATTTATATTTTAAGTTTTTGAAACCAAACACTCGAGCGTCACGTATCATGGCTTGAGCCATTTTGCCAACCCAGGTTATAGTGCGTTTGGTATGCTGTCATGAATTAGAATGGGTATGAGTTTGATAGTAGTAGTGAGCACTCACCTATGATAGATTAATTCGTGGTATATGAAGTATAGAATAAATCTATCATTCATTCTCGTAATAGTGTGGCCCTCATCTTAAACAAACATCATATATCACTTTCATAGTCATAGTTTGATTCTCATAATGGGATACCAAACGCACCCTTAGTTATCAGAATTTGTTTGGTCTCATTCATTTCATGGTTTAGTTTTTCGGCTTGTTTAATCTAAAAGAAGAACACTGTTATTTAATCTCAAAACTTGATAAATATGTCATAAAATAAGCAAATTCTACTTGTTAATTTGAGCTGGATCTTGCAATATATTTTCTAAATATTGAGCCTCCATTTAATAGATAGTAAAGACAATGATTTTAGACAATATTTTGTGATATAAGTGATATTAAACTAATCTAAGGGATTTTGTAAATTAAATGAATGCATTGTATTTGAAAATGAAACAGCTAGCGATAATTTTATAAGTTATAATGCAATTATAAGTCTCACACAAATTTATAGTTTCGATACGATTATAAGCCCCATACAAATCATCCTGTAATTCTAACCTACCTATACATCACAAATCGGTTAAATCCCGAAAACAATTTATCTTCAAGTCATTTATCGAACAAGAAAAAAACACATATTTCTCCCTCCCATTAGGTTAGTTTTACAGATGAAGTGCAGTGTCTACAGTTTTGATAATCATATTATAGCTTAACCAGTAGGGCGATGTAAGGGTGAGCAAAACCGAACGAATCTCGACAATCCCGAAAAACTAGCCGAAACCAAACGTCCCGAACCAACCATACTTGGGTCGGTATTCGGTTTTGAATTTCAGACATTCGGTTTTCGGGACAAGACAAAAACCGAAAAAACAAACCAATATCGGGATAAAACCGACCAAACCCGGCAAACCGAAACCGAACCCGACTAAACCGAGCAATTCGGTTCGGTATTCGGTTTGGGTTTTTCCCCGAACTCGGTTTCAAGACGGGTCGGGATTCAGCCCAATGCTTAGCCCTACGGCGATGTTTACAGATAACACATGCGTTTTAAAATAGTTATCATCAATAAGGTGTAAGGGCTTAAGCCATGAGAAGCATGTGATGTTTTCACAAGTGAAACCAATATGGAATGTAATGTTGAACGGAATACTACTTCGAGTCCTTCCCTTTTCAAAATTTTGCCAACGTTCGGCAAAACTTTCGTAGTCTATTTTGTGTGTGTTGTAGTAGAAGATAATTATTTTTGGACATACTAAAACAGAAAGATGAATAATAACTTTCGGACAGAGGGGAGTAAATTAAACTTCACCATACAATATATGGCAAAGCATAAAAAACTACTGAACTTATAAACAATTTCACTTTAAGGTATTCATATTTTTTTCTCAATCTAGAGTATCTAAGTTATAATGTTGTGCAATGTAAGGGATTTTCTCGTGAGATAGCAATAAGTGCTAAAATGACATCATTGTTAGTGGTTGATTATGATGTGTTTATTTGTTAGTATCCAAACACCATTTTATTCTACACAAACAACACAACACACACATTTATATGTTACTAACCTAAATCTAAACACTCCCTTTCGAAAGTTGAAGCAATAATACCGTAAGAATGTTTTAAACGGTAAAGCGGCGATGGAAGAAAAAGGAATTGTGGTGGGAATGATGTACTAAATGTAGTGGAAGGTTAAGGGAGATGGACGGAAATGATAGTGGTCGAATGGAAGGGGTTAGTGTGTAAGGAAGGAGGTCGGAGAAGACATATACATTTAAATTTATATGTAATAAAGAAATAAATGATTGTTCAAAATGTAACTTTTTACCTAAAAACTTAATAATTGTCCAATATCACAACAACAACAACAACAAAAGACTTTTAGCCTACTTTACCATCTTTTATCCTTCACTAATTTAAAGTATTTGGGACTTCTTTTTATAGAAGTCTTAAAATTATTAAGTCTACACATTTTTATTTAATGGCATGATATTTAAACCTGTAATATTAAGTGTATTGTAAATAAAGTTGTAACATAAATTTTAATGCTAGAAACTTAACTTTGTAAATATTCAATGGGTAAGGATCCAGTGAGAAGAAAACTTAAAATGAGAAGGATGAGAAATAACTATAACCACACATTTGAGATGGATCGACTTGATTAAGATGCATCTCTATTCATTTAGATGCATCCAAATTAGTTCCGAAAAGTAATTTGAAGTGAAAACAATGCAAAGTAGTACTAACAACAAATTTGACCAGCAGAGGACGAAAAATGTATAGGATTTGTCTAACTTGATGAAATGCATATAATATATGTATATGCATCTAATTTTTTGCTAGAAAATATATTATGGTGCATCTAAAAGATTATGGATGCATCTAATTTAAGTCGATGCATCTTAAATGTGTGATTATAGTTATTTCTCATCCTTCTCATTTTAAGTTTTCTTCTCATTTGATCCTAAGTCAATATTCAATTAGCTTGAAACATCTCTAAACTTTTAACAATCATCTTGATGCTAACAACTGAAATCGTAACATCAGTCAGTTTGTAAAAGCCATTGTCAACCATATCGTATCAACATGTTAATTATAAAGTTGCTTAATTTGTCTAAAAATATGTTAAAAGCATATTGTAACTTGTGTAGCTGCTATACAAATGTGACATGCATCCACAACTATCGGCATTAGGCTAAAAGGCAAGGCATTTGTTTTTTCACTTGACACATCAGCGCCACGTCAGCTTTCTCTCTCCTCTCACTCCCCTTCACCACTCTTCACCAATTAGTGGGCAAGAGATATGTTTTTTCACCTTAACTCTCAAATTTTATTTTATTTTATTTTTAATACTTACACAATTAAAAACATAAACGTTAAAATATAAATACAAAAACATATGCATAGAAAATAGAAAACTTTTATTCATAACCTAAAAACTTTTATTTGGAAAATAAAAGGAATCAGATATATATTGTGTTTGGCAAATCAAATTATTCAATAACTTAACATGTAAAATAACCAAAATAGACATAAGTATTTCATTAAATTACATAATTTATTTAACATGCTACATTCTTTTAAAATTTGAATATACTATACAAATTTATTTTCAAAACATATTCGATGGAACACAAAATATATATAGTCATATACTCCGTATCATATACGTTACTAGTATATTTCTTCAAATCATTTTTTTTTTCCTTTGACACTTTATTAACAGTCACCTACCCCATCTTCATCTATGACCCATTGTTCAATATCCATGGCTCATATCTCTTTCAAGATTAAAGATATGAGGTTTTCTCATGGTTTTTGTCTTTGATGTTCTACAACTGTTATCTCTTACCGAATCATCTTTTATACCCAAACTGAATACTCAAACTAATTTTTTATTTTTATTAATCTTAAGGGGAAGAACATATCAATATTTGTGTTATCAAAACACGGTTGGCATAAGAAGATGAAGTGCTTTTTGGGGCAAAATTGCAAAACCAATATGCAATGTATATATTCAACGTGGGTCCTGAATTAAATTGCAAAACCAATAGGTGGTCAGACCACCATTTATTTGTTTGGGAATTGTGCTTGGCGCGTGAAGTTTGTAGCAGGGCAAGGCATATGCCGAGTGATGTGGGGCCCTTTGGTGAAGGTATAACTCCCTTGCCTACTAGTCTTAGGTACAAGAACCTATTAGGACCTGTTTCTTTTTTTCTTATGAGAAGAAATTGGGTCCACTAAAATATTTAATATTTTTTCTTTTTTAAGCGGGGTCCATTTATTTCCTTTATTTGGTATGTATTAACAAATGAACAAATGATAAAAAATGATATCCTCTTCAACCTTGAATCCACTCAAGGAATAACTTTGGCAAGTTATCCTTCTATCCCCTCATGTTGGGTCTGCAACCCACATGACCCGGATCGTTAAGGTGTGATTCATGAGCTTAGTGCAACATACTACACTCTTGATAATTGTGCATGCATCACAATTATCAGAAAACCTACATTTTCCGAGATGGGTGTAACAACTGAACCCAGGGAACTTGTATTCACTAACCCCTAAACCTATGATTCTCACTCAACACATAGTGTTGACTTTTTAAGCGTGTATTCTAGGTATATTACTTCTATGGATCCATGGCAGAAGGAGGTACTGAACTCGGAGGACTTTTCATGGTTATCATTCAAACACAACCTAACTCTTAGATTTTTGGGACCTCATCAAAAATAAAAGTATATCTTTTACAATTAAAACTCTGATAATTATGAATGATAACTAAATTTCCAAAACGTCTCTTTTCGAGTCGTTTCTATTACTGTATATGTGATTCTATAAAGTAATACCCCAAACACTTTATCCGCTGCAATCAGTGAAAAATGGGGGTGTTACAACACCCCCCTCTTTTAACCTCAAAAAATTGTGAGCCACCGTAGCCTTAGCTGTACAATGGATTACATTACCCTGACAAAGAAATGTGTTAAAAACAGATACAGATTATTAATTATTTGTTCCTGTATTGGTTTTACACACCTTAGCATCAGAGACCAAGAATTCAGTTCCCAAGTATCGGCCATTGGTAGATGCATTCACATCCATATTGTACACAACATTAACACTATTGTGTGCGTGGAATCTAACTTCAGCTCATCAAGATACATTTGAGAGTTTGGGTTTCCAGTTTGCACAGCCATGATGATATGCTAAATGGAGTTTTTTAGTTTGATTGCTCTTGGAGCCACTTACAATTTTTGGAAAGCCAACCGGCCTCGTGCCTCATTTATGCAGCATAAATTTAATAAGAATGTAATTGCAGCTTGCTTATTTAATAAGAATGTAGTTGTAGCTTCCTTTGTATTCTTTAAGATTGCAAAACTGCAACCCTTTCACGTTCCATAACTGAGGATGTATTAAAGGTTGCGGATGTAAATTTGTGGAATTCATATAATTAAGATATTGCTTAAACTACATTGTACCTTACTACCCTGTTTTGCACAATACACTTCCACATTAAATTAAGGGGTAGAATCTTTATATTGTATAGATATCCATAGAGAAAGGTTTCAACAAATCCAATGGGTACATGTGGGTTTTGACAGAATACTAAGGTGCAGTTCAGTAAGTGTGGAGTTTGTTAGACTCCATGGATCGTTTTAAGCAATAGGGTTAAACAATAACAATGATAAATAACATGATACGCAGCGGAATAAAACAAATCAATAGATATTGAAACAAGGTTTCTTCGTCATCATCTTTCCTACAACTAATCTAGGCGTCTACAATAAGACTACGCCTAGACACACACACACACCTTTACTAGACGTCCACATCTTTTCTTTGTGTTGTAAGGCCTTCTAGGTTTGTAGTAATTGAATCTCCTAGGTCTTACACTTGAGTTTTTGCTATCAGCACCTTGGTTAGGGGACTTTCTATCAGTACTTTGAGAAGGTACTGTGGGTTTGGAGAATGGTCTTTTCTGATGAGGGTACCTATAGTCTTTTGAGAAATTACTATGGTTAACCCTATTTGTATAATTACAAACTGGTTTGTTATCCCTTGGCTTATTCTCTCTGTGACTTTGATTTGCAGATCTGGTCTTTGGGTATTTACTTAAGTATTCTGAGTGATAATCACAGTCCTTAATCAAATGGTGAGGACTATGATGAAATCACGATTATACATGTTTAATTACCAAAAATGCCCCCATTTATGCTAATATAAATAACAATATTAAGGCTTTTATTGCAAATATTACGTCTTTTGTTATTTTATTGATAAGGTAACGTTCGAGAAATAACGGAATAAATGAGGAGCAAAAATGATGATTATCGAAGAGTTATAGAAAAGATTAGAGAGAAGATTAGATGATTATTTGAAGATCAATTATTTATAAATCTGTCAAGAGCTTAAGATCAATTATTTAAGCTTTGAATGAAGCCCAAAATAGCACAAGATAGGCCGGATGCAGGTGATATCAGCCCACATGATATGGACAAACTTCATCAAATTTCGTGTGTCCCACCCTTATATAATCCAATTCCAACAGTTGTTGGAATGTTGAATATGGAAATTCAAGAAAGCAGACTCATTTCATTTGTAACCCCACCTTTCCAACGGACATAAATCAAAAATGATGCAACGGTCAATCTAATCTTCTTTCTAATCTTTTCTTTTTCAAAATTTGTTTTTCTTTTATCTTAGCTTGTTTTCCATTTTTCTAATTATAAAAATCAAAAAATAATTTTTTTCGATTCTATTTTTCCTTTGTTTTATATTTAAAATCTTAAAATATTCTTCTTTATCCTCTTTACCGTTTAATTCTTGTCTTCTTTATCCTCTCAATCCTTTTAATTCTATCCTCTTATCCCTCTAAATTGTTTAATTCTTATGGCAGATACGTGAACCATGTCAGAATTACTACAAATACCTATCGTAGGTATTAAAGGTGCTATCGTTGTTCCAGTTGTTCTAGCTGATGAATTCGAGCTAAAAGTCGAGTTAATTGATTTCGTGAGTAAAAATCCTTTTTATGATTTTGAAATGACGGTCCTTATTCACACATAAAAAGATTTTCTCAAATAACTCGAACTTTCAAAATTAATCAAGTACCTCATGATGTAGTTAATTTGATCATGTTTCCGTTTTCACTCAAAGGAGCAGCCGAGAAATGGCTTGATTATGAACCTCCTAATTCACTAACATCTTGGGATGATCTATTATCCAAGTTCTTGAATAGATTTTATCCTCATTCCAAAACAACTGAGCTTAGAAAAGAGATCATTAATTTTCAACAAAGTTTTGATGAGACATTTACCGAGATGTGGGAGAGATTTAAAGATTTAAAGTGGAAATGCCCACATCACGGTTTTTCAGAATTGCAAAAAGTCGATATATTCAATAATGCTTTAATGCAAAACGATCAAGATTCGCTTAACACGACCGCCGGTGGCAACATCTATTATCGAACTCCGAAGGACGTCTTGATGATTATCGAAAACAAATCGAGAGTTCGCACTGCACAAAACAAACCGGTAGTAAGCCCCCAATTTCGAAATAAAAAATCAAATGGAGAGTTACTAGCCGAAAAACAAGCAGCTGAAGTGAGTGCCCAATTTTGCAAGACTTTCGTTCACGATGACGATGATGATGAGGATTCTATTCAAATGAAGGAATATTATAAGAATTCATCAGCTGCAATCACACCCGTCTTACCGACTATGGACCCAGTGAACTATCTCATAATGGGGGACAAGCATCTTAGCACTATTTTGGAAACGACATCGGACAAAGTAATTAAGTCTAGTGTTGAGGACCTTGTCCCAATCCAAAGTGAGTCCGAGGGTGATGAGTTTGCAAATACTCATCATTTTATACCCATTTAAACTGTAGAAACAGCTAAAAACACACAGATATGCCTCATTATATTGCAAATATCCTTGGATTGTGTTTTTATGTCTTATAGGTACAAAAAGATTGAAAACGGAGCAAACATGGATAATTTTTTGATTATTTCTACGACGTTTGCGCATTTAACCAAGTCGAGACTAAGTCGGAAAAATTATCCGAGCACTCAATTGGAAAGAGCATAAAATTACGAGTCCAACGGTACAAGACATGGACATTTGAGCAAAGTAAGAGTTTTGGAGCAATATGAAAGATTATTAGAAGACCAAAAAAAAAAAAAAAAAAAAAAAAAAAAAAAGCCCAAATAAATAACAAGAAGCCTAATGCATATTTCAAGCCTTGAGGAGTCCATGTTGCAGTCCAACTTAAAGAACATCTAGACAAAATGAGAGATTGTTTGGACAACTAAGATATTTGAACACTCATTAGATGTATGCCACGTTGCATATAGGGTTTGAAGATTGTTTATATATGTTATGTTATTTCAGCCGCAAAGGGGTTTGTTAGTGTGGATGAAGAAAAAAAAACAACACACACTTGTGTGTGTAACTAGCCAATCACCAATTATAAAAATTCTTTCTTTGTCTTAGAATTAATTAGGAAAAATTAATAGTAGTAAATTTCATTTAATGCTTTAAATTGTTGTTTTTGTTTGAAACGATAGTTTCAATTCCTTTATTTGTTTATGCTTTTGTTTTACTCCGTATCACATAGTAATACTTAGTAATTATATGAGCATTAATTTAGTTTCATGTTTCTCTTGGACAAAATTAGAAGCAACAGATGCCTTATATCTGATCTATCTTATCTTCGTAGTTTTTTTTTTTTTTTTTTTTTTTTTTTTTCTTTTTCTTTTTCTTTTATCAGGTTTTAGTCTTTTTTATTAGTATAAACTAGTTATAAACTTTGTTATAAATTTTAGTTTAAGTAAAAGTTTTAACTTTTTTTACATTTTTAGTGTTAATATAGTTTTAAAAATTGTTTTTAATATTTTTAAGCTTTTTACTTATAAAAGTTGTAAACTTTGTTATCTATATCCACTTAAATTTACATAAAGTTTCGAGCTTTGGACGATTAGAAGAAGATTAGCGGGTACCAAGGAACTTGTTAGAATTTTAGCGGATATATTGGAGCTTATCGATGGGGTTTTAGAACTTATGGAATGGGTCTCATCTCATCATCTTCACATTTTTATCCTCATTTGGTTATCTCTATCCTTTTTATCTCTTTATTTTTAGCATGTTAATTGTTATTGCCATGTGTTGTTAGTTTTATGATTAGTTTAGTTAATTATGATTATGTTTGTTGGATTTGTTGTTATTGTTAGCTTAGTAGTTAATATGTTTAGTGAGTAGACTTTTTATATACTTGTTGAGTATATTATTCTGTCAATTAAGTATGGTTTTATAAAAGTTAGACAATATATTGATTAGCAATTTTTAGATTACTTAGATTAAAATTTTGGTTGTTTGAGCGGGCAAAAGCCGTGAAAATAATTGGGTTTTAATTTAGATATTGATATCTTTTTATGAAAAATTGTTTTCAACATAAACTAACGTTGTGAGAAAATATTTATTCGTAAAGATATTAATTCATCAATAAGAATTTAATTGAAATAATAAACCACACTTAAAGATCGTGATAATTTGCTTAACAAGTATATCTTTGTATCACATATTTTTTTAGTTGCTTGTTTAGTATAATCTAGTTTATTATTTTTAGCCGATTTCTTTTAACGTTAAATATAGATTAATTACTTGCTACTAGTTTTATTATTATCTTTACGTTAATCATTTAGTTTTAGGCCCGTTCTAAATTTAGATTACGTTTTAGGGTAATTTGGTCTTATGTTATTGTTAATGTAGATTATTTAAGTTGTTCTCATACGTATTTCCTTAGTTTAATCATCTCATCCCTTTTCCATCCAAATTCACCCGATCACAAACCCGTTTCAGTACCATCACACCTCGTCGGGACATAACGACCCGGGGAAACCCTATTCTTCACCGGTTATCTTGCACTTTCTCCTGGGTTGACCTATTGACCGCACCCGGTTGACTGGTTAGTTTAGGAGGAGTCAAATTTTGGCGCCGCTGCCGGGGAGGTCGTGCTCGTTTTTCTAAAACGGTTTGCTGATTAGTGCTTTTGGAATTCAATCCTTTGTAAATTTACCACCCTTTGTTCATATTTTCTTATTATAAAAAACAAAACCGTTCCCGAAAACATTTTAAACTCAGTTTTCAACGAACACAAAAAACACAAAAACATTTTCTTTCCTATTTATACAAAATGTTTATCAAAAATCTCAAAAATATCCATCTTTACCCTCCTACCTCTTTGATTCTTTATCCCTTACCCTCTCTAAACATTTGATTCTTTCTATGTCTCATCCACACCTTCTTACTTGCCATTGGTGTGGTAATCCTTATAATGGTGGCAATTGCCCAGTTGTGGCATGGTGGAGTCAGGAAACGGGTCTGTCTATAACCAGAATCCCTATTCCTACCATGACATGACTAATTCATTCCATCAGCTTCCACACCATGATTCTCACCAGTTTTACTGTTGTGAGTACTGTGGTGGTTCACACTACAGTTCTGATTGTCAATCGGGAAACATGTTTGTCTATGAGCAGTTTCCTGATAACAATTATGACTCTAGCACATACGACTCACAGCCACATCAGTTTTACTGTTGTGATTACTGTGGAGGTCCACACTTAAGTTCCGATTGTCAAACAAGGAATCCATTTCCTTGTAAAAAATTTGACACATCGTATTATGACGAACCTCCATCTCCACCAATTCCTCAAAGTCTTCTCCTTGATCTTTTGGATTTAGTGAAAGATTTGAGAGGAATCACACATACCCCAGATAATCCAAATCAAAAATCGATGGAAGAATTTTTAGATGACGAACATGCTGCTAAAATAAATTCCCAAGATGCTTATGAAAGATCTATTAGGGAATCAATTGCAAAAGAAAAAGCAGCCAGATCTAGCTCTCGATTTTGTTTCATTCCTGATGATAGTGATGATGAAGATACCCTTGATATCCTTGGATTTTATAAAGATTCATCAGGTTCATCAAATGAGATTCCATCAGTTGAGATTCCATCTCAGCCCACACTTATCACACCCGAGGTTCCCACTCACTCTTTGATCATGGGGGACGAGCATCTTGACACTGTTCCTGATAAGGAATCGGACGAATTCATAAAGTCTAGTGTTGAGGACCTTGTTCCAATCCCAAGAGAGTCACAGGGAATTCTTGATCATATGTGTGATATCCCTCCTCCTCTTGTCTTCCTGAATGATGATGTTCAGATGTTCTCTGATTCTACTGATGACGATTTGTTATCTTGTGGAGACATCATTTTTATGGAAGAATTACCTTCTAAGCTAGTTAGCTTAGAAGAAGAGAATGACGAGATTGACACTGAAATTAAGGATGAAGCACTTCGCGCAACATTATTGAATGTCGATCTCCTCATTTCTAAAATCGAGGCTTTCAGTATGAAACCTATTTCATCTCCTATCCCCATAAAGGATAGTGACATTTTCTCCGATGATCCTATTCCGGAATTTGAAGCCTTTACTTTTGATCCTGTGGGAGAGAAGATTAGTGGCAATATCACTTCTCATTCTCAAATTTCTTTCCCCGAGTATGATTCATTCACCTTCGAGGAGTTCTCCGGTGAACTCACTCATATCATATCTCCACCGGAGTATGATAACTTTTACTTTGATCTAGACAAAGATGATCTTTGTGTTTCGGAGGGAAATATTCTCAACCTTGAGAATTTGCTTGATATCAAAATCCCAACCCTCCCTCCCATTATATGTCTAGATAATATGAGCTTTATTGATGAGATTCATGATATACCAATTATGAATTCTCTTTCTGATGATGATGACTCTATCTTGATTGTCATCAAGATCTTTCTTCCCTTCTTCACCTACCGGGTGACTTCTCCTGTTCTTCATTCCTTCGGGAATGAAGACATTATTTTTGACCCCGGCATCACCGCTTATAGTTTATACTATTTTAAGCCGGGTACTTATCTCATCGGTGTGGAACTTTCACGTGCTTCAAATGTTTGTCCAAACATCTTGAATGAAAGTCCGATGTAGATTGTCTCTTCCACAAGTTGCTTCCCCATGAACCAATGAATTCAGGGTCGAGTCAAGCTAGTGACTCGGTAAACAAAAACATTAGCATCACATGGGTTTTCACCCATGCTATCTATCTTCTTTCTTATTTCTAACACTAAGTGTGGGGGAGTTTCCTCTGCTGTTGTTTGCCATGTTTTGTTTGCTCATGTTTGCAGGTACCCTTTGGATCGTGATGATTGACGCGCCTGTTTTCAATCAAGCCGGTCAATATCCTATCCTTTTGCTAACACTTATTTCAGGGATATCTTTTTAATCCTTTTGGTGAAAAACAGATTTCCGTTTCACACTTAGACATTAGTATTGACTTTGAATATTGAGGAAAATATTCAATTCTAATTGTGGGGGAGGAATTCTGTCGAATTTGTCACATATATTGTATCTGTTAGTGCCCTAGTACCCCCGTTTTTGGAAAAATTTAAAAAAAAAAATTCGATAAAAAGAAAAGTGCTTTGCACATAAAAATATAATAAAAGAAGTTGTTTAGTCTTGATTAGGTTAGAACAAGGGGATTCCTGACTCTGCCAGAGTGTTGATCTGGCTGCTTCCTTAACTTTTTAGACTAAATTCTTAACGAATTGTGCAAATGAAAATGCTAAGCGTAGAGTAGTTGGTTCTCATTAGAGCTTATATAAGTAATCCGTGGCTTTTTCTCCCAGTAGCTCCTAATTGGATCTAAATACGTGTTGTTTTCAAACTTTTGACCATTAAAAGTTTTCGTTATGTAAACAAGTTTTTATGCAAGGTTAATATAGAGTACTAGTTCAAATTTTTATTTAAATTTTGGAACATGCAACTTCCTTAAAAATCTGAATAAGATTGCAAAGTGAAGTAATGTAAAATTGCTGAATGATGCAAAATTTTGAGTATGATATGAAAAGTAAAAAGAAAAAAAAAAGAAAAACAAAAAAATGAATAAGAAAAAAAAATGATGAAAAAAAATATATGAAAAGAAAAGAAAAAAATTGAAAAATGAGAAAATGAAATAAAAAAAGATGTGTTGAATAGAATTAGAATAAATAAATAGAAGTTGCTTGTTCTCAAATTTAAATAGAAAGTTGAGCTAGTGTTCGTTGATTTTGTGTAATGACTAAGCGGGAATTTAGAGATTGTCGAAGTCAAAGACCCCGAAAGCTCCGATACTATTCTCAAGGGTGTAAAAACCTAGCCTCCTAAGCCTCGGCTAAAAGGACAAGCTGAGAAGAAAGTCGCAACATAGAGTGATCTCACCTTTGAATCTTTAATCTCTAAATAATCGTTTGTTGTTATCTATTTAAGTTTTGATTTTAATGTGTCGGGGATATAAAAAATCTTTGAATCGAAATCCCGCCAATTTCGGTACTATTCTCTGTGAGGTGTCAAAAGCCTGGTCACCTAAACCAACTGGTTGGGATGTGCCGAGAAGAAAACCACTACATGGAAAAGGCTCTTTTTGACTCTTAAATTTATGAGGTTCCCGGTGAGTTAGGATTGGGCTTAAATAAATGACAACCATAATGAGCTCCGATTTTTGGTGGTCAAACTTTTGAAAATAAGCACACACACCTAAACTTTATAAATTGCGGGAGTAAAAAGTTAAGTCTCGACTTACACAGATTATTAATATAAGTAGTGTTAGCATTTTTAGGAAAACATTTGCGCAAGGGTTTTGAACTTAGTTGGAAGTATAAAAAAGAGGATGACGATTATTATTCCCTGGAGACACCCAGTTTGTGTGAATCCTGTTCCATAATACCCTTTTTGGAAAATACAACATTTTGTTTACTTTTGTGTTAGTTAAATGTCTCGCATTAAATAAAAATTCGAAACGGGGTATACTTAATATTCTTTTGACCTTTCATTACTTCATATGATTGGATTGCTAGGGACTAGCAATAGTTTAGTGTGGTGGATTGATGAGTTTGCAAATACTCATCATTTTATACCCATTTAAACTGTAGAAACAGCTAAAAACACACAGATATGCCTCATTATATTGCAAATATCCTTGGATTGTGTTTTTATGTCTTATAGGTACAAAAGGATTGAAAACGGAGCAAAAACGGATAATTTTTGGATTATTTCTACGACGTTTGCGCATTTTACCAAGTCGAGACTAAGTCGGAAAAATTATCCGAGCACTCAATTGGAAAGAGCATAAAATTACGAGTCCAACGGTACAAGACATGGACATTTGAGCAAAGTAAGAGTTTTGGAGCAATATGAAAGATTATTAGAAAACCAAAAAGAAAAAAAGAAAAAAGCCCAAATAAATAACAAGAAGCCTAATGCATATTTCAAGCCTTGAGGAGTCCATGTTGCAGTCCAACTTAAAGAACATCTAGACAAAATGAGAGATTGTTTGGACAACTAAGATATTTGGACAGTCATTAGATATATGCCACATTGCATATAGGGTTTGAAGATTGTTTATATATGTTATGTTATTTCAGCCGCAAAGGGGTTTTTTAGTGTGGACGAAGAAAAAAAAACAACACACACTTGTGTGTGTAACTAGCCAATCACCAATTATAAAAATTATTTCTTTGTCTTAGAATTAATTAGGAAAAGTTAATAGTAGTAAATTTCATTTAATGCTTTAAATTGTTGTTTTTGTTTGAAACGATAGTTTCAATTCCTTTACTTGTTTATGCTTTTGTTTTACTCCGTATCACATATTAATACTTAGTAATTATATGAGCATTAATTTAGTTTCATGTTTCTCTTGGACAAAATTAGAAGCAATAGATGCCTCATATCTGATCTATCTTATCTTCGTTTTTTTTTTTTTTTTTTTTTTTTTTTTTTTTTTTTTTTTTTTTTTTCAGGTTTTAGTCTTTTTTATTAGTATAAACTAGTTATAAACTTTGTTATAAATTTTAGTTTAAGTAAAAGTTTTAACTTTTTTTTTTTACATTTTTAGTGTTAATTTAGTTTTAAAAATTGTTTTTAATATTTTTAAGCTTTTTACTTATAAAAGTTGTAAACTTTGTTATCTATATCCACTTAAATTTACATAAAGTTTCGAGCTTTGGATGATTAGAAGAAGATTAGCGGGTACCAAGGAACTTGTTAGAATTTTAGCGGATATATTGGAGCTTATCGATGGGGTTTTAGAACTTATGGAATGGGTCTCATCTCATCATCTTCACATTTTTATCCTCATTTGGTTATCTCTATCCTTTTTATCTCTTTATTTTTAGCATGTTAATTGTTATTGCCATGTGTTGTTAGTTTTATGATTAGTTTAGTTAATTATGATTATGTTTGTTGGATTTGTTGTTATTGTTAGCTTAGTAGTTAATATGTTTAGTGAGCAGACTTTTTATATACTTGTTGAGTAGATTATTTCGTCAATTAAGTGTGGTTTTATAAAAGTTAGACAATATATTGATTAGCAATTGAGTAAATTACATGAATGGTCCCTGTGGTTTGACGAAAATTTCACCTACCGTCCCTCAAACTTAAAAGTTGCATGTATGGTCCCTGTCACTGCCAAAGAATAACATGAATGGTCCCTCAAACTAATTGTCGTTAGTTTTTTCTGTTAGTAAATTTGCACCGTTAGTCCTTTAACGACAGTTTGCAACAAACATTTGCACCGTTAGTCCTTTCATACGTTTTTGTCCGGTTTCATACGTTTTCACCCAGTTTCTTACATTTTCATACGTTTTTCCAGTTTTCGTCCGTTTTTATATGTTTTCGCCCATTTTCTTAAGTTTTCATCCGTTTTTCTTACGTTTTTGTCCGTTTTTCTTATGTTTTTTCCGTTTACATACGTTTTTGTCCATCTTTATACGTTTTAACCCGTTTTCTTACATTCGCATCCATTTTTATATGTTTGTATCCGTTTTATCCATTTTTATACGTTTTTCTTACGTTTTTTTCTTTTTAAATACGTTTTTCTTATAATTTGGTTTATAAATTTTTTGTTTTCTTATAATTTTTTTCCTAAAAATGGACAAAAATGTAAGAAATGGGCGAAAACGTATAAAAATGGACGAAAACGTATAAAAACTGACAAAAACGTGTGAAAACTGGAAAAACATATGAAAACGGACAAAAACGTAACAAAAACGGATTAAAATGTAAGAAACTGGATGCACGTATGAAAACAGAAAAAACATAAGAAAAACAGACAAACACGTGAGAAAAATGGATGAAAACGTAAGAAAATGGGCGAAAACGTATAAAAACGGATGAAAACGTATAAAAATAGACAAAAATGTATGAAAACTTGGAAAACGTATGAAAACTGGAAAAACGTAAGAAAAACGGACAAAAACGTGAGAAAAACGGATGAAAATGTAAGAAACTGGGCGAAAACCTATAAAAACAAACGAAAACGTATGAAAATGGACAGAAACGTATGAAAACTGGAAAAACATAAGAAAAACCGATGAAAATGTAAGAAACTGGGTGAAAACTTATGAAAACAAAAAAAAACGTATGAAAAACAGGCAAACACGTAAGAAAAATGGATGAAAACGTAAGAAAATGAGCGAAAACGTATAAAAACAGACAAAACGTATGAAAGGACTAACGGTGCAAATGTTTGTTGCAAAAGGTCGTTAAAGGACTAACGGTGCAAATGGACTAACGGAAAAAACTAACGACAGTTAGTCTGATGGACCATTCATGTTATTCTTTGGCAGCGATAGGGACCATACATGCAACTTTTAAGTTTGAGGGACGGCAGGTGAAATTTTTGACAAACCACAGGGACCATTCATGTAATTTACTCTTAGCAATTTTTAGATTACTTAGATTAAAATTTTGGTTGTTTGAGCGGGCAAAAGCCGTAAAAATAATTGGGTTTTAATTTAGATATTGATATCTTTTTATGAAAAATTGTTTTCAACATAAACCAACGTTGTGAGAAAATATTTATTCGTAAAGATATTAATTCATCAATAAGAATTTAATTGAAATAATAAACCACACTTAAAGATCGTGATAATTTGCTTAACAAGTATATCTTTGTATCACATATTTTTTTAGTTGCTTGTTTAGTATAATCTAGTTTATTATTTTTAGCCGATTTCTTTTAACGTTAAATATAGATTAATTACTTGCTACTAGTTTTATTATTATCTTTACTTTCATCATTTAGTTTTAGGCCCGTTCTAAATTTAGATTACGTTTTAGGGTAATTTGGTCTTATGTTATTGTTAATGTAGATTATTTAAGTTGTTCTCATACGTATTTCCTTAGTTTAATCATCTCACCCCATTTCCATCCAAATTCACCCGATCACAATCCCGTTTCAGTACCATCACACCTCGTCGGGACATAACGACCCGGGGAAACCCTATTCTTCACCGGTTATCTTGCACTTTCTCTTGGGTTGACCTATTGACCGCACCCGGTTGACTGGTTAGTTTAGGAGGAGTCAGAGGGTTCCGACAAAATGTGTGATTTGCTTCCTCTTGATGTTTCAAATGATCATTCTAAGACTTTCTCCGATTCTAACAATGACTATACATACACCTATGATGATGAGAGTGATGATGACGAGCCTTTAGAAGAAGTTAACTCTAAAATTGATCCTCTCATCAAGGAATCTTCAGATACCTTGTCAATGGGGGACAAGGAAGTCGAAATCAATTCTCTTAAGGAAATTGACGACCTTGTTCCAATCCCAAGGGTATCTGAGAAACCTTTCGAGTCAATCTCTGAAACATTCGATATGACTATCACTAATCCTTTATTTGATTTCGATTCTGAATTTACTCTTACATCAGATAATCTGATCTTCGATATTCAGAACGAGAAGAGTGATGAGTCCGATACGGAGACCGTTATGGACGAGGTGCACATTTATAGCCCACGAAGTACCGCACAAGTCCATCCTCCATATATCTATCCAGAGCCCGAGCTCAAAAATGTACTTCACAAGAGTGATTATCTTCTCGAGGAATTCTCCGGTGAACTCCCTCATATCATATCTCCTCCGGAGTATAATCATTTCTATTTTGATCTAGTGGAAGAACTTGACCCGGGGGGAGACGTGCTTTATCAAAAGAGTTTACTTATTGATGATATTACCCCGCCTTTCCCTCCTGATGTTTTTGAAAATTACCAAATGAGCTTTGATAATCAAATTCAAATTAAGGAAAATGGAAATTTTACTTTTGAGGATGAATATTTGATCTTTATTGTTTTAAAAATCTTCCTTCCGTTCGTCACATATGATGTGACTTCTCCTCTTCTTCACTCCATCGGGAGTGAGGATACTATCTTTGACCCTGGTATCATCATTTATCGTTGCTATTTCTTAAAACCGTGGGTATCTCATCGGAGTGGAACTTTCATATGCTTCAGTGTTTTTGTAAACATCTTGAGCGAAAGTCCGATGGAGATTTTCTACTTGCTTCCCCAAGGACAAATGAATCCGGGGTCGAGTCAAGCTACGTGACTCGGTTAACAAAAACAAGCGCTTACCGGGAGGAAACCCATTTCTTACTATATTTTTCTTTTTATTTTCTTTCTTTACTTCACACACAAAAAAAAAAAAAAAAAAAAAAAAAAAAATACAATAAATAAAAAAAAAAAAAAAAAAAAAAAAAAAAAAAAAAAACCTTGTAAACACCAAAAATAAATAAAACTTGTCATATCATTTTATCCGTCCCTCTACTACATTATACGTGACACTTCTTTTAAGTTTCAGGACTTATGAAGATTGTCAAATTTTTGGGCGTGATATTTGGACATGGTACGACGTTGCCATGTGAGTTTGTCTTCTATATCTTCATTTGCTCCAATCAGATTAATTCTCGGGATCACGTAGTTTTTCTTGGAAGCTGAGGCTGAGCTCCACTAGACTTATTCGTTACTACCGATCTACGAGTCTGCATTAGGGGAGTTTTTCTGTCCTTTGATCACATGCTTATATTGTTATCCCATATTCACATTTAGAAACGTTGCATTTCTCTTTTTTGTTCTAAATGTTGGGTTGGCATCCCGTATTTAGAACATTGAGGGAAATGTTCGGTTCTAAATATGGGGTGGGATTATTATCCTTATGATCATATATGTGCCTAATTGTTTGTTTTTGAGCAACCCCAAAATTGTGTCAAATTTTTCAAAATTTTTTAAAATGTTTGCCAAATTTTTCGTTTTTTCGGATTTTGCCAAAAATTTTAAATTAGTTTGATATACCAAAAAAAATTAAAATAAAATAATAATTGGTCAATTTTGGGGCATTGTCGAACTTTGAGCTTTTTAATAACTTCTAACTTAATTTCATATCAGTTCTTGTTTGATGAGATGTGAGATTGGTTAGGATTGAGTTTTTACTTAGCTTCATGTTTTTGATGATTTTGCTCGAGGACGAGCAAAGCTTAAATGTGGGGTAGTGATGAAATCACGATTATACATGTTTAATTACCAAAAATGCCCCCATTTATGCTAATATAAATAACAATATTAAGGCTTTTATTGCAAATATTACGTCTTTTGTTATTTTATTGATAAGGTAACGTTCGAGAAATAACGGAGCAAATGAGGAGCAAAAATGATGATTATGGAAGAGTTATAGAAAAGATTAGAGAGAAGATTAGATGATTATTTGAAGATCAATTATTTATAAATCTGTCAAGAGCTTAAGATCAATTATTTAAGCTTTGAATGAAGCCCAAAATAGCACAAGACAGGCCGGATTCAGGTGACATCAGCCCACATGATATGGACAAACTTCATCAAATTTCGTGTGTCCCACCCTTATATAATCCAATTCCAACAGTTGGAATGTTGAATACGGAAATTCAAGAAAGCAGACTCATTTCATTTGTAACCCCACCTTTCCAACGGACATAAATAAAAAATGATGCAACGGTCAATCAAGTCTACAACGGTCCATAAATGCTAAAGGAGGTTATAAAATGGAGAGAGCAGCACACGAGGAATCATCTATCTTTTTCATTTGTATCAAACGCAACCTTTTTTTTTTACATTTACTTTCATCTTGAATGCCATTTACTTTTAATTAAACATGTAGCATTTCTACCTTAATTTCTTGTCACAATTAATGCCAATCATTAGCAATTACGTAGTAATATTTCTGCATTTATTAGCTTTTGTTAGTTGTCTTGTATTTGTATTTGGAACATTGTTACTCCCTCCGTCTCAAAATTATTGTCCACTTTGAATTTTCAAAGTCAAAATGGTATAACTTTGACCACAAATATATATATTTTTATTATATAATACTTGATGAAAAATTATACCATTCAAAAGTAGACTTAAAACCCAATCCATTTATATATTTTGCATCAAATATTATATAACACTCATAAAAATATTTAAGGTCAAAGTTGAAGAAGAAAGAATAAAAAAATCAATACTGGACAATAAATTTGGGATGGAGGGAGTATTACTTTCAACTAGTTTTCTTTTAATTCAGTACTTTTAATTTCTTTTAATGCTAAAATCCTTATTAAAAGTGTAGTTTCTATTTGTTAGCTAAAATCTTTATAAAGTGATCTTTTGCTTACTGTAGTTTTTTTTAGCTAGTGTCTATCTTTCAAAATGCTTACCTAAACTTTATTTTAAGGTTATTAATTAGTGTATGTATAATTGTTTTCAAATCAAGTTTAAATCTTGTTAAAAAATGATTACTTAAATATTTTTGCTAATCTTTTATAAGCTTTTCAACTAGCATCTAAATAGCTTTTCGGAGTGCTTATTTCATATAAAGTTGCAAACTTTATCCTATAAACCATCTCAAAGTCAAATAAAGTTTCAAGCTTTTGAAGATTAGTCGAAGATTGAAGGGTAATTAAGGAAATTTAGGAGTATTTGGGTATAATTACATAGCTTTGGATGGGGTTTATGTTCGAGAGTTTATCGTCGTTATGCTTAAGCCATATCCGGTGCTTTCTCATCCTTATTCTTATTATCTTTTTATTATGTTTATTGTCATATTTCGTTTAATTAAGATTGCCATGTTTAGTTTTATTATTATACCTTTTAGCGATATTAGGATGCTAGAGTAGATTTATTGATATACTTGTTTGGTGATGGGTTGATTTGAGGTGGTGATTAATTAGTAATTTGGAGAGGATTGTCGTTGTTTGGATTATTTTACATTCTTCTATTGAGTTTATTGGGTAAAGGGAACCGATGACCAATAAACTTGATTTAGCATTTAATTTAATTCAAGGGTCAAATTTCTTATCTTAAATTATTAATCATCCAATCCAAATTACTAATTAGTTATCACTAAGAATCAACCATAATCCGAACAAGTATATTTCCTCATTTATATTTTTGCCCTTATCATTTTAGCCTATCTCGTAGTTTATTCCTTAGTTTCCTTAGTTTTATTTTGCCTTAGTTTCCTTTAGTTTATTTTTTAGTTGTTATTATTCCCTTAGTTTATTATTTAGTCATAGCTTGCCTTAGTTTCCTTATAATTTTGCGTTATAGTTTAAATATCTTAAAAACCCAAAATTAAGTTATCTAAGCGTTTGACGAGAACTGAAATGCACGTCTCAAATTCACCATTCCTTTAGAACGACATTCGGAAGATCTATACTTGTCATTATACTTAGGTGTTTTGATTTGTATCCGTATCTTTCCCTCCCCTTTGCAAATTATTTTTGGTGGGCCCCACAACGACCCTATCAGACTATAACATACATAACAGACCTCTGGACCAATATTCCCAAATCCTTTTCCAAAAGGTTTTCTAAAATTAGCAGTATTTTGAAAGTATTTTTTTGGAGGCACTGCTGAGTGATCAGCAGTACTTTGAGAAGTGTTTGAAGGTACTGCTTGTTTTGAAAACTTTTTCTCATCAACCCTAGGTGCTTCAACAGATTCTCCTAAAGGCTCAGGATTTGATTGACCTTTAAGCTTTTTCCTAAACTCTAGGTTATCTACCCCATAACAAGAGACATCTTTCCTAGGTGGTTGAAAACTACCTGGGGATTAGGAACTGCATTGTATCCCTTGTCATTCTTATATTCAGTAGGTGTTGGACTAGGGGATTCCTCATCACTAGAAGTGTTTTCATCCAAACTTATGAATTCTTCATCACTAGTTGAGGTATCTACTGTAAGATTTAGTTCCTTACTCTTAAATGGAATACCTTATGTGTTATCATTATCATAACCTAGGCCAGTTTTAATGTTTGATATTCTTTTTTTTCAACAAATTGAACATCTGTCAGACCTGATTCATTCCAAACAACAAGTTTTTCTAACAACTTATTCCTCTGAGTAGTAACTTTCTCTAGTTCAGACACCTTACATCCTAGTTTCCATTCACTCAATTTTACTTGGTAGTCTTGTTGCTTATATCTTTCAGCCCATGCTACTTCATTGTTTTCATGAGTTATTATTTTGGCTTCCATTGACTCTAAAGTCAATTGATAGCCAGCTATCTCAGACCTAGCCCTTTGAAATTTATCTCTTTCAGATACATATTCACTAAGTAACTTTTGATACATATCATTACACTTAGAGCATACCTCAGAGATAGTGGATGAACTTGGTGAAGTAGCTACCATAACAATCTGAACAGGATCTTCTTCAAATTCCATGCTCCAATCAAAGCTTCCTAGACCATCTCTTGACTCCAAAGCAGCATATCCAGGTTCTTCATCAAAAGCTGTGCTCCAATCTTCCAACGCAACCATTGAGTAGGTTACAGGTTCATCATCAAACTCATTGGACCAATCAATCTCTAATAGATTCTCTTGAGCAACCAAAGCTTTTGGTTTTGGTTTAGTAATAGGAACCTCTTTTCTTTTAGTCTTGGGCTGTTCAATCATTTTGTTTGCTTGATACTTTGCAAATTTGCATTCCCTTGCAAAGTGACCAGTCCTTTGACAATTGAAGCACTCAATTTTGGACTTATCAAATGTTATTCCCTGCTTAGCTGTGAAATTAATTCCTCTTCCTGTTT